>JANXJC010000008.1:19197260-19212341 GCA_027564655.1 Leptodon cayanensis
TTCTTTTTCTTTTTCTTTTTCTTTTTCTTTTTCTTTTTCTTTTTCTTTTTCTTTTTCTTTTTTCTTTTTCTTTTTCTCTTTCTTTTTCTTTCTCTTTCTCTTTTTCGTTTTTCTTTTTCTCTTTCTTTCTCTTTTTTCTTTTTCTTTTTCTTTTTCTTTCTCTTTTTTCTTTTTCTTTCTCTTTTTCTTTTTTCCTTCTCTTTCTGTTTTTTTTCTTTTTCTTTTTTTAAGTATCCATTGAAGTAAATAGGAATAATGCCATTAACTGTATAAGCTAAAATGAATGAGATGGGATTTGATAGCTAACCAAATCTTTTTTGAAATGAATGGGACTTGATGGCTGGCCTCCCCACATTACAATGACTCCTGTTCCAAAGCAATTGCAATTGCAAAAGCAAAATGAATAGGATTCAATAACTAACATAGTTATTGGCATAGTTATCAAAGCCTATTCATTTCAATGGAGTGGTTTGCCATCTAACTCCTACTGGTTCTGTGTGAATTGGTGTTTTATTTAATCACATTTATTTAAAGTAAAATTCATTAGCTGCCAAATATGATTAGTTTCTATGTGTACATTTTACTTAGAGTTTATCTTTCAAGAAAGATGGAGTTCCTTTACATTTGCAAGATTTTGGTAAAATATTATAAAAATATACTTCAGTTCTAATAACTCATTCATGGGTCCTGATCCTGCAAAAGGCACACACACATAAATCTACACGCTTATAGATACATACGTCCTTCTAAACATAATTGCTGAACATTTTCTTTTAACACCTGTACTCCTTTTGAGATCAACGAAAATGCTCCCCTGAGTGTGCAAGTCCACAGCATGGGTTTTCGCACAGGATATGGAAAAGATGTTCACTGTGTATTGGACCAGACTGTAGGTGAAAGCAGTTCTTAACCACTTTCTAACTCTACTGTGAACTACATCCTCTAACAAATTAGCAGACCTACTCATGTTTAATCAGCTGCGCAAGGAGACAAGGCTGAGCTAAGAAGGGGATGGTATGCAGGTCTTATTCCCATGTTACTAAAATAAAGAGGCTGAGAGTTTAAGAGGCAAGGCTGGTGTATAGTGACTCAGAGGATAATTCTGCAGTTTAGGACTCGATAGGCATTAAGACAAAATCTGGTTCAACAGAATAAAAAGGAAAATTAAAAGGAAAAAATAAATAGTCTAGCCTTTCACACATCACGCAAGGAAAAGGAAGAATGTTTTGTGCTGGATGGACATGTGATTTGACTTGATGAAATTAGGTGTCTTGTAATATGTTAAAGAGATGAGGTTAATTTATCACAGACCACTGGCTTTAAAATATCTGAATCTATCTACATATTCAAAGAAACATCCATGTATTTACAGATAGCAACAAATGATGGACTTCAACTTGCATGTCCTTTGACTGTAAATAAAACCACTGAAATCAGTAAGAATATTCCCATTGACTTTGGCAGGCTTTGGATACAGCCAAACGATTTCTAATAGGATTGTGCATGTTTGAAGGGCTTGCTGGAACTGTCTTTAGAAGAAAGGCCCAGAAAAAGAATTAGTTCAATAAGCAATAAGAAGGAAATGTGATTCCATAGAAAGGTCTTTCAATCCATATGGATCTCATGGTTCCACAGTGACTCTGAAAAATAGTCCATGTTATTTAATAATGAATTGCCGCCACATAGTAAATGCAAAGGATCTAGTCAGTTCTTTAAATTAGTCCAAGTGTCACACAAGGCACATTACTTATCCAGAGTATGCTTTCTGATCTGGCAAAGGATTACTTATTCACTTTACAAAAGAGACTTTTCCAAACTTTGTGGTCTCCAATGAATGCTTTCAAATTTGAAGGAGTTTTGCAGCCAAATTCATTTTGTATAAAATGTATAAACACTCCAGAAGAAAACAACAAACCTCTTGTGTACTTCTCTGAGGCGTGTGCCTTAACTACTTTTATTTTTCCCTACAGAGTAATCCAGCTTCATCAGAAGTGAAGTGCTCACCATGCCTCACATCTCCTCCTCCATAATTTCTGCACTGTGTGATGGTAGGTAGGACACTCTGTTGTGCTGTTAGAACTATTGGTTTAAAATCCCATAGGCCAAGTAGCAAATGAAGCCCCTTTTTTTCTCACTTTATGAGAAAGACTACTTACCAGCAGCCTAGATAATCTTGTTTTATTTTCTCTCCACTCCTCCTCAGATGCAATGTGGTGCTAGATGTTATTCACATAACTGAATCCAGCTCACACACTATTTTTATCACATACTTAGTTACTCAGAAGTATTCATATGGAAAGTGTTTCACTAGCTTGTGCTGTACAGTAAGTGTTCTTCTCAATATATTGATAGCTATGAGCTTATGCAGCATATACATTAGACAAAAAAAAAATCTGAAAAAAATGGGAATTACTTGGACAAACTGGGTACTTTCAACTCTCTTTTGTGTTCTGGTGCTTCAAAGTTTTCCTGAGTATTTTGTTCCCAATGTCTTCAGCCGCTACGTTTTTTTTCTGGGAGTAGAGCTAAAACAATTTCTTAATCCGGTAATAGATTTCTTTCTTTCACAAAGTTACAAATTGTAGGCTTGTCATTTGTTTATTTACCCAGACATTTAATTTATTCCCTTACTGGAAATTCAGAAGAAGAAAAATACTGGTTTAGCTCAAATCAAACAGGAATGGTTTTTTATTATTATTATTCCAAAACAGCAGCTGGAAGTATTACTTTGGATCAATTTTTACCTATTTCATTCTTGAGTTTCTATCCCTCTAAGGTTTATTGTATTTCTTTTTATATGGCATTTAAAGTAAAATTTTGTGTTGCCAAAAAAGCAAGTGAAAAATTTAGAAATGTACCTTAGAAATGTCACATTTCAATCACTGTAATAGTTATTTGTTTCAGTGTCCAGAAGATTAACTCCTTTTCACAGAATTTTGTAAAATTCACATGACTATAAGGAAACAGGTAACCAGTACTTTTTTGAAAGTTATCACAAATACTGCATAGACATAGAAACTAATGAATTTTAACCAGTATTTTCAGCATGACTATCTGGCTTTCTAATTCTGCATCTAATGCCAACTTCAAATTCTGAACTGAATATCCAGGTATGTTTGGTGTCAATCTTACAGAATTAATCTGATCTACTGTTTCTGTTCTCATCTTTATTTCAGATCCCTATAATTTTTTCTCAATTAACCTCTCAAAATTTCAACATCCTTTGGCCTTGAACATGCTATATTATTTCAATGTTTCTATGTTTTCTGTACTCTAATTAAAACCATATTACTTGTTACATTTTTCCTTGTAAAGCACTTCTCCTCTCTCCTCATTTTAGGAATACAGTTTTCATTAGCTTCCTTTCTCTCATTTAACAAAAAACTATTAAAATACTCAATAGTTTCAGTATGAAAGATTTAAAAAAATAAAGTGTTTTTTTGTCTTCTATTTAGCTGGCATACATTGTTTTTTGTATAAAGAGTGAAGTGTTTTCTAAATGACTTCCATTATTCTCTTTATGAGGTAACTGCTTCATACATCTCAAGGTAATTTTCTTAGTTCACAGTACTCCAGGTACAGTGTGTGAACAATTACTCAAAGCCAGGTACTCTTACAAAGGTCTGGCTGTGGGTCCTCCTAAGAACAGTTCATCTTCTCATAAAATGTGTTTGAGGTAGATGAGATAAATATCCTCTTGAAGAGACTTCTTTTTTCTTTTTTTTTTTTTCTGCACAGACAAGGCTTGATACAATTGCTCACACTTCAGCATGAATTGCCGTTTGAAATCACCAGAAAGTATCCTGTGTTAGTCCCATGCTGTTCACACAGCTCTTGTGTCATATTTTCAGGCTGGTGCAAAGGTCTCAGACATTTTTCCAACGGGACTAGACACATATTTTTAAGCTGCTTTATGAAGATTGTAGGCCAAACACCTGCTCCAAATTGGCATCTACCTTTGGTCAGGTTATTTGGCTATACTGACTAAAGGCTGGACTCAGTTTCTAGTATCACTTCTTTTTTTTTTTATTTTACAGTTGATTCTTAGTTGCTGCCTAACTGCTGATATTTAGCCAATATTCTTCCAATATAGTTATAAACAACAAGAAGCTCTCACAAACTGGGAGTAACATCCTGGCCCCACAAAAGTCAATTGGGATGAGATTTATATTTCTTAAAATTCAGCACTGCAATCAATTGCTTAAAAATAGGTATCCAGTGACGTGTGAGATATCTGAGGGTATCTACCCTGACCTGTAGTTCTTCACCAGAAGCACACAGGTTTCCCATAGATCCTACATCATATATACCAGGTGCGTGCAGAACACCTCAGACATCTTGCAGCATCTCAGATAGTTCCCAATACATATGCTTTGGAAGCTATCTCACACCACTTAAGATTTGTAGGTAAAATCCACCTTCTGTGTATTTATTCAAACCTACTCAAATTGTACAAAATAAACATAAAAAATATTTCTAGAAAGTTTGTGTAAGACCTCCCTTAAAAGCAGCTCCCTATAGTTCAAGTATTTTTAATATACTGAAAATAGAAAGAATAGTTTGGTCTGTACCGGAATTAAGTGATCATACTCCTCATACTCTTCTTCAGGGGTCAGTTATTGGTTAGATGTGAACATTTTGGTTTAAATTAGTACTTTTCCTATGCACTTAATCAGAAAGTGACTTGAAACAAGGGAGAGAAATTATGATTACCTTTTTTTCAAATTTAATTAGAAATCCCATGGAGTCAGCATGTCCGTACCTTGAGGGAGGGACTGACTCATATTAGTTAGCAACAAGCCATCTGGTTTCTTTAGAAGAAACGTTGATAGAGTTTCCAAGTATCCTTGGCCAGAGGAAGGGACTGTGGTTTTATTTATTTATTGAGAGAGACACAAATATCTATCACTAGAATCACACTGTTTATGCACTTTTGTTTAAAATTCCACTTCTGAGAAAGAGAGACTTCTAACACTTTAATTATTAGCATTCTGTATCCTAACGTTATTCCAAGCCTAGGTATGACCTGACAGTCGCATAAAAAGGGAAAGTCACGAGCAGGTTGTCCCCCTCCCATACAAACCCTCCCTCCGTGACGGTAACATCCACAAAGTTGTCACTGCCCTCTCGCCGATCTGTACCGGGCTGTGAGCTCTGGCAGCAAGGAGACCAGAAAAGCAGCTAGCTTAGGTGAAGGCAGAACTGGTGATAACGGCGATGTGCCAGCTCACTGGTGCCAACAGCCTTTGAGGTGAAGGGAGAAAGGGATTCCCTGTGATTTGAGTGCTTCTACTTTGGTCTCAAAGGAGACTGTTAAGAAGGTAGTTTTTGAAGTCATATCAGCAAGCTGTATAGCCATGTTAAGAAAGAAAGTAACGACGTGACCTTTGGGGCTGAAACGGTGTCTGTACAGGGGTCTGCTGGAATAATACAAGTTACTCAAAAATGCTAACAGGGTTTTGATTTTTATTTATTTTTTTTTATCCAGTGAAACATTTCTGTAAACCTTTTGCTTTTGTCTGAAATATTTCAGGCTTTGTTAAAATGGTTTGAAAAGAAATAAATGCTTCTATTCAAAGGTTATGACTATATTGCTAATAAAAGAGAACAAGAGACCAGTCCCTGCCCCTGAGGCCCAGTAGCACTGATAGGTCACATTCCACCTGATTAAGGATAGCACCTCTGTTGCAGATTTATCTCAGAGAGAGCTGGCTGTGGCAATTCAGAACTGACAATTCAAAGGGGTAAACAATCAAGAATTTTATTGTTCAAGCTTATTCCCTAGCCATCTTTTACATAGTAATATGGGCTGGAACCAGGAGAACATTTTTAGAATTCCTTTCGTTTTTTGTTAGAGATGAATGAGGAAATTGAGATTTTCATGTTCAGTATTTTGCTTTTTTTTTTTTTTTTGGTGGTGGAAGGATAGAGAAAAAAGCAGTAAGAAAAAAAAATCCAATGCTATCAAATTAAATTGTGTTTTCCATTAAATGGATTTGAATTGTATTTTTTTTCATTTAACATCGTTTTGATGAAAAATATATAAACATGTGAACTAAAATACTTTATTTCACTCTAAATTGTAAGATAAAAAAAGTTCTCAGTAACACTAGTAGATGATTCCCTTGAAAAAGTAGAAAATACAGTCTTAAAGGAATTCCAGCATAAAAAATTTTCCTCCTAATATATCTCTGTGTTTGTGAGGGTTTGGTATGTGTTATAGGTGTAGACAGCTGAACAATCTGCATTCATAGGTAAAAGCAATATGAAACATTTTCTAAATCTTACTTTTTTTTTTTTCCTCCAAAGCAATCAAACAAACAAGCAAGTAAGATCTCTCCAGAATCTTCTTGGATTTGATGTAACCTAACTCTGAGAAGAGGGATGGGCTTTTTTGTTATTGTCTTCTTGTTTTAATTAAGCGTTTGTTCCGCTAGAAAATAAATACCTCAAGGAGCAAGATCACTATATAAGATCTATACTGAGTTCCTGTAAGAGATCTAGGTCAGAACATGTATTAACTTTACATCTGTTAAGTTTTGAATTCTTATTAAAACCCAGTAAAGAGTTTGGCTGCTGTAAAACTGAGTGCCAGATTCAAATTTCATCAAAGCTAAGGCCAGGCTCCATCCAATTTTACAGCATAATATCTATCTGTAGGTTCAGCAGTAAAAGGTCCTTTTGAGTATTTAGATATATGTTGCCATGTATCACAGAATAAACTAATTACTCCACTTTGCTCTTTTAAGTATCACAGACCTAATGCAGGTAAGAAAGAGCTGCTAAATTTCTGCTACAAAACCTTTATTCCTGATGACAATGATTGCACCAGAAATAATTAATCTTCTACATTCTAAGATAAACCCACCTATTTCTTTCCAAATAGAGGAAATATGCTATGGGAATCAGCAATAATAAATTAAAAAAAGCAATTATTACAAAGGCAGTGTTCAGAACAAAAGCACTTTTTTATATTTTCATGCAACTTATTATAAAGAAGTGATCCATTGTCATACAATGACTTTGTTTTCAAACCTGATATTTTTTTATGAAAGTAGAGGTTTAATTGATAAAGCTAACTGCTGCTACAGTACATTAAGTCATATGACTGAATTCTGTGTGTCAAGCTGTTAAAGAATAAGCATGATACAAATTCATTTTCTCATTACATGCAGTCACACAAAGAGAAAGGTAAACAGGAAATCATTATCAATTGATGTTCCTTTTGGAGTGCCATAAAGATCTGTTCTTAGTGCAGTATATGCAGAGCCTTTCTTCCTGGTCCAGAAAGATGAAGAAATAAATACAATGATTACTGGTAAACATTTCCAGATGGTTAAACATTTATAAATACTAAACAATAAAAAAAACTGGCCAGATGTGTAAACAAGACTTGGATTGTTTGACAAAGAGGATCATATGAATCATAGGTATTTTTGTGTGGTTTATCAGGTCATAAACACAGGAGCAAAGAATTCAGCCACATTCAATACTGAAATTTACTGAGAAGGAGGAGGATTTAAAAATCACAGCAGAGAACCACATTAGCTAGCTAAATGAGGTCCCTATGAAAAGCTATAGCCAAGGGAACAAACATAACCTTAAACAGAAATAGGATGCCAGAAGTTTTTACACCTGTACATGGTATTCATGAAAACACTACCAGAAAACTCTAGAGATTTCTACTTCTTAAAATTTTAAAAAGGGTGTTTAGAAAGAATAGGATGTTTCAGAAATAAATAAGCAACAAGAATGAGTGTGGCACATTGAGACAGCTTAGTCATGCAGAAAGGCATGCCAAAGCATGTAGGCTGTGCAGAGAGGCACAGCAAGGCACTGGGGGTGTGCAGAAAGGCACACCAACAGACATGGGCCAGGAAAAACAACAAAAAAAAAGCCAACCAAAACAAAAAATATCTGTATACATCCGAGGCCCCTCAGACCAGACAGAAGTTTGCAAGAAGGCAGACTTACCCTCTGTGGGTAGACTTACCCTCCCTAACCAGTTAGGGAGCACTTGAATAAACTAGACACACACAAGTTCATAGGTCCTGATGGGTTGCAGCCATGAGTCCTGAGGGAACAGGCTGATGTCATTGTCATTACAAGGCCCCTCTCAATTACCTTTGAAAAGTCATAGCAACCAGGAGAGATTCCTGAAGACTAGATGAGAGAAAACATTACTCTTGTCTTCAGGAAGGGCGAAAAGAAAGCTCAGGGTAACTACATGTGGGTCGGTCTCACCTCTGTCCCTGGGAAGGTGATGGAGAAAATCCTCCTGCAAAATATCCAAATACATGAAGAACAAGAAGGGAGTAGTCAGCATGGATTTATGAAAGGGCAGTCATGTTCAACCAACCTGAGAACCTTCTACAATGAAGTGACTAACTTGGTGGATGAAGAGAGAGAAATGGGTGTTATTTACCTGAACTTTAGTAAAGCCTTTGACACTGTCTCCCATAACATGTTCATAAACAGACTGAGAAAATACAGGTTAGAAAAGTGGACAGTGAGGTGGATTGAAAACTAGGTGAACAATCAGACCCAGCGCGCTGAAATCAGTGGCACAAAGTCCAGCTGGAGGCCAGTCACTAGCAGTGTACTCAGGCGGCAATACTGGAGCCAATACTGTTCAACGTATTCATCAATGACCTGGATACTCAGATAGAGTACACCCATAGCAAGTTTGCAGATGATACAAAACCAGGAGGAGTGGCTGAAGGACCAGGTGGTTGTGCTGCTATTCAGAGGGACCTTAACAGGTTGGAGAATTGGGCTGACAGGAATCTCATTGAGTACAATGAAGGGAAATAAAAAGCCCTGCACCCAGGGAGGAACAATCCCATTCACCAATACATGCAGGGTGCCAACCAGCTGATAAGCAGCTCTACAGAGAAGGACTTCAGGGTCTTGGTTGACAACAAGCTGATCATGAGCCAGTAATGCAACCTCACAGTGAAAAAGACCAACAGTGGCCTGGGCTGCATTAACAAGAATGTTGCCTGCAGGTCGAGAGGTGGTCCTTCCCCTCTACTCTACACTAGTGAGGCCACACCTGGAGTACTGTGTCCAGTTCTGGGCTCCTCAGTACAAGAAAGACATGGACATACTCAAGAGAGTCCAGCAAAGGGTCACAAAAGTGATGAAGGGACTGGAACATCTCTCTAATGAGGAAAAGCTAAGACAGCTGGGACTCTTCAGCCTGAAAAACAGAACGCTCGGGGATCTTTTCAATGTATATAAGCCTGATGGGGGGAATGAAGAAAGAACCAGGATAGTTTCAGTAGTGTCCAATGACAGGACAAGAAGTGTGTATTAAACCACACAAGATTCTACCTGAACATATCAAAACATTTTTTTTTTTTTTACTCTGAGGGTGCTTAAACACTGTAACAGGTTGCCCAGAGAGGTTATGAAGTATCCATCTGCGGAGGTGACCAAAGCCCAACTTGACATGGTCGCATCCAGAGGGTAGTGGTCAATGGCTCAATGTCCAGATGGAGATCAGTGACAAGTGGTGTCCCTCAGGGGTCTGTATTGGGACCAGTACTGTTTAATGTCTTCATCTATGACACAGACAGTGGGATCGAGTGTACCCTCAGCAAGTTTGCAGACGACACCAAGCTGAGTGGTGTGGTTGACACCATCCTGAGGGGCGGGATACCATCCAAAGGGACTTGGACAAGTTTGAGAAGTGGGCCCATATGAACCTCATGAGGTTCAACAAGGCCAATTGCAAGGTCCTGCACCTGGGTTGCGGCAGCCCCTAGTATCAACACAGGCTGGGGGATGAAGCAATTGAGAGCAACCCTCCTGAGAAGGACTTGGGGGTACTGGGGGATAGAAAGCTGGACACGAGCCAGCAATGCGTGCTTGTAGCCCAGAAGGCCAACTGTATCCTGGGCTGCATCAAAAGCAGCATGACCAGCAGGTCGAGGGAGGTGATTCTGCCCCTCTACTCTGCTCTGGTGAGACCCCACCTGCAGTACTGCGTCCAGCTCTGGGGTCCTCAGCACAGGAAAGACATGGATCTGTTGGAGCGGGTCCAGAGGAGCACCACAAAAATGATCAGAGGGATGGAACACCTCTCCTATGAGGAAAGGCTAAGAGAGTTGGGGTTGTTCAGCCTGGAGAAGGGCTCCAGGGAGACCTTATTGTGGCCTTTCAGTATTTAAAGGGGAGTTATAAGAAAGATGGGGACAGATTTTTTAGTAGGGCCTGTTGCAATAGGACAAGGGGCAATGGTTTTAAACTAAAAGAGGGTAGATTTAGACTAGATATAAGGAAGAAATTTTGTATGATGAGGATGCTGAAACACTGGCACAGGTTGCCCAGTGTGGTGGTAGATGCCCCATCCCTGGAAACATTCGAGGTCAGGTTGGACGGGGCTCTGAGCAGCCTAATCTGGTTGAAGATGTCCCTGCTTGTGGCAGGGAGGTTGGACTAGATGAACTTTAAAGGTCCCTTCCAACCCAAATGATTTTATGATTCTATGATTCCATATCTGTGTACAACTGGCTCTTGATTTGCCTGAGCAGGGAGTTTGCACTAAATGATCTCAAGACGTCTCTTCCAACCTCAGCCATTTTGTGGTTCTGTGAGTGAAGAACTGGAAATCGACTTCACTAAGAAGCTGGATTTATTCAGCATATCCACAAAAGATTACATTTATATAGTTTGTAGACACCTATCTGAGTAGAAATGTCTAACAATGAACAATTTATTAACCCACCAGTTATATAAAATTCAGAGGTAAAAGCTTAAGCAAGGTAAATTCTCTTTAGGAGTACAGGCTGGGGTTTAGCAGTCTG
Source organism: Leptodon cayanensis (assembly GCA_027564655.1). Lineage (NCBI taxonomy): Eukaryota > Metazoa > Chordata > Aves > Accipitriformes > Accipitridae > Leptodon > Leptodon cayanensis. The sequence continues at coordinate 19,208,072 of JANXJC010000008.1, forward strand.
AATAATGAAACATTGGAACAATTTGCTTTGCACTTTAAGTGTAAATGCCTATTTCTATAAACAATATGAGAAAAATCAAACAAAAGTGTCCTGGTTTCAGCTGGGATAGTTAATTGTCTTCCTAGTAGCTGGTATAGTGCTATGTTTTTGAGCTGGGTATGAGAAGAATGTTGCTAACAGACTGATGTTTTCAGTTGTTGCTAAGTAATATTTAGTCTAAAGTCAAGGATTTTTCAGTTTCTCATGCCTGGACAGCAAGAAGGCTGGAGGGGCACAAGAAGTTGGGAGGGGACGCAGCCAGGGCAGCTGACCCAAAGTGGCCAACCGGGTATTCCATACCATGTGACATCACATCTAGTATATAAACTGGGGGGAGTGGGGATGGGGGGGATCGCCGCTGGGAGCCTAACTGGGCGTCGATCGGCAGGTGGTGAGCAAGGGCACTGTCCATTATTTGTATATTCCAATCCTTTTACTATTACTGTTGTCATTTTATTAGTGTTATCATTACCATTATTAGTTCCTTTTTTTCTGTTCTATTAAACCATTCTTATCTCAACCCACAAGTTTTACTTCTTTTCCCGATTGTCTCCCCCATGCCACTGCGGGGTGGGGGGGAAGTGAGTGAGCAGCTGCATGGTGCTTAGTTGCTGGCTGGAGTTAAACAATGACAAAAAGTTATACTTTCACAGCAGATGTGAAGTTTTTCTATCTATATGTTGTGAGGTAACCATAACAGTTGCTATTTATATAAAGTGCCATTATTTAATATGTAAATCTGATCTATAACTAAATCTTTGTGGCTATAGAGATAGTAGGAGATTTAGAGAGAACAATCAGAACTAAACAGCATGTCTTTGTTACTGAGACAAGGACAGTTTAATATGTCTCACATGAATGTTCCTACCTATAACAGTACTCTACATTAAAATTTAGGTGCAGGATAGTCAATGCAACCATTGAGTGAGTCACAGAAATGCTGGGATCTTACAGCAGTCCAGAGGAATGGGACTTACTCTAGGAGAATGAGACATCTGTACAAAGACTGAAGTTTCTCCTACCTCTGGGAGCCAGGAAATCAGATCACTTCTCTCCATAGTAGATTAAAAAAAAGAAGAAGAATAGAAAAGATTGGAAGAAAGAGTAACTGCACTCTGTCACATAATGCAAGCAGTGTCTCTAAATCTTCTGGCCAAGGATCACTACAAGATATTGTGCTAGAAGAATGATCTGTCACTATTTTAAATATTTCTGCCTTGGCTGTGTATTTCCACAGCTGAATATCACATGTAACATTTGTAGCACTCTCCTACTGTATTGCACTACTGAAATCTGAAGAAGTAACAAAGAATTTATTTATTTAAATGACATAAATTACCTGTATTTATAAATTAAATATATAAACTTAACTTTTTGTGGTGGTGGTTGTTTTACTTCTGCCTATCCCGTGGAAAGAAATTGTGATTCAAGATCCTCTTTTTTCCTTTACAAACTTCATCATTTTAGAAGGATGAGTCCTTGCACCTGAGAAGTGTTGAATAGGTGGCTTCAGAAGCTCATAAACACATTTGCTGTTGAACTAAGAAGCTTTGTATGCTGAGTACCTCAGATTAGAATCTCTCCCAGTGTTAGCATATTCAGCTTGCTGAGAGGCTTCATCATTTCCACTAACGAAAAGCAGATTCTTTACACATTTGTTCCGTTGTAATTTTTGTGGTCTGATCCACACACTAACTGGAGTGCAAGGACATTTGGTTGGATACACTACTGAAACATTCTTTGTAGTGCATGTTATTATTCCTTAAATAGGAGAGGATATTTTTTTTTCCTCTAATAGGGTGATAAAATAAAACACTTCTATTTGGGGGTTGAATTACACGGTCACAGTCATCACAAAAGTAATTGCCATCGTGTAGCTGTGCCACTGAGGGTCTACAGTGATGAACAATGCACTTTAAGAGTACACTTTTGTCTTTTAAGTTGGGCTTCTTCCATAAGCCATCAGGAGAAGATCTTTAAACAAGTTATTAAGGTCAGGGTTGTTTAGAAGAATGTTCCAATGTTTCCCTGATAATTGCTTGAATTCCGCCTACCTGTTCTTTAACCTAGTGACATGGCTAATAGAAAGTTATTTGTGTTTTGATGCAGAGTTGTTTCAATAAGAGCTCCACTCACGCTTTCTTAACTCCAGGTTTATTCTAAGCATAAGGGAATTGTACTTAAGAAAAGCACCTATAAAATAAATAAAACTTCTCTCTCAGCCCATCAGACCTTTACAATAAAGGCCTTTATGTTAGAGAATCTCTTGAATATAAAATGTTATTTAATCAGTAAGCCCTGGCTTTTATTAAAGCTAGCAATTTTTGTATTTTTTTTTTTTGCTTGTGAATAGGTGTATTTTCTATGATAGGCAATATTTCATCTTGAAACTTGTTAGTAAAACCATGTATCAAAATAATGTCCCTATTTTCTATTATGTTCAATATGGAGATGAAATATTTAATGAATTTTTCTCTGCACCTGTCAAAATAAACAAAATATAATTTCCAGGATAATTTGTAATGAATTTTAAACTTTGGGCTTTTCTTAGCAAGTTGTATTTTCATCTTTTCAATGTGGAAATAAGGAAGATTCACGTATGTTTTTCTCTTGATGTAAAACATGTTACTTTGACCGCAATAAATGAGAAAGCTTATGGAGTAAAGTACCATTTGTTGCAAGTCAAAGTATCACTGTATGGCCCTCTCTGTATTTTGCTACAGTAAGATATATAAGAGCCACAAAATAATGCAGAAATTATAACCTGTATACATTTTGCAAATGAAATAACTTGCATATTAATTACACTTCCTCACTTATTTAAGTGCTATTGTCAATATATTTAGTTTTGTAAGGGAAACTCCATGTAAAGCCTATATTTTGATTTATGATGACAAAAAGCAGAAAAAGAATGATGTTTACCTCCAAAAGAAACAGCATTTTATTATTTATTTCAGTGTTAGAATTCCTTGTTTCAGAGACCCCAGAGGTGTCCATGTGGAATGAAGAATGTACTCTTCATTCTCCTAACATTAAAAAAACCCCTAAAGTACAGAAAGAGAACACCTGTAATTGAAATGAGTAACAGTTATGACTAAAATGCTTGTGGAAAATCTACAGAAGGGCATTAAAAGGGCTTGTAAAGGATCTGAAAAAGTAAAGTTTCAAAAGAAGCAAATTAGAGAAAAAAAAAATCTATTTCCTGATTTCTAAGCCCCTTATTAAGGCTGAGACTTGGATGTATAACATAAGCCAAAAATTCAAATGGTGAATTAAAATGATTGTCCAAACCATAGTGATCCTAGCCAGAAACTGATGATAAAGAAAATACACCCTCTACGAAACTGGGAGAGGGTTTATCTTCTGAAACCCAGAGCACAAATTAATCATTTGTGTAATTTGAATGAAGTCAGTTGGAATTATCCCAGGAATGAATATAACCCAATTTGTTAAAGATATGGTACTGTAAATACTGCACTGTGTCAGAGATACATCTGTTCGGCAACTGCCTCAGCTAAACAGATAAGAGATTCTTTCCCATTAGCTAAAAGCAACCTAAACACTTAACTCAGACCGACCCACTCTGTTCAGGGTGCAGAAGTGGCCTTCAAATGAACCACCTCAGTGTTTTTCACTTGGAGTCAGGTAAGGCATCTAAAATTGGTTTAAAGAAAAAAATGAAAAGAAATGGCGAAAGCTCAGAAAGGAGTAAAGGGAGGAGGGCAGCATGAAGGAGTATTCAGAGTACAACATTCAGTCACTAACAGTCTGATCTTCAAAGGATTTCAACCAAGTCATTAAAATAGGAGGTTAGTTTTTAATGAGAAGGTATACAAGATGCCCAGTATAATTAGACAGTGGGCTCTGAGGATTTACAGGACTTACGAATTTTTGAAAGAGAAGAAATAGCTGAGCAAACTGAGTTTAGCAAGTACTGTCCCTAATATTTTGCACAACCTACATCTGCAAGTTGTTTTAATGCGTATGCTTTGAACCTTGTGAGGCACTGTAAAACAACAGTTCCTTCCTCAATAGCTGTTTCATCGGAAAATCTTGCCATGGATTGTACTGGATCCTTTCATCTGCTCTCCCCAACACTCTCCCACAGCGAAAGCTATCCTTTTTGTTTACTAGACAATCCGCCATGTATACTTCAGTTATGTACAAAACAGTTTAGCAGGGTCAGTAAGTGAAAGCAAGGCAATGCTTTCATGGACGCTTTGGGGGGGGG
>JANXJC010000008.1:19212441-19231465 GCA_027564655.1 Leptodon cayanensis
CAGGGTCATTAACTGAAAGCAAGGCAATTGTTTCATTGCCGATTCCCCCCCCCCCCCCCTTTGTTTACTACTATGCTGTTAAAAGGATCACAGTTTTGCACAAATGCATCTTTTACTTGAAATACTTACAATTCCTTCTAGTGAACAACACTTCTTAATTCTAGAAAGTAACAAATATTTATAGTGGACTAAAAGAAAAAAGGTATTTTTATAGACAGACAGAAGCTTTAAATGATATTTTGCTCAAGCATATATGAAGCCTATTGCATTGTTTAGAGTTATGTTTCTCTCTGGCTTAATCTAGTCATTGAGGTTCTTTTTTTTTCTTTTTTTTTTTTTTTGGTCTCATGGGCCCTTTTCCTTTACTTTGCTTTGTTTTCCGTGTCTAGATCTGGTGGCCTCCTTCCTGAGCTCTCTGTCGCTCTTTCTTTCTTTTCTTATGAGAAGGTTTTTGCATGTTAGCACTTACCAACCTTTTTTATTTTTAGGAAATAAAAGAGCTGAATGCATGTTTTAATACATTTTTAATGGCTATTGCTGACAGACAAGACACTTTGTTGGTATTGTCTTGCATTGCTATTATGTTAAAAGACTTTTATTTTTATCAATATCTATTGTGCCATCCAGTTAAAATGACAAAGACTCCCACGCTGAGCAAATTGAACGAGCTTTTCACTTCATTGAAGAAAAGGACTAGTTCTGGCTGCAATGGCTTTTTTTGGAGAGGGGGAGTCATTGTTCACATTCTATCGACTCTATAGTTCCTGTTAAATAATGTTCATGTATTATTAAGAGAATATTCATCTTTAGTGTACAAATAACTTTCTTTAAACACGGTTCCATTTATAGTGAGCTGTTCAGGAGACTTAGTCTTCTGCTGCCACCTATAGACAAGATAAAGTATTGCTGCATGGTGTGCCTTTTATATAACGTAAATGACAGTGGCATGTCTTCATTATGTAGTTTTGGAGACATTTCTCCAGTTTTATGTATCAGCATTATTTATTCCGTAAACTATCTCGGAGAAAGCCACGTAGAGAGACTATAAGAGAAACTGAAGAATTGGGCAAAACCATTCTTATTGTTTACTTGTACTCAAAAAGTCTTCTGTGTAGGGTGAACATATTCTAGTCCATTTATTCTCCCTCCCAAAGTGAAAAGAGTTCCTTCATTTAACTTCATACGCCAGTTCTGTTCTGTGTTTGATCTATTGTTTGTAGTGCCTCTTGTGTTCAATGCAGCACTTAGTGATAGGGTTTTCTTGCATCCCACTCCAAGCTGGTGAAATACCCTTCTGTATGTCCTTCATGCTCATCGTTCTTTTGCAGTATCAGCCTGGAAGGAAAACTCAGAACAGTGGTTTTCCTCTCTCATTTGTAACACACAGTACAGACGAAATTCTGCCAGGGTGAAGGATTAGTGCACAGGCCTCCTGGAGCTGTAAATCTCACAGCAGGCACTGCACAGATGTGTGTCAGAAGGAATAGCAACCTTTGCCTCACTCTGCTGAACCTCTGTGGGTACTGTGAAAGGAACCTCTGCTAAGAAATTGTACAGCGTAATGAAGTGTTAAAAAAGGTGTAAAAATGAGGAAAACTCAGTATATTGCCATTTACTCAAACATGGTGATCCACCATCCACAGAGGCTTGAGATCAAGATGACTCTTCTTCACCTCTTCCACCTATGGGGTCTTATTTACCCCAATGGCAGAAACATGCTCCTGATGCTCATTCAGACCACGTTGGTGGAAGGCAACAGGTGATTTTGTGTGTGTTGCAGGGGAGGTAGAAGCTGAGTGTCCAAACCTGAACTTTTGAATTCTCAAGAGGAAGCCTGCTACATGCTAGTTGCAACTGATACAGGCTAGTTGTAAATTTTGATATCAACTGGACTAAACAAAAGTGGCACTTCCTGAATCCTCCGTTTAATAAAGAGGCATGAGATAGAACCACCATCTAGGACACTAAGCAGGCATTGTGTTTCTGCATATAAACTAGATTGGGAAAACTGGAGATTGGAGGTTCTGGAAAGTAAAGAAAGCAAAAAAACCCAACACCAACAAAAAAAGGAGTTCTCAAAAAGAAGGAGTGACTTCAGGGAACAGGAGGTGACCTGGAAAGAATAAGGTGAAAAACCCTGCTGGAGGAAAGATCTGAGAAGCAAGTGAAGATCCCAGATGTCAGACAGATGCATGGAGAAGAAGGAATGGGGATACCCAAGGACGTTGCCTGGTGACCCCCAAGACAGGTAACTGCCAGCAGCAGCACAGTGCAAAAAGACGTGACTTTTTGCCTGATTTTCCGAGACCAGCAGGAACCCCGCTGCGATGAGGGGAAGCTGAAACCCAGAGAGTGTAACGCTGGGGAAACTGAGCAAGCGTGTGCCACAGATGAGTGGAGTGAAAGCTCTAATTTTGCTGGTTCTTAAATAAACCTTGCTGTACGTATCCACTAAGGTTGTTTACTCTGTCTGGCCCCCATCAGCATGACAGACTGTCTCCTGCCCAGGAGCAAAACAGTTGCAAGTACACAAAATCCCTGGTGAGGTCCCTACTAACCAGGTAGATCCCAGCTAAGGCTTGTTCTTCTCTCTGTTGTCTTTGAAACAAAATCTGTTCACAAACTAAAGAACAAGCCCCTTAAGTATAAGCATAATGCTAAAAATGAGCACTACAAATTAAACCAGTCTTGTCACTGGGATGCTGAATCAGGGAGCTTCTGAGAAATCTAGAGCTGAAGAAACTTAGAGAGGCTACTAGATATCGCAGTGCTTGAGGGGTATAGAGAAACTTGAAAATATGGTGAATCTGCAAACATTTTAATAAAATAGAGGGGGGTATTCTGAAAATATAATTGTTGGTGACATCTTTTTCCTACCAGACCAATATTTTTTCATTCATCAAATAGACTGAAATTAAAAAATAAAAATGTACTTTCATCTTCATTTTCTTCCTTGCTCACCTCCTCACTTTTATAGATTTTAATGCCAGAAAGACCCATGAAATTTCTGATTGACCTTCTGCTTAGCACAGTTTTTAACCCTGTTCAGTGCCTTCTCACAATAACACATTTGCATTAACTATGTTTATCAGCTACAGTGACCTTCCTCTTGCCTTCTACCAGACATTGTAATTTAACACAAGAGGTATTTCATATACTACAGATTTTAATATGCATTTTGCTGAAGAAGGGGTCGTTTGTAAACACACCTAGAATACTAGTTTCTTGGTTACAATTACTCATAGATGTGAATTTTGTCTGTCTTCAATATTTCCATTTTGTGATTTTTATTTCAAATAGCATTTTTCCTACTTAGAAATAAACTTTATTTTTAGTAGTAATATTTAAGAAAAATAGTTCAAACCCAGAAATAACAGATTTGACACAGCAGGCTTCTATAAACATAGGTCTTGTACTACTGTTTTCTGCTTAATCCTATGCTCAAAGAACATGAAAGAGTATGCAGACTCAAAGTAGAAACAAATTACTCCAAAGAGTTAATAGGGCAAGACAGTATTGTCCAGATTATTACTAGATATTAAAATGTTAACTGTGAAATAAAATATTGCTACATTTCCATAAATTTATCCTTCAGGGTTGTTTTTTTTTCCCCAAAGTGATACCATTTGCTATTTATTCTCTGTAATATTTATTAAAGGCTGATAGAAATTATAAGGGCTAATTGCTGTATACTTTCATAAACACATACACTACATATTTCGATGTTGTCATTTTGAAGTCAAATGAACTGCTAAGTGAGGATGAATAATGTGTACAACAAGGGTCTGAACTTTTCAATTTGATGGAAACAACAAAACCAATGTTATTTTCACAGGCAATAAATATTTTGCAAATATGCAGTAATTAATGTCCAGACTCTCGTTCTCTTTTCAGATTATGACACGAATTCTTACAGATTCTTCAAGAAATGCTTCAAAGGTCAGGTCAAATACTACACATTTAAATTACATTTGTTCCTGTATGAAGTGAATAGTTTAAATATATATTAAAGGTTTTGTTCCTTACCAGCCAAAATGTTCATTCATTACTCACCCCTCAATTGTCTCCTTTGCCTGAGAACTGGTATCTTCATTCATCTTAATGAAGGAGTTAACAGTATTTCATTGACATGGATTGAAGTACCCCTATCTACCATGAATAAGGTCTGAGAAATCAATCCTGGAGTAAGGACTGAAGGATTTGGCCCAACACCTATAAAATATGAGGAGATAATTCTTTCACAAGGAAGAAGAATTATCTTCTATTGTCTGTTGATGAACTCTGTGATGACTGCATTACACAGCACTCTGGATAGCAGTAAATGACTATTGTACTTGAGAAGTCAGATTTATTTTGCACATGTAAGACATTATTTTCATTCTTGGTCTTCAAGGACTCTTCATTCAGAATTTAAAATGTTTCATCAAACAATGTAGCATCTGTTAAAATTATAATCACTCACATCAAGAATCCATATCAAAAGATATACTGTACTTTACTTCCTTTGTATTTATTGCCCCCCAAAATAGGTGTCTCAACAATTTGGGAGATATATAGAAGGCTTATATGGTGGAAAGAAAGTGTTCCGCTGTATTTTTGTTTTTAGTTAACATCAGAAGTGCAGTAATGTTAATTTAGAAAAAGAAGTAGGTTTTAACTGTTTTTATGGGCAATGCAAAGACAAAGTAATAAAGCAAGCATGTGGGCTTTATTCAGCTATTATGAATAGTGTTATTACCATGAAATATATTATGCAGGCTTTAGTCGATTTTCATCGTGATTTGTAAGAAATTAAACCACTGCTTGTTAGTGTGAAGGTGAAGAAGGATATTAAATTCTACTAGGCCTTGCTGTTGAATCTTGACTGTAGGTAAAAGATGCAGGAAACCAAGAAGAGATGAAAGAGAGGATCAAAGAATGCCAAAGATGTCTACTACCATATGGCAATTGCCATTTTGGCATCCAGAAACCTTTGTTTTTTTAAAACCACACTGAAGACATGAAAATACAAAAAATAGCTTAATATTAATAGACTAATCTCCTTCTTTTGAAGCTCTGAGTCTCCTTTTAATTGTCTTTTATTTCTTTGCTAATTGGATCATTCTGTGCATATTTATTGTTAACTCTGGGACATGCTATTAAATTACAAGGTAGGAAAGCAAAACCCGCTTTTTTTTCACACTACTTTCTGTTTCTCATATATTTGTTCTCATTTTCTCTAAGAGTCATGAAGGTCTTTTAAGTTTCCTTCTGGAGAGGCAGTATAACCTGGAAACATACTAACTTTCAAATTGAATTCTCCCTGCACACTAGGAAATCTTCTGTCTTGAATGGTGGGAGAGAGGTGGGAGAAATTTAGTCTTACAGAAAATCATTAGGATTTGCACAGTCCCTTGACATGAGTAACACAGCAATTTGACTTCATGTGTCTCTATGTGAGAAACACGCAAATATATAAGCACCCAGTTATATTTGGGGCCTAAAATTTCTGATGTCTTGACATTAGGAAGGACTTGTATGCACCTCAAAATTAATTCAAATTAAATTAAAGTGTTCAAAACACATTCGCTAGCCCAGTAAATCAGTACAGAAGCCATATCTTCTCTTTCGGATGGAGAGGGAAGAAGAGAGAGGAAAAGCCTAGGAAGAAAGAAATAATAACTTTTTTTTTTTTTCCCCTAGAGAGCCAAATAAATTATTTCTTGAAATTACCTTGTGAAAGAATGTTGTCATTTTACCTGTAAGTTGGGTAACTGATAGGTCCTTTACACCTCCCAAAGAAGAACCAAAGTCTTGCTTGACAAAGATCCTAAAGTTCACTGAAATATTAACAGCCAGCGAGGGAAAAACAAGAAGAAAGTGTGGTTTTGTGGCTTGAACCTCAGTGCTTTATGTATGCAATCATGGACATGAAATATATCACACTTTTAAGGGCCTTTTGTCCTGCTCGAGTACTACACAAACCAAATTAGGTCACTTAGTTTGGAACAGACCTAAGCATGGTACAGTGAGCTTGTACATAATCCTATGAAGTGATGATCTTATTTTCTACTTATTCCAGATTGCAATTATGATTTTGAAAGCCAATGTATCTAGTTTTAAAAACACTTAGGAAAAGCTTGGGTACATCAAAATCTCAAAAATAAAACATGGTACAATTAAATGGTACATGTGTCATATTAAAACAATTGGAAATACATCCCAAGAGAACAAAAAAATCTCAAAAGATTAGGGACATATTTTGAAATACATCACTGAAACAATCAACAATCATTAAAACAAACAACATATCACCATAGGGAGCCCTAAATTAAAAATCCTTCATACTTCAGAAGTCAGTATATTTAGTGTTGCCAATTGTACACTTGGGATTATTTTAATGTACTATAGGATTTAGTTGTTTGGTTGATATGCATAGTTACCCCTTTGATCAGTTATCATTTGGCATTTCCCCTTTTTTATTTTGCAGATAATGTTTCCTGAGAAGCACTCCCCTGTTTTGATGGAGGGATGATTATTTATTACACAAAACAGTTGTAGCTCTTAGAGAGAGGATTACTTTGTCATTCTTTTTTTTAGGAAGGGGAAGAGGCAGTTTGTCTTATTTTATGGTGTCCAACTGTTGTTTAATGGTGAGCACATTTACCTGAAGATGCTTATTGGCAGCTACACTTTAACTAGCCAGGTTACAGAAGAAAACAAGCTTGTTCCAGCATTGTACTCCAAGATCTTTGAATACCAATATATAGAAATATGAATGTCATTCAGTCCTGGCTTTACTAAACTCAAAAGGAACATTGTTAGTGGATTGGAGATTTAATCTCAGTGTCTCCATTGCAGACACTCTTTCTGTGATTTTTTTTTTTTTTCACTTGAGCAAGAACTGGGGTAAAAAGAGGGAAGCATTCTCTATTTTATTCCCACCTGATATATTTTTACTATACTCTTGATGTTACTGCAATGTAAAGCATTGTATCCAAAATACTCTGAGACTAATAACATTTCCATGGGAGGTTTTACATTAACTTCACTGTCTGAATAAAGATTCAAAACTGAAATTACACAGATATTCAGAAGAACAAAATTCTATGTCACAACTAATACTCCATAAAAAAAAAAAATGTTGCAGATACAGACTTCATAACAAAGAGACTGTAGCAAAAGAAAGATTTGTTAACAAAAATATTTTATATCAACCTTCAGAAATGTTCTCAAATTTTATTGTTTCATTACAGTTATAAACAGGTAGTGCCAAAGGAGCTTTTTGAAAGGAGTATATTACATTAAAAATTATGTGATTTAAGGGAAATACCAGATATTTGATGTACGAACTAAGTCTAGGATTGACACTGTCCAGACTATAGTTATTTCAAGTCACCAGTGATATGTTGGTGTTGAGACAGAAACATCTAGGACTCCATTTGTTATTTGGAGGATTGGACTATATGACCTTTAAAGGTCCCTTCCAACCCAAACTATTCTATGATTCTATGATTATTGTGCCATTAAATTTTACAGAAGAAACGCTGGAGCTGGAAGTAATTTCTACTTGTGTTTCTCTTTTGATATTCTGAAATGCATTCTGTGAAGAACAGGCCTGCACCTACTGATATGTATTAAAATAAACACAACGCTGTCCTCTTCTGCAAAGAGCAACAATGATCTCTAGTGGCAGCATCTTTTATTTCAAGCTTAGTGATGAAAAGAACATGGTGAAGATATTCCACAGCATCATTTAGTTTAAGTTCTTGTTGTTTTTTTAAAAGAAATTTTTTTTAAAAAGCATTCAAGCAGCAGTAGTTTATGAAACTTAATTCCCCTTATTCAGTATTTCTCTCCCCTCTATATATACTCAAGTTTGCAAATTTAGCAGTCCCTTTGGTAATAACCCAGTTTTACATATGCAACTGTCTGCTATATTTTTTTTCCAAACTGTTTCAGATATATTACTTTCATAACTACTTTTAGCTGAGGCCTTTAAATCTCTGCATTACTGTTGATATAACAACAGAAAACAACAGAAGGCTAAATTCTTTCTTCCCTGTACACAGAGTAGCTTTATAATGCCTTTAAAAATTTGTAATTTATTTTCTATCAAATATATAAGGTTCTGGTCATCTCCAAACAGCAGCATTGTGTTACCCAAGAAGGCATAATAATATAGTAATTAGTAGTATGATTAGGAATTCTTGTAAAATTCTTGTACTTCAAGAGGACCCAGGATTATAAGATATTAGGTTTTCTAGTAGTTTTTAAAAGGAAAAAAAAAAAAGTTAACTGGATTCTTTTTATATGCTCTCCTCATTGCTTGATAACTATTTCAGATTAGAAATTTTGGGTCAACAGTGTTTCCTGAACCTTATATTTACTTATGTTCTGAAAACTTTCTTATTCCTCTCTCATTCTTTGTATCCTTCAAAAGGTGAGGCAAGGAAAGGAAATGCAAGTCAAAGCAAGGCAGAGCAAGGCATTCATATGTAGGTGTAAGAAAGAATCTCAAGTATTTATGTTATTGAAACCTACTTATTCTACTTATGTAGAATCTGTGGCCATTAGATCTCTGGCCACAGATTCTGTGGAGCCACATAAATCTGTGGCTCTTTAGTATCCAGAGCACAATCTCCATCATTTTCCTAGGGTCATCTTAAGTATCTTGGAGGACAAGTATGTGTTAGATGTATAATGTCAGAGCACTGCCCAACCTAAAATGAGCGGAGACCCTTTCAAATTGGCATACAATCATAAAATCACAGAACAATTTGTGCTGGAAGGGACCTTTAAAGATGATCTAGTTCCAACCTCTCTGCCATGGGCAAGAACATCTTTCACTAGATCAGGTTACTCAAAGCCTTGTCCAACCTTACCTTGAACACTTCCGATCACGGGGCATCCACAACTTCTCTGGGTAACCTGTTCAGCACTGTCACTGCCATTGTAAATAAATTTTTCCTTACATCCAGTCCTTGGTAAAAAGTCCCTCTCCATCTTTCTTATAAGACTCTTTTATAAGCCATCAAGTTGGTCTGCAGAGTAAGACATGAGGGTGTTTGTTCACATAACTTACTTGGCCAACGTGAAATTATATGCGTCATGGCTCTTGTGTTTAGCCACTAGAGTAAGACATTCTCTTTTATACTAGTACACTAATGTATTGCGGGTATTTACACTGACTATATGATGATAACCTTGATTTATGCAGTTTTAGATGTCAGAAGCAGAGCTTTCAGCATCCTTTTTCTACCTTAACTTTCCTGTTCCCACACACTTTTATCGGCTCCACTTTTTCCCTTCTTTTTGGCACGATACGTGGATCATTACTATGTTTCATGGAACTTTACAGTACCTGAAAGATGTTGTTGCTTAATTGTTTATCTGTCTTTAACGGCAAAGACCTGAGAGATCTAAAAGACATGTGCTGTGAAACATATTCTTTAAGCATATGAAATGAAGTCCAAAACCCTGAGATAGGTGTTAGGAATATACACAGTGCCAGACAAAGCACCAAGTCTCAAAACAGGACCCAAAGCAGCCAGTAATCTGAATACTGCTTCCTAATGACATACTCCTGCCTGGAATTAGTCAGTGGAGAAACAGAGAGAGTTAGAGAAAAATTTCACTTACATTTTCAAGTCAGAGACATTTTTCCTCTTCTGTGATGTGATGCTGTTCTGTAAAAACCTAGAACTTTTTCCTGAAAGCAGGCAACTCTGCTTTAGTTTATGCCCCCTCATTATATAGTAGACTAATAGTTAGCCTGCTTGACAAGATAGTGAAAGACTGTCTTCAGGCTACACTGCTGTAACCTGTCTGAGCAGTATTAATTATCCTATTTCCTTTTTTCATTGTAAGATTTCCAAACTGCAAGCTATCTAGATAGAGTTTTACCTTTTACCTTTTAAATCCTCCTTAAAATCCTACTAGTTTGCCATCTTCTGAATCAGAAAGAAAGAGCATAAGATAGAACGCTTTGCTAGTTTAGCCTCAACTCCTTGTGACACACAGTTAAAATGATATTGGTTTGCTGGGAAAAAAAAAAAAAAGTGTTTGTATCTTGGTCATATTTTCCCTCACTGACACTGTTGGTAAGAGAAATTTGTCTTTTGTAAGAGAAATTTGCAGCATGAAGGTCCTACTGGCTGCCTAATGATTTTATTTACATTTGGATTTATGTGGATTTGACACAAATAGTAATAACTACTCATTATATAAAGACGTACACAACCACTGATATTTTTCTGGCTTTCACGCTGCGTGACCACACAACCTTTGCTATTTCAAAAAAATATGGGGAAGCTACAGCCGGTAAAGCAGCTGTTTTCTTGCTTAGAAGTTGTAGTCAAAACTAGCACATTACTGCAGGGCTTCCAAGATTGCACTATCTCCATATATGCTTCTGGGTGTAATTCAAGGTGTTAATATTTAATTGCACCTTAATATGCTGCATGCTTTAGGGCTTAGCTGGTTGGATGACTCTTTCTTTCCCTCTATATTAATACAACAATAGATATCAGTTCAGGTAATGTGACTCCAGGTCCTTGGATATGCACATTTTGTATGTAAAGTGGACTATTTCCAATAAAGATTTTTTGACCAGATTTATATTTTCCTGGTGAATCTTCCAGTGAGCCATTTTTATTCAGCATTTAGCGTGAAGCAGACTGTGACCTTTGTCTATACAATGTTTTATACTGGGAGAGTAGTTTGCAATACTTTTGTCAACATGCTTGCATTTTTTTAAATAGTCTATGCACACACAGGTTACGCAAAAAGGCTGGCAACCACAGTTGGGCAAAAGGACAGGAAGAGGGTAATATACTTTCCATTCACTCAAATCACCCTGAAGATTCCCTTTCCTTGCAAAACTTTCTTTCCACCCCAATCACCTCCTCTCATTGTAGTGGCAGATGATTTCTTCTCTTGCAGTAAAGATCTCCTCCTTTTCCTTCGTAGCTTTTCTCTCCACCTTGGCATCATCACCTCAGACCCAGTAAACTCCTTCCAGCTTTCCTCATCCACCACCTGTTCTGCCACCACTGCCTACATCACCGGAAAGCCTGGAGCTGGCTCTGCCAACAGCCTTTTGACTATAACGATTCTACATAAACTTTGTCATTCTTTCCAGCATAATTGCTGATAATAGCTGGTTGTGCAGGCACTACGCACATGTGTGCATGTATTTAATTATACATATTAGTCAAGTGTTGCTTAGATCCCAAAAGAAAAATATTTGAATATGGGCAGTGTACTACCATCTGGGATAACAGCATGGAATGTATGACAGACATTTCCCACTGGAAGAGAGTCTAAAGGCCTAAAGGGTTGTTAATACTTCAATTAAAATACTCTCCTAACTTAAACAAAAAGACAGACACCCAAACTCAAAATTTAACAGATGTTAAATCCCTTTACCCTGCAGAATTCTGGAGCTACAAATCCCAGTTTGCTACATCCAAGAACAGGCCTGCAGGTGTTGAGGAGCAGGCTCAGGGGAGGAATGGTGTATCTCAGAGTGCTTTCTAAGTTTCTTGTTTGCATGGACCATAAGGTTGGGAATTTGATGCTCCTGATTTCATAAAAACTGATAGCAATGAAAAAAGTTGCTTGTAATAATCCAGTTAGATCTCAACTCAGGGTCAATACCAGATCATCAGTTATCCTCTAGGAATTTCTTGACTCATTCAGTAACTGTGCATGGTCAAATGATTTAGATTCCCAGTTAATTTGCGCAATGTTGAGCCACTTAATTAAATAAATATTAATCAATTACCCATGGTATGTAGCCATTAATTCACTTTTTCATTTCATTTTTAAGTGAAGCAACTAGTTGCTCCTGGAAGAAAAATTGGGTGGAGATTTAGCAATAGTTCACTGCAAAGGTTGCTCTCAAAGGACAGTATGAAAAATACTGCTTCAGATTCGGCTATCTTCACTTTACATTTTTCAGCACTACCTAAAAGGTGTTGTGTCTTTAGATCCTCTCTCTGTCATCGCAAGGTATGTAACATATATACTTTGAAACATCTGGGTGGTAGGGTGTGATGCCAGCTTCATAACCTCTGCAGATATTTCAGATAGTTCTTCAGAGCTTCGCAGACACTTTCATATGAAAAAAACAAGATACAGTGAAAATAATAGTGTCTTACGTCTACAAGTATACCACAAGATGCATCCCTGTTCAATTGGTCTGAAACACCAGAGCCTCACCCAGTCATTCTGCATCATGTTATTTATTATTATTAATATTTATGTTATTATTATTATTTATGTTATTATTATTTATGCCATGTAAGGCATGGATACACACTGCTATCAAAAGTATTTGCTGATATAATCCTGAGAAAATCTTGCTCTCTTTTCTGAAAATGGTACTTTGATCAGATCCACAAAATCTCAGATCCTTCTTATACCTTTTAAAGGTATAACCAAGAAGGTGAAGCATCACCAGTAATTTTGTCTGCTTAGGGACTAATGCTGCCCTCTGGAAAGTCCCATTTCTTTCTGTTGACTATGTAAGGACACAAGTGGAATCCAAAGACTCAGGTTAGACTCCCAGCTTTGTTCACATTACATGGTGAGAGTTAACCATTAGGAATAGGAGTCACAAAAATCAGCAGGCTGAGCAGGGTATTGCCTAAGAGTAGGGTGAGAGCTATTACTTATTGTCAGCCATGAACTCTCCCTGGAAAAGGCACGTAGCTGTGTCAGTCATTTCTCACAAAATGCACCTGCAAGATCCAAATTAAAATCTTCTTACTTTTGGAGAAGGGTTTTAAAGACACATCTCCTAAGCTGCTCATTATTACACTCTATTTTTAGGTACTGTTCTCATAATCTTACCCAAAGCCATTCTCCTCTATAAATCATAGTCATGGGGTCAGAAAGACATGAGAATGGCTCAACACAGGTTTGTGCTCTGATGTGTATTTGATTATTTTACAAAATAGCAGGGACCTGAATAGAAAAGAGTGTACGGAACACACTCTGGAAGTCTTTGTAGTGCAGGCATGTTCTGAGAATTGCCAGTCCCTGTAGATAAATACATGGAGATAAATACAAAAGGTATTTTAAAAGTACAAATATAAAAAGCAAGTAGTAAGTATAAATTTGATAATTTACATGTAGTCAGCAGAAACATAGATAACTAGGGATTTAGGCATACACAGGATTAAGCAGCAGCTGTGATGGAAGGGGTTGTGAGCTCTTTCTGGTGCCTTGTGTTAAGTACTTAAGGAATTTAATACTTAGATACAAATGCTAAAACGACTCAGGACCTACATTGTTTGAAATGGGAGCAACTAACCATAAGTTCCTCTCCCTTAGCAGAACACAGGAAGTTATTTAAGGCACCTTAATCTTAAAAATTGTGTTGAATGTTCATCTTGGAAGGTAAAACATAGAAATCTGTGATTATTCTCAAAAACTAAATTAAAAATGAAGAAGACAGAGGAGAGTCTTGAAGACCACTCTACTTTGTAATCTGGGTATTTTTCTGAATGCTGTTAGACACTTCTCCCTCCACTGTGGATTCTCAGTCAAAACCCTTTCTTTCAAGTACACCTATAATTCCTTTCTCAAAGCCAGAGGCTGCTATATGAGAACCAGCTTGTAAAATATTTGATCTTGATATCCAGTAACATGCTAACAACATTAGGGATGAAATTCCAGCTGCCACAATGAATGAATAATAGTGCACTGAATAATTTTAGGCTTTTGATGAAGATATTATATTGTAATTTAGACTTGGTAATCATGAAATTAAATCATTGAGCTAGGAATTGGTTTTGCCACAGACTGTAGGCAAGGGAAAATGTGCAGACTGTGAATCAAAGACTCTGTCTACCTTGTAGCCCTGTTCAAAGAGGATGCATAAACTGCCTGATCTATAGCGTGAATGACATCCCACTACCACAGAGGTAGATAAGATTAGTTTATCTGAAAAGATGGGGAGTGACAGCTCCACATAAACTAGTTTGTCTTCACTCTTATGCAGCTATCACGATTATAGGTCATTGTTAAAAAGGAGTAAGAAGTTACCTTCCTTTAGCATAGGTGATTAAAAAATCACTATCAAGTCTACTACCATTGGTCTACGGCAACATTGTTTTCCAGGTGAAATAATGATGTCCATAGTTATAGGTTATAGACACCATCACAAACATTACAAGAGTATCATTTGCAAAATCAAACAGTTATGGAGAAAAAAGACAGACAGAATTTATATTGTCCTGTCCAAATAGTTTTTAATGACAATTATAAAAGAGACATGCCCTTAGATCTAAAACATATATGAAACATTTTCCCCAAATAATTTTTAAATGTATTTGTTTCTTATTCTAAACATTATGCAAATATGATCCCAGTTTTAATTTTATATTATTCTCAAATAAAATTTTAGCATGCCCTTTTTCAATATTTATTGCAATGATTTCAAATATTGCTTAAGCAATTGTTTTGATCAAATTAATCTTGGTTTTGCTGCCACAGTTTCATATCAAAAGCTCATAATTTTTCCATAAAAATTCTCTATTTTTTTAAAACTCCTAGATACAACTCAGGAAAAGTGCTGGTGGAATGTTAAATGGAAAGCTTAAAAATTAATTTATTCCCAGGATCTAGACGATATGTTGGATTTAATGAGGAAATGAAAGTAAGGACGATGTATTTCATCTGACCTTCATTAGACGAAGACAGTGAACTGTCTTCATAAGCAAAAATTGTGTCAACCATTCCCTGTCTTGAGATCTAGATGCCCTGGAAAAGCTGGCTTATAACTTCATAAAATGGAATTGATGTTACAGGAAAAGACATAGAGATTGTCCAGTAACTTATCAGTGCTAGTCATGAAAGCTACACGGTTCTAAGCAATATCTTAAACAAAAACAACCAAAAACTGACAGAGGACACTTAAGGAATAAGTTACACAGAAGATTTTGTCTTGTGTCACAGATGCGTGTTTTTTATATGCTGAAATTCAGGCAAAATCTTAATCCTATGAAACTCTGGAGAAGGTCAAGATTTTACCTTGTATATATGCATTGAATTTATGACTATGTGGTTCAATATTGCACAAAATTAATATGAGAATACATAGACCAGGAGAAAGACCACGACTTGTAAGAAGAAAGAGATCCAAGAATGGTAACGCAGTACGTATCCCTTTACCTCTAACCCCTAATTTATGGTCATTGGCTTGACCCTGAGTAGTCCTAAAACGATACAAGTGTACAAATATTAAACTCATAGGGAAAAAGAAAGCAACTAAACCTCAAGTTTCCAAGTAAGACTGTGTATTTATCCTACCAGAAATTCCACTTATCGAGATCATGTTCCAAGTCAGTCCCATCAAGTTGAAATGTAAGTTTCATCCCATAATATTTTAAACTGCAGGTTTAGAGGTGAATCACACAAGGTTATAGGAGATTTAGCTGGGTAAAGCAGTTGAAAATCAGAAGTTAAAATAAAAATCAGGAATCACTGTTGTAATATATGCAGCTGCCAGATGTACTTATACTGAACTGCTATTTAAAAGAAAGAACAGCAAAAAAAATGGTTGATAACAAATCTAACCAAACCACTTCAGCTTGGACGAATTTAGCTGAGCTGAACTATTGCATTTAGAAGTTCTGTAGTAGGAGAAAGCTCTTAGATAAAAATACAAAATTTTCTGATAAGAATTATGAGCTTTTGTAGAAATTACATTTTTCTTGTTAACTATTTTCCAAAAGATTGTTGTAAATATTTGGTTTGGAGATATTATTGTGATAATGAATGCAAGCACTATTTCTTACCATAGTTTTATGAAGTACAATAGAGTTTGCAATATTATAGCAACATTAGAAGAAGACATTTATACATTAGGATTAATATAATCTACTTGCACTGCACACTAGCAACTATCCTATACATTATGATAAACTTTAACAAGTATCATATGAAACAGTAGAATAAATATACACATTCATTCCCAGATTATTGCTGTTTACTTGCCACATTGCTGCTACTCTCAATTATTTTACTTTCTCTTATTATTTCAGTTTTATTTTAGTTACTAATTTTTATGAGATAAAACAACCGCTCTTCATGTTCTGAAATATTCTGAAAAAAAAGAGGCATTATGGTAATATGATTATGTGGAAATCTTCTCCAACCATATGAAAAACAAATGGTCTTGGAAAATAAATATGGTAGAAAACAACTATTTGGAATGACAGTTATTTCATATACCTAGTTTGACTAAGAAATAAAGGACAGTCTTGTTAATTTTGACATTTTACTAAAATGGGTAACTAGTATATCCTAATGCAAGGAGCATGCATTTTAAAATAGATTTCAGTAAGTTAAATTTAACATTACAACTTTAAATATTCATAGCAGAACACCTGTTGCCTCTTTTTATTAAGTTTTCCTCTAAATCTTAAAAATACACAATCACATATGAAAAAATAAAATTTACAATCCGCTAGTACCTTCTCAAACTTTTCAAGCCTCTAGAAAAATAAGAGACATATAAACTGTGAAGCATGTAATTTTAGGAATTACTATTCACAAAAGCCATTAGACCCATAGGTGTTTTGTGTGGTACATAAGGAAGCAGAAGAAAAAAATGCAGAAACAAATGCTATATCTAGGTAGGAAAGAAATGTAACAGAAAGCATGAATGAAAGAGAAACATGCCCTAGCTGAATTTCTAACCTATGGATGCTTCTTAAAATTGAGCATAAGGATTGGACATGAAGATTGGCTCTGCTACCAAAATGAGTTTCTTAGGCT
Organism: Leptodon cayanensis; assembly: GCA_027564655.1. NCBI lineage: Eukaryota > Metazoa > Chordata > Aves > Accipitriformes > Accipitridae > Leptodon > Leptodon cayanensis. The sequence goes on from JANXJC010000008.1 coordinate 19,229,212, forward strand.
GAAACTGAAATGATGTGCTTTAAACGATAAAATTGTCTCTTATCTGCTTATAGATATTTCACTGTTTTCATGCTTTAAGAATGTCATTATAAAAATGGTATTTATAAATATAATTTATAAATTCATGCTTTAAGAATGTCATTATAAAAATGGTATTTATAAATATAATTTATAAATACCATCTGTTAATATATATACCATCTTTAATTATCAAATTTTCAAAAGTGTGGACTATACCAATTTTTACTGACGAACTTGGTTGTATTGTCTGTCCTCTGTCTTTTATCGCTCTTCTGAAAGAGGATATCTGAAAGATGAAATTAGGTTGATTGTTCATGTGAAGTGATAACTCTACAGGATAAACTCAGTTCAGTGTTTACAGCACAGTCAGTGTCAGGTCTCCCATATGATAATAATGTTAATCTGCCTGCACCTTATTCAGCTAGGAGTCTTTCCTTGGACAAGTGAGTCTTTTTGTCTGCCATGGAAATTGGGTCCTGGACTTTTCTACTCAGAAGGCATACAGTGCTGATAATTAGCAATAATCACTTCAGTTACACTTCAGGCTGGGTTTATGTCTACTCAAAATTGCACTGAGAAGCCTGTACCTGAAATAGCCATCAGCAGAGAAAGACAAAAACTAATTGCTAGATCCTCAAAAGGGCTATAAAGAGGAGATTAGTGTAAACAAAAGGAAACAGATTCCTGTTGGTATCTGTGATCTACTTCACAATCTTTTTTTATCCTGACACTTGCTAATAATATTTTTGGTGGGAAACTATTTCCATTCTTCTAAACTTTGCAGTTCCAGAGTGGTGTAAATCACTGTCCCTATGGGAAGAACGTTCACTGAGATCAGGAAAATCTCTGGTGGCAGAGGAAAGCAAATCACAATGGCTACGGAAGCAGTCACAGAAAGTTATGACTGGGTTTTTACTATGCAGGAACTCCTATCTTATACTAGCTCAGAAAGCATAAACTTTCAGTTGAGAGGGTAACAAAATTTGTCAGGAAGCCCACAAAAAGTTACAAACAGTAAGTGCTGTAGAGACACCAAAACCAGCATGCTGGCAGATAGGACTATGTGTGGGATGATGACATAAGAAATTTCGGAAAATATGGAAGAACATACCTCTGGAACTTCCACCACTTGGATTGTGTATAATACTGAAATACATGAAACCTAATGAGGACAGGTGGAAGAGAAGAATAAGTCCTGTTGTTAAGCCAATAGAAAATATTTCACCAAAGGTGAATAGAATAAGCAAAACACAGTCCTCTGAACTCTTTTGTTGTGGTATGCAGCACAGGAATATTGATTCTGAATTCAAATGAAACCATTGTGAAATTAGACATTAACTTAAACACCAGTAATACTGGAGTGAAAGTGAAAGATTTATTTATATTAGTGTTACTTTGTCATAGTTTAATTATTAAGAATGAAATTCACATATAAATCGAAGTAATTAATATTGTTAAAAAAAGGCTGGAATATTAAGTGCTCCGTTACCACAATCAATAATATGAAAATGAATAAACAGATTAAAAAGCACAAAGCCAGCCTACCATCAAAACCAGAAAAGCACAAGAAATCAAATAAAATCAATCACCTTATAGCCTTGATTTATGCATTCTCACTGACCCTTTGTTATTGTATTTTGCCTGAATCTACATCAACATAAGCAGCTAACTGCCAGTAAATCTAGTGGTACTCAGGGATGAAAAAAAGATTGTTTGCCTGTTATGTATTAAGGTCCCAGAAGAACAAAACTGACTGTAGTGGGTTGACCTTGGCTGGATGCCAGGTGCCCACCAAGCTGCTCTATCACTTCCCTCCTCAACTGGACAGGGGGAGAAAAATATGATGAAAGGCTCATGAGTTGAGATAAGGGCAGGGAGTGATCACTCACCAATAACCGTCACGGGCAAAACAGATTTGACTTGAGGAAATTAGTTTAATTTATTAGCTATCAAGTCAGAGTAGGATAAAAAGAAATAAAACCAAATTTTAAAACACATTCCCCCCACCCCTCCTTTCTTCCCAGGCTCAACTCCACTCCCGATTCTCCCTACCTCCTCGCCCCGGCAGAGCAGGGGGACGGGGAATGGGGGTTACAATCAGTTCATCACACCTTGTCTCTGCTGCTCCTTCCTCCTCAGGGGCAGGACTCCTCACGCTCTTCCCCTGCTCCAGCATGGGGTCCCTCCCACAGGAGACAGTCCTCCATGAACTTCTCCAATGTGAGTCCTTCCC
>JANXJC010000008.1:19246495-19284625 GCA_027564655.1 Leptodon cayanensis
CATTTTTAAAAAATATTTTCAGGTTTATTTTAAAAAGATTTATAGATGGCAAAAGACAAAAACAAATTCAGAAATTCAACAAAATTTTGCTAAACTAGGGAACAATGCAGGAACTATGAGAAAAGGAATATGGACAAAACGGCAAATATGAAAAATAAGGGGAGAGATTTAATAACAGTTACATTGGTGAGTCATAATGAACTTTTTCACTTAAACTAAAACGTAATGGAATACCATTGCATTTTATTTCAAAATCTTTCTTTCCAATTTGACTGAATACTCTTCCAAGAAAAAAAAAATATTCTATTGCCAGGCCAAACACTACTGGAGTTTTTAAGGACTGAGTTAGGGCAACTTTCATGTTTCCTGGAACCAGAATAGATTATTACTGAGATGGCCAATTATAAACTAATCACAAGATTTGCAGTGTTTGGGTGAATGGTACAGTGCCAGCATCACAGTTACCAACTTCCCTCACAGTTCCATCTGCTGATTTTGCATATGTTACATGCACAAGTTATAGGGAAATCCTTATAGATTAATTTGCAAGGAGAAAAAAAAAATATTTGCATTACAGTAGAATCCAGAATAGTTAACTGATTCAGAGGTGTATTCTGTTTTGCAATTTCCAACAAGTGTTATGTGTGAAGGATTATTGCATTCCGAAAACTAGTATAAGTCCTTGTTCAGACATTACAAATAGCATAAATGTTGCTTCAAGTAGTTCTGATATTTCTTAAAAATTTCTTTACTGCTATGGTATTACTGGATGATATAAAAAAGCAAAAGATTACTGATTTTGTACTAGATCTCCATCCTTCATATCACCTTTTGCAGGTATTTCTTAAAACAAATTTAAATTCAAAGGCCATTGGAAAAATACTTAGGGAACATGTTCTTGATTATAAATTTATTTAAAACTCATCCTCCAGAATGAAAATGTTTGTGTTTGTTCATAAAATAGGTAAAGGTTGTAGTCTAGCACAAAACAGAAGTATCACTTCTGTTATCCCAAAGTATACTTTTCTATTTACTGCAATTCTGGCATTGAACAATTCCAGTGAGCAGGAGTATTTCACCAAGAAGAAAAAAGTGTGTTTTGCCTGTTGTTGCAATTCCGAGGTTTTTAGTGCCCCATAATGAGTTGCTGTTCTTAGTTCAGTATCAGAGAAGAACTGCTTCACTGGATTTTATTTGTGTCCTGTTATTTTCCCAATAAAACAGAGCCAAAAGAAAAAAAACAAAAGATATTTGACACCGAAAAGTTAAGAGTGCATTTAAGAAACAATCTATAACTTTATGCATTCATCGGTAGGTAAAGATAGTGAACCAAAATGTCTCATCTTTTTTCAGTCATATCTTAATTGTATCAAAACTTTTGTCTGTACAGCATATGTAAAAATACATTTTTCAGATTAAGCAGACCATTTGCTGGTGTCAACTGTCCCAATATGTTTTGGAGGACTTTTATTATGTATAAAGAAAAAACAGCTTTTTATTTTCCTTAGTGTGTGCTTCTGTGTTTTACGCTTTTTACAGTCTTGTGTTCTTACTGCCTATAAATTTGACTTTGACATACTTTTCAACTTTTAGAGTAGCTATTATTCTATTATTTCATTATACAACAGAAAAAAATTCTCAACACTTATTTTTTATGAATTTTGTGCTGCATTGCTTTTGTTAACCATGTATGGGAGATGGGAGAACTGGTCTAGCTGTAAAAATGAGGAGCACCTAAAAACATATAAAGCACCACCGTTTCTGAAATATTAAAGGCCTTTTAGAAATAGATATATTGAACAACCTCTTTTTAAATTTTATTTCTCTGTGTGTGTGTCTTGATATTTCTGGACCAGTACTCAAATGAAAGGATACCTCTTAGATAACCAGCTGAACTTCAACATATGTACCTCTTAACCAAGTTTCAAAACTTTTTAGATTTTAGTTTTCATTGTTAATGATTTTTTCAAAGGAATAAAAAATGTTCAGAAAATTTCTGAGTAGAACATCCTTAAAAAATGTTTTTTTTTTCCCAGTCACTCATAAGAAATTGAAAACAGCAGATGCATTGCACAACTCAGACAATAAATAAGCTTTTTTGTTTTTCGTCACAGGGAACAATTTCCTCACAGGGGACAATAGACAGTAACACAATAAATATGTAGGCAAATGGAAGTCTAGCAAAAAGATAGTCTTAGCAGGTGTAATCGGAAGAATTGTAACACAAATCTATATGCAATGCGACAGCTGTAGTGCTGAATTCACCATAGAGTGCCCACCAATCTTGAATGAGAACATACTTAAAGAAGGTAAATTGTAGACTGATAGCAGGCAAAAAGAGAAACTGAAAGTCAGGAGACAAATCTTTACTAACATTTCACTATTAGCTGGTTAATCTATCTTGCTCACATAGTCAACAATGCCCAACAGGAAAGTAAAATCCAAATGCATATTTCCTAGAACATACTAGATATGATATATATTTATGTGAGTTTGATTTAAACCAAGAAATAGGTAGATTATAGGGAAAGAGTTTTAGGTAGACTAATTTGATATTTAGTTTTCATTTGATACATATAGTGCGGTTAAATGCTCCCACATGCCCTTAGCAATGTTAACAATGTAATATTTTAAATTTTACTTACCATTTTATTATAATGCAGAAAACATAATATGAAAATGAGTTAATATATTCACTTATCTTAAATCTCATTAAAGATAAATTAAAAAGGTTACTACTTATGCAAATTTCAGCAACTAAATTTAGCCTAGACCATTTCAGACAGGTAGAAGAAAACATTTGTAAGCATTTGAGAAGCTGATTTATGTTTCAGATTCACATATCAACTACTCAGACAAGACTGATTTGAATTTTAAATATTAATTTTTTTACACACCACTTTTAAATTGTTTACAGACAAAAATAATTAAAAAAAATATTTTCTGGACATTGTGAAATGATTAATACCTTTGAGAGTATTCTAATTTGCCCACAGAGAATTCAAGAACAGGGCGAGGTGAAATTCAATGAATAAATTAGAAAAAACTTTCTCAGCTTAAGTTAGAATGCACAGATCAGCAAATTTAGGGACCTCTTTTCAGTGCTTACATTGATTAACTTTAATACATCATCCCAGCATTTTCTTTAACTAGCATAGTCTTAGGGATGCTGTTTGTAGTTTTATATGTGTGTCAGTCATTTCTATTCTATGTTAATGATTGTCAAACTCAGTTTATTCATTGAAATAGGGCATCACAATTAAATTTTAAGATTATCTTGGTGATATCCTTTATATCATGTAATGTATTCTTCATGTTATCCCACTTTTTAGATATGGCAGATACAAATAATTGAATATCAATGAAAAGAATGTTGTCATTTCCTAATTAAGCAATTCTTAATCTTAAGTGGAAAGACATCTGAAGAGCTGAACTGTTTTCTCCACAAAAGAATTCAAGAAAAAAAAGTAATTTGCAAACCCAGATAATACTTGTAGTGTTCTTGGGTAGAAATCTCCTTTATGTTGACTGTCTAGCTGAGTGTCAGTTGAGGCCCATTTTTAGGTGGTAATTGGATGGTATGAAAACCTTATGCTGAACTACTGCACAGGTAATTACACTTTTTAAAAGAAACAATCTGTTTCCACTGATACAATTTTCACTTCCAACTACTTTAGTGGCTTTAAATTGTTAAGCAAATCTGAACATAGCCATATATTTGGCAGAAAGGACATGCCTGTTCTGTGAAAGTGTAAATTTTATGAGAACGCACTACAGCTTATAAGAATACAAGCAATTTGGGTGAATTAACAAGCACAGATAAATGAATTAAGATGCTAAAATGGAATCTTCCCTTCATTGTACTGAGACCTCCTTAATAGTGTTCAAAGAGACCTGGTGAGGATCTTGTTGTTTTAATGGTTTTGGAACTCCACTTAGGAATAATTATTGCTGGCAAAAAAAAAAATAAACACAGGTGGGATATCTGAATAATCTCAAAACTTGATTTATGGGTGGATTTTTCTACAACATCTCATTAATTCATGAGTATAAACCTAGCTGAAAGTTAAGAGACCTTGAGATGAAGAAACAATTTTGATAATCTTAGAAGAATTCTTCCATGAGTGCTCAGCAATGCAACAATTTCTTAACGATGTATGTTTAAATAGTAAAAGCTGTGCTTCTATGTGATTGGTAATAGTGCTAATATTGAAATCAATGTGGGAAATAGCTAAAACATTTGTGTTAGTTTACATGTATAAAGACTAACATAAGGCAACTATTTAGCTGATTTAGCAACATGATTACCCTGTCAGATATGAAATATGGTTACAAGGGGAAACTTTGTGATAAATGAAGAGACCAGTTACTTGGAGAATACATGTAATTGGAGTGAAAAAACCTGTAAATTCATGGACATGCATGGGTACTATTTTGCTTGAAATATTTATGGGAATACTGTGTTGTCTAAATTTGATGACAAGTGGTCATTGAAAAGCTGACCTATCATTCTGTCCTGGTTTTGGTGCAAGACTATATTAACCTTGCATTCAGGATGATATTAATCCTTCTTTTTCTCTCCTCACACAATACAGAAGTGTGTCATCTGCAGCATGGATACGTGAACAGAGCAGCAGGAATTTTCAAGGATATTGGCAGAAATGAACAAGAGGAAAACAATCACCTCTTACAAAACATTAAGGTATTGTTGGTATGATTAGAAATTAAGCTAAAGTGTGAGGTCAGATTCATTTAGTCAATTAAAGAAATAGAAATAGAGTGAGTTTTGTCTGGTTGCATTTCAGTTTTTAAGAAAATTAGAACTAAAGAAGGCTTGGGCTTATTAATCATTATATTATTAGTTTTTATTTTATTTGCTTGAAATCTGAATAAGACTTAATAGTAAGCTCAGTCCTTATGAGGATACAGTAATAAGAAGAGCTAAAAAAAAAATATATATATTGCTCAAAACCAAGCAAGTTGAATACTAGCTTATATGGGCAGATATTTGCCTCATTGAAATAAAAAAAGACAACTCATGAATAAGATATTTTAAATCAGAAAGGTTATCATAATTGACCTACAGAAATCAAAGAAAAAACATGCAGTTTCATTGCTGAAGCAAAAATTACAGCATAAACAACAGATGGACAGAAGAGGAAGGAGAGAAAGAAGGCAATATAGAGTTATATTTTAAGCATTTCTAGGATGTATGTCATTTATTCTCTTTGATTTTTATAGACATTCTTGACAATACTTTTTTTGAACTTCAGATTATTATTCTGTGCTCCTTCAGAGATGTGCCAGGGGAGATAAATGGAATTATTTAATATGAAAATGAGAGCATCTTTTTAAATACATTACTGTTTTTTGTGATAAACATCTGCAGTCTCCAACATAGACCACAGCCTCAGAATTTCATGCTACTTTTCATGATTTTATTTTGTATGTGGAAAGATCATCTTTGGAACAGGAGCACTTATTAGAATCAGCACATGGCAGGTTAGAAGAATATTACTGTCAATATCAGGAGTGGTGTGGAGATTAGGCATTCTTCCGAATATCTTCCCATGGTTGACTCGCATTTTGTACCTGATATCTAAATACTGTCTTAATTTATCACCTCCTCTAAGTTATATATTTTATACCTTAATGTGACATAGTAGGGCGTAGTAGGGCACACACATCTACAGATTTAGCTTGCATACCTTTCCCTAATTTGTGCAGTTATATTCTCCAGTAATATGAACATGTCTCTTTATTTCAAATTAAAAAAATAAAATTATCATGGCTAAATATGAACTCACTGACATTGCCATATCTTTACCATCATCACATTTGAAAAGTCATGGCAGTCAGACAAAGTCCCCAGGGTCTGGAGAAGGGGAAACATAAACCCCATTTTTAAAAAGGATGAACAGGAGGACCCTGGGATCTACCAACTGGTCAGCCTCACCTCTCTGCCCAGTAAGATCATGGAACAGATCCTCCTGGAAGATATGTCAAAACATATGGAAGACAGGGAGGTGATTAGAGACTGCCAACACAGCTTCACAGAGGGCAAATCATACCTTATACTAATCTAGTAGCCTTCTACAATGGAGTGGCTGCATCAGTGGATAAGGGAAGAGCTACAGACATCATCTACCTAGATTTCTGTAAGGTCTTTCATACAGTCCCCCACAACACCCTTGCCATTAAATTGGACAGATATAGTTTTGATGAATGGGCTGTTAAATGGATAAGGAATTGGCTGGCTGGCCACATCCAAGGAGTTGCAGTCAACAGCTTTATGTCCAAATGGAGACCAGTGCCAAGTGGTGTCCCTCAGGGGTCCATGCTGGGACCAGTACTGTTCAATATCTTTATTAATTACATAAACAGTGGGATTGAGCATACCCTCAGCAAGTTTGAGGATGACACCAAGCTGAGTGATGTGGTTGATATGCTTTAGGGAAGGGATGCCATCTAGAGGGACCTTGACAGGATTGAGGAGTAGGCATATGTGAACTTCATGAAGTTCAATAAGGCCAAGTGCAGGGTCCTGCTCCTGAGTCGGGGCAACCCCCAGTATCAATACAGGCTGGGGAATGAATGGATTGAGAGCAGCCCTGTGTAGAAGGACTTGGGGATACTGATGGATGAAAAATTGGACATGAGCCAGCAATATGTGCTTGCAGCCCAAAAAGCCAATTATTTCCTGTCATGCATAAAAAGAAGTGTGACCAACAGGTCGAGGGAGGTGATCCTGCCCCTCTACTCTGTGAGACCCTACCCAGAGTACTACAACCAGTTCTGGGCCCCCCTGCCCAAGACATGGACTTGTTAGAGTGAGTCCAGAGGAGGGCCACTAAAAGATCAGAGGGCTGGAATACCTCTCCTTTGAAGAAAGGTTGAGAGAGTTGGGATTGTTCAGCCTGGAGAAGAAAAAGCTTCAGGAAGACCTTAATATGGCCTTTCAATGTATAAAGAGGGCCTATAAGAAAGATGGAGAGAGACTTTTAACCAGGGCCTGTAATGACAGGACAGGGGGCAATGGTTTTAAACTGAAAGAGGGTAGGTTTAGATTGGACACGAAATTCTTTACTCTGAGGGTGGTGAGACACTGGAACAAGTTGCCCAGAGAGGTTGTGGATGCCCCATCATTAGAAATGTTCAAAGTCAGGTTTGATGGCGTTTTGAACAACCTGATCTAGTGAAAGATGTCCCTCCCCATGGCGAGGGGGTTGGACTATATGATCTTTTAAAGTCCCGTCCAGTCAAAACCATTCTATGATTCTGTGATCATCATGCAGGAAAGCATTGCTGTATAAGCAAAAAGCAACAAATATTGCATGGAGAAATGAACAAAGGAAGGAGAAGGCTATGGTTGCCTTCAGACCCAGCTAGATGGTGTTTCTTGGAGAATGGGAGTCCTAGAATCATGGAATCATAGACTCATTTAGGTTGGAAAAGACCCTTAAGATCACTGAGTCCAACCACTAACCTAGCACTACCAAGTCCACCACTAAACCATGTCCCTAAGCACCACCTCTACATGTCTTCTAAATATCTGCAGGTGTTGTCCCACAAATGGGGCTCATTTACCCAGTGTGCAATCCAATAACACACAGAGTCAAGGTATTTTCAAATTAATTTCATTATTGTGCATGAACGGGTGCCTGTCTCAAGACAGCACATCCTTATCTCAAAATCTCTTACATTTATACATTTAACTAATACATATTCATTATTTTCCTTAACGATTGGTTCTTTCTTCTTCGCCCCTCATGTAAATTAGTGCGCAGACTCTGTCTTCTTCCTTCATTGTCTTCTTTTGAGTAGGTGATACTATTTAAGCAGGTGGTCAGTGAGTTGGTGGTTGCAATCTTCCCCTGTAGGAATTACCTTTTGCCTACTTCTTCCCTAATCTTGGCAGTTCCAAGCAGTTATTCAAGGTTTATTGACCAGACTACAATCCATTACCTACCTTTTCTGACATAAACATAAAGCACCATTGTCTAGTAGTTAGTTCCTAAATCATGTCTAGTTACTGTTTCCCTATTTTAAATATTAACTGATGGGGGCTGTACAGAGGACTCTAGCAGCTCCCTGGTAATGTCAATCATATTATACATATTAATTGATAACACAGGGATGGTGATTCAGTGACTTCCTTGGGCAGCCTGTTCCAATGCTTCTAGCCTGGCAGTGTGACATAGTGGCCTTGCTGACTCTGGTTTTACTGAAATTCTTAGCAATTAGTAGTTGATCTTCTTTAGTAGAAATTATTACTAAAGATAGCCATAAGATATTTACTGCTTTTTAAATCAAATTATCTCAAAACCAATGAAATTAAAGGAGAACTGTATGATTTGCTAATAGGACTTACAACCTCATTATGAATTACATATTTCAGAAGTTTATTAAACATTCTAAGTACATTTGCATTTGAAGACAAAATGCATGGATTCGTTATATAATAGATGCTACTTTTAAATTTTATTTTATTTTATTTTATTTTATTTTATTTTATTTTAGAAGAGTTAATTTAATCTCCTGATTTAATGGATCGATTCACCAACATATCAAATTCTTCTATGAAATTTTCAGACACAATGCAACGAAGTCACCTTCAGTCTGGAGCTGTCAGACCACAAATCAGCATAATGAAATCTCCCCATTTATTCAACAGTAAGTATAAAACCTTTTAGTGAAATATTTGCTCTATGTCTTAGTAGTAGTAACTTAAATAAGAAGTTATAAAGAACAAATGTCTTTTCTTCTAATGTAAAATTGAGGTCAAACTACAAAAATATGCTGCTCGTTGATCAGAATTAAAATAAGATGTTTGGACATAATGAAAAAGAATGCTTAGGTTCAGAAAGAACTTAAAGTCATTAAGTCACAATTTGGACAAACAGGATTTAGAGGAAAAACTGAAAACCCTAAGAACTGATAAATGTTGGTCTTGCCAGTATGAAAGAATATATATGTAAATTTTGTCTACGAAACACAAACACAATTTTTTTATCAAAGCGAAAACCTATTCACTGTAGTTACAGTAATATTTATTTAGAACTAACAATTGGAATATAGCTTTTCCAGATAACCTTGTCGTTATAACAGGAAATCCATACCAAAATAAATTGCACATTAGGGTATCCTGTTACCATCTAATAAACTTTGTTGCTATTTGTCTACCAAAAATATTAGGAGTGTGGTCTGGTGATCTGAGTAGTGGGCTGTGAAATTGGCACCTGTATTTTCCACCACTGGATGTGACCTTGGCCATTCCACTAAAATATAAATCTCACTGTATTTCAAAGGCACATTTAATTGAAAAATAGGTTATAAATATCTCAAAAACTGAATGCCTCAAAAAGTTATTAAATGAAATTAGTAAACATATTTGAAAATGTATGATATGCATTAGTTTAAACATCAAATTATTATGAGTCTAATATTTGCATAGGATATCAGTAAATATTTGTATAATGCAGAGGTCTAAAATATGTTGGATGCTACATAGAATATCTGGAAGGAAATTCACCATTTGGCAACAATCAATAAAATCAATCTATTAACATCATGTGAAAATTTATTATTTGAGATTTTGAGTTGCCCGTCATATATCCATGTAAAATCTGTTACTGTGAAAGTTACAGTCTCCTGTTTTGATCCTTTAATAAAGGTAATCCACAAAACATTTCTTCTCCCTGGTTATGTTTGTCATTTCACAGATTACAGTCTTCTGTGCATAGTGTTAATTGCTTTGTTCTTTCCATTTCTTCCCAATTTTAAGTGCTACCTGTATTCAAGCACATCCATTATTTACAACATATTTATATTACTTTAGCTGAGTAAAATTAGGACCACAAATCCCAAGTAATAGAGGCAGAAAGCAGTGAACTCAATTTTCATTACTATATGAAACCAGTTTTGTGTTACCACTCAGGCAGCACCTTAGTCTTCCAGCTTCCCACAGATTCCACAGAATCTACCAACGGGACTTTGTGGCTTACAAAAAGATTTATAAGGGTGACTTTAATCTGAAGGACAATTAAACTCTTCCAAATCTTCCTGCAGTCTGGTGTCTTTCTGTTCATAATAGATGAATAAAGAAATAGTAAAATGGTTAAAAAGTAGACTTCTGACATTATAAAGGAACACAATTATAAGAGAGTATTGTGTTAACACTTGTAGTCTGTTCTAGCTCTATATGTGTGAGTGTACTGTGGCAAAATAAAAAGAGAGTAAACTTCCCTGCTTGCTGTCAGACTGACAGTGAAGAAGGCCTAGAAGACTATGTTGCCCAAAATAGAAGGATAGTGGATAGATCTAAATTTTGCCTAGATGAGTAAATTAAATGCATCCAGGAACATTCCCCATCACTGAGGTCAACTGATACAGAACTGCCAGTATCTGTGGTGGTAATTTCTTTTAGCCTGCAAAAGGGGGTGTCGATGTGCAAACCTGTAATAAGAGAGAGACCTGGAATATTCTAATTCCTCGTGCATATATGGGAAATATTTAGGAGACTGCTGGTTTGCCCAGGTCAAACGTATTTAACTTATCATCAGTCTTTTAATTTACTAGCATAGATGTAGCTCTAGTTGCATTTACCTGCTGGAATTTGTAAAGACCTTCCATTTATATCTAAAGTATTTTAGAAACATTTAGGCATATGATCTCAGAAAACTGTGAGAAAGAATTGTACTATATTCCTAGAGTAGTCTGTGTCACAGAATGGGAAACAGAGCTCAAATATATAAATGGATAGATGTAAGCCATCAAAACTTTCCCTAGCATGGGAGTTAGACAGTACTAAAGTTCTTGAATTCAAAACAATGACTCGGCCCGCCTGCTTACCAGTTCAGGCTAGCCTCAAGGGAATTTTTAATTAACTGGCAGCTCCTTTTTGGACAGCACAGATCTCAAGACACCTGAACTTAGGTATTTGTGCTAGTGCTCCAAACTGAATTGCTAGAAACTCAACTTTTGCTTAAATATCAGAGCCGTACAGAGACAGGACAAGGTATTGCCTAGGTCCACTGGGGAACATATTGCTCCCATGTTCAGAATATTCCTAATGTATAGTGACAGCCCTGAGTTCAGCAAGACATACAGCAGTCACAATCACTTTGCAAAGTACATCTATTGGCACTGTCACCACCAGCTAGCATTTATATAATGGTCTATTGTTGACATTAGTTACCCAGCAGGTAGGGAACATGGATTCTGAATCCTCCACAGCATCACAGTGTATAGTCAAAGACTAAACTCTCATCCTCCAGATAAGCTAGAATAGGGACACTCTCACCTGAAGCTGCCCCATTTTGAGATTCAAATTTCATGTCAACCTCTTGGCAGGATGCATTGTAGATATGTGCTCCTGTTTCAAAAAAGGAAGTGAATAAAAGATGATTTGGACCAGAGAATATAATGGATGAATTTCATCCCCAAATATACACCACTTACTCAACTGAATAATCTAAACCTTTCCCTAAAATTATGATAGTGTGGCTCAATGCAGTGAGACTTTCAGAAGGATACCAAGCTAGTCTAAAAATATCTAGAGATCTCTAGTATTCAACATGCAGATATACATTTAAGAAATTTAGGGACAGAAGAACAAAACCCTAAATATGATTAACGTGCAAACACATGAATGCATGCTCAGAGAGTGAAATTACTGACTAGAACATTGCATGGAAATGCTTCTACTGATTTGAGTAGTCTAGCCATGACTCTTAGAGCTAACCTTTGGGGAATGCTCACGTAGGATTCACAACATCTCTCAACCAAAAAGATTGGAAGCTGCATGGATTTGTGAAGTTGCATGATGAAGGATGGTGTTATTGCAGGAACACCATCAATGAGAGACACTGAAGCCTTACCTCCAGAGCTCACTTCCCAAGTACTGAAGGACATCAAGGATAAAAATATGATTCATTTTTAGGTTGCAATATGTCTTTTTCTACTGTTTCTCTTTTTTAGTATATGGAAATAATTTTCAAGGACATACTCTGCTTTCCATTTTAGGCAAAAATGTCATTTTTATATTTTATGTTTCAAAAATGAATCAGGCTATACCTTAAGAGAAGTGATGTCTTTAGAGAGTCTCCTTTCAGTTCAGAGTTCTCTTTTAAAAATGTGATGCCAAGCTGAAATATTTTTGTAGCAGATGTGTTGCACAATCTGGGAATTCTTTCTACAAGTTTCAAGTGGTATTTGGCATGAAAATCTATTAAATGTCTCAAGCACCTCTGAAAGCCTTTCCTTCCCTTTGAGTAGCTTGTTTTAAAGTTTTATTAAAGTATTAGCAGGAGATTGGGAACAAAAAGTACATTTGACCTTAATGGCTAGAAAGCCCCTGAGTTTTCTCTCATTGTATTTTCAATTTCATTGTGCAATTTTCAGATAATAATTAGAGATGCCAATTTTTTTTTCCTGCAAGTTCTTCATGTAAGATGTGGTTATAATAAAAGGATATCCTGATTTATATGGCCTGAAGGCAGAAAGATATCTATGGAGTTTAAATTCTTATCACTTCTCCATTTCACAGGGGAAGTGTTTACGTTTTCCATAATGCTTTTAATTCTGAGTTAGAAACAGTATGGAGTCCTGTTTAGATTACCTACACACACACACAAAAAAAAAACCCAAACCCAAAACCCCTCACATTTTTGCCTCCATAGAATTTCAAAAACCTTTTCCACTGGTTTAAGTTTGAATAGTTTTAGATCCCTTGAGTTTTGATTTAATAAATCTGATTCCTTGAGAGCTGTTATGAAGAAGGTGAAATACAAAATGGAACTCAATTAATAAACTTTATAAATTGCTTATGAGGCCACCAGTGCTTATTTCTTCAACAAATCACCACCTATTACCTGTTTCATTTCCAAGCCAAAAATAGCCTTAAAGCACAAAGTCAGTCTTAGAAAGACTGTGGCTACACAAGGGCAGCAAAAGACTTAAAGCTACAATTACAGCTTTGTCAACTCTGAAAAAAAATCTGCAAAACTTGCCTTGATTCTTTTTCCCAATTTTCACATTAAACTCAGAGAGTGTCACAAGTTTTTAGCTTTTTTACTGAAACTTCTCAGACCTATGGACTTGATCTATATACGTATTGTTGTTATGCAATTTGAACAATAAAACTTCTGTTTAATTTCTAAAAATGGGGCTTTTTTAATTTATTGCTAAATTAATCAATGATGGGCATAAAATTCTCATCACTGGATTTTGAAATATTTTACTTTCGCTTTGTCTTGGAGCAAAAGACTGTGGAGAGTACAGACACAGGACTTGGGATGATAGGAGGAGATTTGGGTAATAGGTATAGTTCTTTACTCACTTTTTTTCAGAAATTACTGTTCTCATCAGGTAATTCAGTTACATTAGAAAAGGTCAGTAGCAGGAAAAAGAATGTCAGGACTGGTATAATGCAGAGAAATCAGCACCTTTGTAGCTTACAGACACCTTGCAATAAAAATAGAATGAAAACTCAAAAATAAATTATCTTTATGCCACGCTTGCAAATACACATATAGTAGTGTGTTGGCTCTTTAAAATAGATAAATAAAATAAATATGGTGCATATTAAAAAACTACAAAGAGGTCTTAAACAATTTTTTTCTATTATGGTTAATTATCAGTATCCGGTTGTTAGTGTGGCTTACACAGATTCACAGAATAACCTTTATAGAAGTCTGCAGCACTTGAAGGACTGGTCTTGCACAGTCCCCTGGACACAACATTGTGACTGGAAAAAAAACCCGAGGCGTATCATCTTCCAGAAGTCTCTTTTCGTCAGTCAACAGAGTACTGGTGGAGCCAGGTTTCTGGGCCCACGAAGTCTGTTTTGCGTGACTGTTGCAGGACAGCTCCTAGGAATATTTGAATTGTCAGCTATGCATTGTACTCTTCATTCCACGGAGCACTTGGTACTTCTGAAGTGTCAGGTTGTAAAATCAGGGACTGAAATCTGCATGGGTTAGCTAAAAAAGATAAATTTAAAAAAAAATTTGGACTGTCTTTCAATGAATAGAAGCTAGGATGCATTAGCTTTCTGCTAATGCTTTAGTTTGGATCAGAACTACTGTTTTGAAACAAATCTCATGGGCAACCCTGCATAATGTGTTTGCATAGTGTTCGGAGCATGTGTTGGATTTCTTTTATATGAAACTAACCTAGAAAAGACAACCTCGGAGTTCACAGAATGCGCTCCAGCTGTATATAGACATTCAGTATCTGAGTGACTGTATCAAGCTAGCCTGATATTAAACCAAAAAAGGTTTACAGTGTGCATATCAGGTCCTCAGTACCAACTGGTTCACTCTCATTTATTCCTGTCTACTCCAATGTAGCATGACTTAGACTTAAATCAACATTAAGGATACTCAAAGCTCCTTAAAAAGAATAATAATGATGATAATAATAACAATCAGAACTCTACATCTACATCACTACTTAAAAGGAAGAAGAAAATAATAATTAAAAAAAAGAATGAATAGAAATATATTACATCTGTCACTTTAGTCTTTCTAAAACAGATTGACACTGGTGCAGGCCACTAACACTAGATTTTCCCTAGCTTTGTGCCCATTTATATTCACCCTGTTCTGCCCTTCATATAATACATGAGGATTTGATTTGGCTTTCCCCTGAGCATAGTTAGAATTCCTATAACAGAAAAGAAGGAGGAAGAGATCATCAGATAAAAATAATTTCCAAATGTTGATGTGCAGTCAGACTTGCAGTTCTCCACAAAAAAAAAAAAAAAAAAAAAAAAAGACAAAAAAAGGAAGGGTGGAGGGGGGGCAATTAACAGGAAAACAGGAAGATGTGCATTGTTATTACATAATTCTTTTTCCTTTACTCTTGAACAGTCAACCTTTTCTACCAACTCCTTCTCTTCTTTAGCCACTGAGGAAAAGAGTCCTGAGTTAGGAGACTCAAAAGTGATAGCAGATAGTCAGATGTATGATTGTCTCACCTATTTCTGAAACTGTCCATGAGATAAGAGCAGATGTATTAGCAAAACACAGTATTTGTGTAGGTATGTGTATTTGATTGCAGAAGGAGTTTTTTTCCTATACTCATTACTTTGCCCATGGCATCAGACTTTTGCCTATGAATACACTAGAAATAATAGCAATTTTTTAATTAAAATAGCTGATTGTGTATCATTGTCCATTTACTACACATTTTATCATTATTTGCATTTAACCTTTATACTTTATTGCTTTGTTTACTTCTTTTACCTCTCACTATCAATGTATATGGAGAAACGTATTTCTGTCGAAGCAATAATAACATAAGACATGAATATTACATTTCAAAGATTTTGTCTTTAGGATTATCTGAACAAAAAATGAAGGAGTTAGAATCTGATACACTGACTAGAGATTTCAGATTTCAAGGTTAAGCTAAACACACTACCATCAATCCACAGTAATGGTAATTTTTGAGGGAAATCCTTCACACCTAACTTTAGTCATCTGTTATGTAAATGTGTACACCTTAGGTGATATCCTTAGGCTTCTGTTAGAGCTACTGAAGAGAAATAGGCATTTTTAGAGTATGATTTATCCACCGTGTTAAATGTCTGTATAAGAATAAAATAAATGATACCTTATAAGTGCTTCTTTCTCCTCATTAACTATAAAATGAGCCTTGGGTATCTATTTGAGGTACATACTTCTGTGCTATTTCCTAAGTTCAAAAAACTGTATTGTATCCTAAATGTCAGTAAGACATTTTCAGAAATTAGCATAGCCTCAGAATAATATCACTGGTAATATTCCATCTTCACTGTCTATTGATTCACTAATAAATAATTTCAGTGTATATTAGTGGTTTTTCAGTTCAATTTGTGATAGTGCCAAGATTAAAATTAGACTTAGAGCTTTATCCTTGCCCCTCTAATTCCAGGAGAAAGTCTGGGGAGAAAGGGGATTTGCTGTTACTCCAGTGTGGTCCAGAATTACAATTGTAAAAATCTTAACGCAGGTGTCTGCTTGCGAGCTTCACTTGCCTAAACGTAAATAAGGATTGCCATTTAAGTTGCCTGGGTATATCCTTGGTTTCTAGGTGCTGGTCCAGGAGGAATTGGGTCTCCTATAGCTCCTGTGCCATATCTTCAGCCCTGTAGATACACGTCAATCATCCTAATAAAGGTCAGATTACATTAGGTACCTAGATGTAGGTAACTGATTTGACTCCTAAATATCATATTTAAGTGCTTATCACAGTCAGCACAGCCAATGGAGTCACCCTGTTACTCAGTTGACTAGCCCAGATTGCACTGACTGTAATGACCAGATCTTCGCTGACTGTGAAGGAGTCTGAAAACTATCATCATATGTAGACAATCTGGACCTGAATTCCAACCCAAGGGCTTTAGTCAGATGCATAAACATAGGCATCTAGCACTATTTTAGAGGCCTTATGCTGTCCAGCTTGTTTCCACAAGGCTGGCAGATCCAACCTGGACAAATGAGATATACCCAGTTTTTTGGGGCATTAGCTAGAAAGAAGTCAGGGTAATCTTTGACACTATTCAGGAATTTATGTGCTCAGAAACTTCAAATTCAAAGTCTTTTTTTCTTTTAAACGGAATTTCATAAACCCCCATTTTCAAAATTTCACGTAAGGCATGAAAATTCATTCAAATGTAGGCTGAATGAGTATATGTGGTAGGTTGCGCTTGGCCAGCTGCTCTACCTTCCACCACCCCAGCAGCACTGAGCGATGGGGAATGGGAGCTGCGGTCAGTCCATAACAGCTCCTCTGTGCTGTTCCTTTCTCCTCACACTTTTCCCTGCTCCGGCGTGGGTCCTCCCCAGGCTGCAGTGTGGGTATCTGCTCTGGTGTGCTCCTAGCAGGGGAATCTCTGCCGGGGAACCTGGAGCACCTCCTCCTCCTTCTTCTTCGCTCACCTTGCTGTCTGCAGCACTGGTTCACATTTTCCTCACTCCTTTCTTACAGCTGCCATGCAGCATTTTGAAAATGTTTTTTAAAATATGATTTCTGAAACCTGTTTTGCCCGAGGCACCCCGGCCTTGTCTGCGGGGCCGAGCGGTGCCCTGGGGCGGGCGGGTTGGAGCCGGCCGGAACCGGCTGTGTCCGGCTCGGGGCAGCCCCGGCCTCTCCTCACAGAGGCTGCCCTGCAGCCCCCCCGCCGCCAGCACCTGGGCACCTGCACCCAATACATTAAAACTGAAAAGCCAATACTATTTCAGTCTTTTTCAGAAAACTGTGATTTTGGAAGGCTGCCTCACTCTAAAGCCTTTTTTTGGCATTACAGTAGTCAAAATATCCCTGTAAAGTAAGTGATGCCTGATAAGCCTAAAAGCCTATTGTTATTGAGATGCAAATGGAAATACTTTTGTATGTTATTTAGATGAATTTCCCATTGTAATATTTTTAAATGCATGCTGTATGCTCTTGTCTGTTGATTTGTCTGAAAGGTAGTGAGTGCAGGTGGGACACCTTGTGAAACACATCTGAGGAGGCATGGATTTGAAAAGTGGAAAAGAATGAAAGTATCAGCCAGAAAATTGCTAACTTCAAATGTTCACATAGCAGACTCCAGATTATTCTTTGCCTTGACTAACTGAAGGCTCTATTTGAATGAAGGGTCTTAGACTTCTAAGATTCATTGTTTTCATATTTCTAAGGGTTGGATTTTTTTTTTTTTTCTTTTTACACGGAACCAGAGATTGCTGTATAATCATTTTGTCCTAGAGTTGAAGCTTCAGGTAAGACAGTAAACATGTATTCATCTACAATTAAAAAGTGTGACATTTGTATATAACTACAGAAAAATCTAAGAGATTTTCAGCAGAAAAATGTCAGTCTTCTGCACATATGAATTTTGCAGATATGCAATATAAATTTCACAGCTAACTATAAATGATGGATAGCTAAAACATCCCCAGAAAGTGACTGGATGAAATGTATAAAAGTAGCAATATATTGACCTTCTTAATGTCTAAACATCATGATAAGAATGTTTGCAGTGAATGAGAAAGTAAGAGCAATGTATTGAAAATTCAGTACATGAGAAATGAGAATGACAAAAAGTTCCCAAATCAGGACGTGCAAATGCTAAAGTGTATGCAGACCTCAGAGGAGAATTTGCATTGAGTGGAAGTGATGTTGCTATTTTGATCGTGCCTACTGCATAGCAGGTGATTACTTCATGACAGAGAAGAATGATCCTTCTATCTCTCATCTCTCTAGGTAGTTACATAGCTGTCATCACTTCAGTACATGAATGTAGTTTCCTTTTCCTTCATTTATACAACACATCATTTATCTACTTTATGTATACCATTTAGAACTCCTTGCAGGAAGTCTCCGTGACAACCTTCGGTTGCAATTAGTTTCTGTCAAGTTAATTTCAAAAGTTATAAGCCATCCAAGTTTCTCTTGCATTTTCTCACAACCAGTTTCCTTTAGATACTAAGATGCTCTTACAGAAAAATATTAGTGCAATGTTCACTAGGCTGAGGCTATTCATTATAACTTTTGGTAATAGAAGAAAACTGATAAGTGGATAGTTAGAAGACATAAAATTGTTGTCATTGAGAGATGTTTGCTGTTTCATTTTACAAATGAGTCACATATAAAAAGGATAACAATAAAGATTTTAACAATTTTAACAATAACAATTTTCAAAAGTCAGTCTCAAAATCCCAATATCCTGATAGAATACCTAAGAAAAAGGGAAAGTTAATAGTAATCATAAACATTTTCCATTACCGAACTAAACTAGGTCATTGGTAGATATCATACTAGTCACTCTTGAGAAAAAAAGTAATCAAATAAGTACAATGTAGTAGGATTTACCATGTATTAAAGAATTCCCTGGGTTTAATATTACACATTACTTTATGGCCCTTTTTCAGATCCTATGTCAATTGCATCCCCCTTGTGAAAGTCCACCGATTTCAATAAAGTTTTACAGCTTAAGTGAAAAACTATGGCAGTAACAAAGGCACGACTCCTTACACTTTTATGATTATATTTTTAAAACTCAATACCTCCAATTTTAGTGTCATTTAATAGTAACAAAAGTATGCTTTCATTTGAGTAAGACCCCCTGAATTTTCCTAAGGTGGTATGAGACTGTAGGTAATATATTTTCTGCACTATTATTAGAATTTACCACCTACTATTATCAGGGAAAATTATCGGATTGAACAATTAAGTTTTACTTCATATTCAGGCATTGTTCCGCTGTTTATCAACCCTGTTAAGAAAATAAAGTTGATCCAAGTCTGAACACATATTTTATCAACAACAGCTAGAAGCAGCATGCTTCCTATAAATGAAAATGTTTGTTCAGTGGTTTTGTTTTTACAAAACTCCTACTCTAGCAATTAATCCTCTCTCCAGCTTTGTCAAAACCGCAGTGGATATCATGGTTTCATCAAGGCTTCCTTCAAGATTTCTTTCCCTACAATTATTTAACATTAGTTTATGCATCATCTTCAGGTCCTACTTATTTAAATAGGAATTGTGGTTCCCAATGAAGTCAAAACTGAAAGTGTATATGTATACATATATTTACATACTGTTTATATATCTGACATTCCATAAAACTCCAGAATGTTAAAAACCAGGATTTGTGACTGAACTAAGGAAAAAAAAGGCACCTTTTAAAATTTATTATTATGAAAATGAAGAACCCCTTTTTGATTAAGCCAAAATAATTTACAAAACCTAGGTGTGCAAGACGTGAGCAGCCTGCAGTTTTCTTGTACACTGCCTGTCAACTCTTAAACTGTATACAAATTTGCAGCTGCCAAGTGTCAGGTCATTGGTTTTCCTCCCCACTAGGCAACAGCTGCTCTGCTCACTCTTCAGAAATCTTCCTCCTCAGATGACATTAGGAGTGTAACAAGAGACTCTATTACTGATGAAATAAAGCCTTGGACTACTCCAAGAAAATGACCAAAAAATAAACTTTTAGTAGAAAGGTACAAATGAAGCACAGAAGATAATGTTGGGAGAAAATGTGGTACTTACCTGGAGTCCTTTCACAGATCTTAAAGGTCTTTTCCAACCTAAATGATTCTATGATTCTGTGATTCTGATTCTAGGCTTTTATGCTTTGTTTAATTAACAGCCAGTTCTTCTGCAATGGAAATTAACAGGACAGTTTAAAAAGATAATAAAGCCTATACTTCTATATTATTAAATATATTGATAGAACTCCACCCTTTACCAAAACTTTCCAAGACTTGAATGCTTAAAGCAGTAGTAACACTGAGGCAAGTTTATCACATGGAACAGAGATTATGAGTCTCTAGGTAATTGTGCAAAATTGTCTATCATTCTTTAATTCATAATGGATCACAAAAGTGTCTTCACTCTTAAAAACAAAAACAAAGTCAAAACAATGTTCATTCTGAAAAAAGGGAAAAGAAAAAAGAAAAAAAAAAAGTCAGAAATCCGCAGCAAACATCTGTGTTCATCAAGGGTAGAGAAAATGAAGATGTTAAGTAGAAATCTCCATATCCTGATTATAACTATGAGATGTGATTACTTCTTCCAAAGCTGGCTAACCCTTTCTTTTTGACCTAAAATTGTTTCCTGAAAATATTTTCTGATGGCATTTCCAAAAGCATAGATTATTTTATAAAAAATAATTTTCCATAGAAAATAGATTATTTAATTTGATTCAGTTTACCTGACCTATTCTGTGTTCTTCTGTGTTTTATGATGTTTCAGAATTAGAAACAATCTTGACTTGTATTTAAAAAAGCTGTGTTATCTGGTCAAAATTTGCTGGAATCTGTTCTTATGCATCTCTTCCGTTTGCAATTTACATCAAGGATTTTCAGGCTAATAGATAGCTTATCACAGTAAAGTAAAATCTCCAAAGGTCCAAATATAATAATACACAGTTTTTGTGCATATGCTGCCATCATATTTTATTACAATGCAACGTATATGAAAATTTCAGTGTGAGAGACTGAATTGTCATCTTGAGCCATTTGTCTCAAAGATTGTTTGCCGTGAGAGACTGAAGTGTGAACTATTTATCTCCAGCTATTTTTCTCTGGGATGGCTTGTTTAAGCAGGACACTCCTCTGTCCATAAGGATGATTATCAGGCCACTGAGGCATCCAGGGGAGGCGACGGGCTGGAACCAGCGAAGCATGCAGGAACGTAGAGAGTAGCATTGTCATGGAAACTGTAGTGTTTGAGATAAGGTACTGGTTTCTGGTGTTGATCTCGTGAAGGTCGAAGGTCGTGTGATAGATGAAAAATGAGCGTGAACAGTATGTATGTGCATGCATCAGACTATGCCCTATAAAAAAACGTGGAGACAAGCCGTGGTGTGCACCCATCACCGAAGAATTGAAGACTGAGGACCAACAGTGCCGCTGGATCCATGGTGGTGACTATTCTTGCAACTCTATCCCGACTGCTTGCTTGATTTCTGCCTTTTTCTTTCATTCTATCCTATCGCTACTGTTTTCTACTTTTGATACTTTCAATAATAAAAGCTGTTTTGGGTGTACGTCATTTGACCTCATTTGTGTCTTAATCTCACTCTTGAGATCATATTGAAACCTTCCCTGATGTTGGATCGGGACATTCAGATGAGAACATTATTATATTATAAAAAGACTCTCTTACCATAATTTTTTTACATAAAGGATCTTCAGGATGAAAGGAGAACATCAAGAAGCAACACACAACAGAATTACATATTTTTTAAATCCTATACTAGAGTTAATAGCCACCTTACCTGAAAATGCACAATTAATCTAAACCTATTCTTCCAGGTTCTAGCTCACAAGTGACATTTTATTGCCTATGATTATTTTATCTCTTTTGTGAAAAACACAAAATCTGTTAGTTCCAAATACTATTATATAATTCTCAGTTTTGCAATTCCCACGTGTAAATCTTTATGCAAAATAGCACAAATTATATCAATTTTAGTCTTATATTTATTCTCATGTCATCTCACGCAATGCTTCCTGAATACAGAAACAATTAAAACTGCCAACTTATGCTAAGCTTATAGAATCAATGCTATGTTCTTGCAAAGTTAAATGCCTAAGTGTTTTAGGCAAAAAAAAAAAAAAAAAGATTTTAGAAGTGATCAATATGTTATATATTAATTTATGGATAAATAAAAATTAAGTGGTAATTAAGTAACAGTTGTTAAACGTATTATTTAAAGTGGCATTTTGACAGCTTTGGTGTTTTCTTTGCCTCATTATTACGGCTATTTTTGAAAAGAGTTAATATAATTCCTCTGGGAGAAACTTGCACCTCAGAAATTTATTAAGAGTCAGCGAGCCTATGGATAAATATTCAGTTCATACCTGGATTCTCAAAAACTTTCAACGCTGTCCATGGTAGCAGTCTCCAATGGAATAGAATGGAATATTCTTTCAGTATTATTAATAGATTAAAAGATGCGTAACAAAAGATACAGAAAAAAAAAAGAGTTCAAATTTTCAAAACAGAGGACAGCTACCAATTGGATACTACAAGTTTTTGTATTCCATGTAGCATGCTATGTAGATGGGGACCACAGAAAGAGCTTACACTGGACCATTGGCCAACAGCATTTTACTTAATTATGAATTCACTCCTTGACAGTTTTGGACCTGATCACTCCAACTGGCTCTGTGAAAGACAAACTTATTATTGGAAAGCATAATTTCCAACAGTGTGGAGGTCAGTAAGTCAGCCAGCCATGGGTAGAGGTCAAGTCAGGTCCTCTTAACTTTTAAACAGAAATATTGTCTACATGTCTGTATTCTCAACATGTTCATAAATAATATATGGAGAATTAGGCAGAAATTAGCAGAGTTTGTACAGAGCATAAAATTATTCAAGGCTGTCCAGTGTAGGTAAAAATGAAAAATTATTTAAGGATCTAACAGTAACTGGGTGAAAATAAAAAGGAAATTAAATTGAATACTCAAATTTGAAAAAAACAAGGGCACATTGAAAAAAATAACTTTAGCAGTAGATATAAAGTGTAATAATTTCTGTTTCAGATTTAATCTTTAGTCAGCCAAGATAGTTATAGTTACCTAATATTCTAAAATCTGAATCAGTATGTTAAGGTGCCTTCCTCTCTACTCTATAGGGATATAAGAATAAGGTAAGTTCTTTACAAAGGCTTTTCATCCAAGACTAAAAGTGGACATCATCCTCAGGAAAAAAGGATCTTTAGGGAAATTCTAAATATGCAAAAATATTCTAAAATACAACAAATAAATGTAGGAATTATTAGAAAATTAGTTAAGAACAGAATGAACACATAATAATGCGCAACTCTTTGTTGCACCTACGGTTTTAATATCATGTGCTTCTGGTCATGCTATTTGATGAAAGGCATGGTAAAACAAAAAGAGAGAGAGAGCAGCACAACGAGCATAAATCACAGAATGACACAATCACAGAATTGCTCTGGTAAAAATATTTTCAAAGAAAGTGTTCATTTGCATGGAACTTTTTCCTTATCTCTAATTTATCACCTCTGCACTTACCCTTGGTAGAAAAAGATCAGGTCAGAGAATACTTAGGTAAACAGGACATATATAAGTCCACAGGTCCTGATGAGATACACCCACAAGTACTGATGTCTTTTCAAGTCCATGTTCAAACAATCATGGTGATTAGGAGAGGTGCCCAAGGAATGGAGGAAAGCAAATGTCACTCCTATCTTCAAGGAAGGCAAGAAAGAGGAACCAGGTAACTACAGGCCAGTTAGCCTCACTTCAGTCCTTGGAAAGGTGATGGAGCAACCACCCTGGAAGCTCTTTCCAGGCTTGTGAAGGACAAGAAGGTGATTAGGAGCAGGCAGCATGGATTCATCAAGGGGAAGTCACGCTTGACCAACCTGTTAAACTTCTATGATAAAATGACTGGCTGGTAGATGAGGGGAGAGCAGTGAATATTGTCTAAACAACTTCAGTAAAACTTTTGACGTGGTCATCCGTAAGATCCTTATGGAGAAGCTGATGAAATATGGGCTGGATGAGCAGACACTGAGGTGGACTGAAAGCTGGCTGAATGACCGCACCCAGAAGGTGGTGATCAGTGGCACAAAGTCTAGTTCAAGGCCCGTAACTAGCAGCATACCAGGGGTCAATATTGGGTCCAATCCTGTTCAAGATCTTCATTACTGCACTGGTGCTAGCTTGTCATTGAACACTAAGAATGTAAAGAGTATTGTTGTTTTGGTTTGGGTTTCCCCTATGAGAAAACTCACTTAACTATAGCTTATTAGGCACCAGGTAAGAATTCTTGTATTGCTTTTCTGAGTATAGAATCTCACAATTAGATATACCTCCATTAGTTTTAGACATCTCCCAAAGCTAGGTTCAGCTTGCTTCTTAAAGCCAACACAGAGAAATAAACATATCTTAGGGAGTGATTTCTTTGATGTATTTTAAATGTTTACATGAGGAAATTAGCTGTATAGTAAATGCGTTCCTTTCTTTTTACCGATTATAGAGGCAAAGGTATACAGTTCAGATGTCTGTACCCTAAGCCCCTGTCTCTGGTGGATGAACATCAATCAAAACTTAAGTGAGTCCTTGGTCTACTCATACAGATTCAATATTTACTATGTAATACATATTCTAAAAAAAGTAATTTCCATGAGCTAAAAATAAAATGCACAAAAACTAAACTATGTAAGTTTTTGATTAAATGTCATTACTTTTATCATGCAAAATGATAAATATGGCTCATAGATTAGAAAACTAAACAGAAGTATAAACAAAAATTTATTTTCCATGTGCATCTTGTAGCCTTAAAAATTATTAGTGAGCTAATGAATTTATTATGCCAGTTAAAAATACTAGTTTCAGTTTTGATAAAGCCAGTTTTTGAAGTTTCAAGAAATTGGAGTACAAAACTTTTAGGTTAAAATTGCAACCCCAAGACTTGTTAACCTCTTAGAGAATTTTAATTCCCACTAAAATGATGAGACATACATATAAAGAAAGGTAAACCTATAAAGGATGAACATATTTTCATGATTAATGCACAATACAGGTTAATAAGCAGCAAATCTTCCAAAACATGCTTGATCTGTGTTCAGATAAAAGTGAAAATTAGGGAATGCAGCTGTGGAAATATACTTTTTAAAAAGAATGGTATATACTCATAAGAAATATTACTTGGAAATTAATTGTAATTAACTTATGCATTAAAACTGGTTCATAGATTGAAAGCTGAGGAACAGTAAATGAAGGAGAACAATGAACATCAGTATATAAAATCTGGATATGCAGTATAAAATTAGTAACTACTAAAATCTAGAATAGGCAATCAGCTGCCAGATAATAGCTACAAATGTACCTAAGCTGGAAAATACTGTAAATGATAAATACAGGAAAGAAAAAATAAGTTGTGAGCTAACAAATTTAGAGTGTACTCCCCCCCAAAATAAAATGGAGAGACTCTTTCAGACATTATCTGGAAATATGAAATTATATTTCTTGTTTTAGGAAAGCAGCCAGACTGTAAAGCACAAGAGGTATCACTGATTGAGAATGTTTGTATTACCTGCATATGAAAAAAACAAAAACAAAACCAAAACAAACCCAGAACAGACTTGTTAGTGCTGAATTGCAGAAATAGAATTACAGATACCAGGTAGTTACCAGGTAGGAAAAGGATATTGTCCCATTCTCAGTACATCTCTTAAGACAAATCCAAATAGGACACAATTGTGAGCAGTGAGGGACTCTTCTTAGCACAGAACAGACATTTTGTGTCTTGCCTCCTGAGATGAGGTGGGCAATAAGCCTTACCAAAACTAGTGAGAGAAATGCGTTGAGTGACAACTTCACAATTCATTCTAGGAGAGAAATCAATTATATATTTATGAAGGTGAATTCTGTGTACAGTACCAGATGCAAATTAGGTTTCTAACCCTTGGCCAGTCAGATATTGCTCTGAATTTCAAACAAAAAACAAATGTTCCTCTTTATCCAAAGCTGACAGAAAGAGAGTTAGGGACTTGTGCCACAAAACTGCCTGAAGACAAGAATCACATTATATAAAAGAATTCAGGGAGGACTTGGCAAGGTGACTAAACCTGAGGCCCTGAACTTAAACAGATCTTCCATCAACAGAAAAGCTGTCTAGAAATCTCATTAAGATGTTGAGGTTTATATTAATCTGGTATTGGCTTGAGCACAACCTTAGCATTGAAATCAGTCCCAAATGTGGATACCTTTGTTCTATTCCTTCAAATTTACTACAATATTCATCAATAATTACTTCTGCATCTCAACTGCATATGCCTCTGTACCCTGAAAGAAACCATTCTAAAACTGAAGCATCTCCAAAGAGAGATTCTAATGATGATTGGCCAACTCAAGAGGACACTCAACAATTATTCATGTTTTACATTTTTACATTCAGTAGAAAAAGTGTCTGTTTTCTCCCATATTTCATGAACAAAAATATCTTTGTTAGCTAGTTCTCACAATAAGGCAGGTCATGCAAAAGCACCTTTGAAAAAAGCTTTACTTGAGGACCTTATTAAATGCAGTTAGACTGCTAACTTAAACAGACAAGCCATGTAGAGTAAGAGCAGAATCTGACTGCTCTCCACTCTTACTAACCAGTCAATGCTGAAAATATAGTTTTTTTAAAAGGGCCAGGAATGAGAAACATCTAGTGTCATTCTTACAAAATAGGACAAGGTTATTTTTCAGGTACTTCTGTAGAATTGGGATGCACAATTCCAGTTCTTGTTAAACCATCTCAGGAAGTGTTAGCTTTCATTATTTCCCACTTGCAAATTGGCACTTACATTACAGTCAGTTTAAATCCAGTGAATGGATAAAAATACTAGTACCTGTTTGAAACCTTCCCTTAGCTTGTATCATTGGTAAAAGTATGCAAAGTTTAGATGGAAAAATTTTACCCTCTTGGCCCAGTGCTCCTTTTAAAAAACAGTATTTGAAGTCTGATGCAAGTTAAATGAAAGGCTGCAGTCCTCTACATAAACTCTCTAAATATAAAGCTAGAATAAGTTTACTTTAGTGATATCATGAAATAAACAGATTCAAAGAGATCTCATTAGATACAGACTTTCTTTGCCTTTAGTACAGTCGAGAACCTATAATTTTCCTTCAAGGTCAAACGGCACGACGTTCGATCTGAAGCAAAAGCACAACATTTATTTCCACTAAACCTAGATTTTCTGAAGCTCTGCTGTGCTATGTGAGCACCAAGAGCTAAATCACAGGTTCTTTGTTCATTTGTGAGTCCAGTTTAATGCCAGATGCTATCCTCCTAATGTCTAACTTCAGGAAGTTAACTAGAATTAGGGAGTTTTAAATTAAGCAGCTATAAATCTAGCTAACGCTCAGTTAGCAGAGGCTAACACTAAGATAAGCAGAGGCTAACACTAAGATAAGAGAAATTAGGGCTATTTTGTAAATATAATCTAAGAACACAATGCATAGCTGTATTGGGTTTGTGTGGCGGGGTTTTTGGTAGTGGGCCAGGGGCTGCAGGGCCGGCTCCTGTGAGAAGAAGGATGTTTTACTATTTTACTTCTTTTAATCAAGAGAGCTTCTGAAACTTTAGAGAATAATATATGCCCTAATGAAACCTTATCTAGCTCTATTTAAGGCTAAAAGTACTCAGTTGAGTTTATTCACGACTAGTTTTCAAACTGTATAATTTAATTGCAGTATGTGTTTACTAGGATGTGAATGAAATACTACAAATACTGCATAAATCTTTTTCTTCCATAAACCAAGTTTCCTTGCACCATTGTAAGAAAGTATTTCACACAATAAACACTATCAAAAAGCCCCATTTTTCAGCTGTGTCTGCTTAGTGGTATCAAGCAACAACAGTTTATTTCTTAATACTAAGGAGAGCCAGAACATACACTTTGCAAAAGCAGTGCCAACAGTGAATTATAAGGCCAGCAACAAACTATGGATATTTTTCTGTTACCCGGGTGAAGTATAATGATTGACAATAGATTCAATTTATAAACATAAGCTTGGGAAATGACTGTTAATTTAGTAATTAAATCTGAAATAACAGCATAATCTCAAGGGTCTAACATTGCATAATGTTATTACTATTATGATGAAATTATCCTGTTGACATATTCTCATCTAGGGTACATTTCACTGCACAATTGAAATTTACATTTACTAAAGCACTTATTAAAAGACAAAACAAAAGAATAAACCACTTTTTATGCTGTTTTGCAGACAGAAAGGGTCCAATCCAAATTTGTTAATATTAATAGAATTATTGTCTTTGACTTCAGAGAACTGTCTCTCTCAATCAGGGTCCAAATCAATTGATTTTGATTTATTATGTAAAAACACAGAAGTCAAATAATGTTTTCAGGATTTCCAGAATTAGCTATTTCCCTTCACATTTTTTCTTTTTTTTTTTTTCCTTTGCTCAAAGGCGTATCAAAATTCACACACACACACACACAAAAAGGCGTCAGCTCATCAGTGGAAGAAAGAGAAAACATCTAGAGTAAATGCTTATTGTTTGTTCTCATTATTTTAAACTATTTCAAGTCTGTGACATGAATAATTTTATAGTTAAAGTTAGCAGAATAGGTTATGACAGTCAAAAACTGTTTAACAGAATAAACTATGTCACTTATTGCTGTGTTAAACCATTTTGGAAGAACTTTGTTATGTCAATATGGGTAGATATATTTCGGTTTTGAGGCACTGTGTTAGAAATTACTAGTGTAAGTGTTCTTCACTGACAAAGTTATAAGTTAAAGCAATGGTGTTAGACCAATGTATTTGCTTTTAGTCCTGGTTATCCTAAATCTTTCTCTGTATATATTGAATTTCCAATACTAAGAGATAGATACTGGAGGAAAAGGAAAATTAATCATTGGTTCATATAATATGCACATGACATATACTATACTGAAGTCAAGATGCACAGTGCAGTATATTAGAACCACTTTTAATTTAATCACATTGCATTCCAAGTTGTTATAGATATGTTTTGTAAATCACATATATATAGTCTATAGAAAAAAAAAAGTGTATGATGTGCTTTATTAGGAATTCCTTGGTTTCAGTTTTTAAGCTGTGTTTATGTTACACAAACACAATATCTTTTAACATTTTAGATGTTCCCTATCAAATTACATTATTTGTAATAAGTAATAAGAAACCAAAAAGTGCTTTCAATCTATCTCCAAACCATGCAGTAATTTACAAAGATTCTTGCTGGAAAAGGACTCATGTCCTTGCCCAGCATGGATTCTCTTTCCAAGATATATTTAATTAATCATATATGTTATCTTTTTTATACTTTTGAACTGAACATTTTCATCTTAACATGTTTTGGAAATAAGAGTTTTATAGACTTCAGAGCAACAGATGCAGAATGTTTAATGTAGAAAACATTTTTTTCATTCTTTGAATGGTGTTCCCAGGGGTCCACGAGTCTATGAGGGTTAAAATCTTATTTAAATTTCATTTCATTTCTGAAAGGTTTTGCTTCCCTGCAGATTTAAAATTAATCACAGTAAAGAATAAAAGAATACATAACCTTTAGTATCTAAAAGATTAAACAACATTTGTAATTAATAAGCATCACTTCATCGTTAAATGGCATCAAGGATGACTGTTTAATAGCCATATTAACATTGATGGAAAATGTCAAAATATCTAAATGTCAAGCCATTTTCTTTAGGTTTCAACCATTCTTCCATTCTAATACATAACAAATTGGTCAAGCAACAGCACCTTAAATAGCAGAAAGGTTGTTGAGACATCAGTACGACCCAATTCTAACATATTATTGAGCTGGGTTGAATATTCCTGGTGTATACAGGTGCTAAAAAAAGTTGCAAAGCTGTGTTCACTTATAAATAGCATATCTGAGCAACCATAGATACTGTAGTTGAGTATCGATTGCACACATACTTCGATCTGGAGTATTTCTACAGAGGATTTGAATCTCCACGCCAAAAAAAAAAATTAAAATTCAGTATAATATTAGACTGCAAGTTAAATGTAAAATGAAAGGAACCACTTATACTGGTGTCCATTGTAATTTCCTCCATTGTAATATCATGTGAAGAGAGATGAAGCCATTTCTTCTTGTAAACCATGAATAAATCTTGTAAAAAAAATCTAAGACCTATCTGTCCACATTTTATAATTAAGCATATAATTCTCAATTTATTATTCATTTGATGGGTAAAGTTGCTCAAATGTTCAAAGAAATAGATAGTACAATATATCAGCTGGATGGATTCCTCCATCCATCACCCCCTGGCATAGAACCTAATTCCCTCAGCTTTTTAAAGATCCTTAAAATTACCATTTCTGTAGACTTATTAATACAGGGTATGATAATCACTCCAAAAGCCATCTCCTCTAGCCGGTCCATTCTTTTCAAGTCAGCATCATTAGAACAGAAGCATTTCAACAATCTGCTCATTCACACAACACATTTCCATATGTTTTTAGTTCCGTAACATAGCCAAGGATATTATTCGTCCAAAACTTAAGTGCAAATGGAAGATACTAATTAAGAAGAATATGAAGCTATTCACTGGATGTTAAGGGACTGGGCATTCCAAGAGGCATACTGAAAATGATCTCTCTATGTCACTGTTTCTTTATATGTCAACTTTTCTTTTATTGAAGTGAAAAGATGTTGCTTGTTAGCTCAAGGAGGATTTTATGGCTATTACTATGTTATTCTAATACTCAACCTCCTTTTTAATTTTCATTTATTTTTTTTTTCTGTGAAAGTGGTAGTAAAAGCCCTTCTAACCTGCTCCTAGGACTTCTAGAAACTTTTTTTCTTTTTTTTTTTTTTTTTCTTTTCTGGCCAGAAACCAGCGGGTTTTGGAACAACAACATCACCGGGGCCACTTGCACATGGCGCTGGGTGGGGAGGGGGTCTGTGGGGACATCCTGGCGCGGCCCCTCAGCCGGGTCCCGGCGCTGGATGGTGTCCCCGTCCCCCGAGGTCTCTGTGGGGACCAGTGACCCCTCAGCAGTGGGGCCAGCCCTGACTGCTCCAAGGCTGGTGACAGTGGGACTCTGCGCAGGAGCGGATGGAGAGCGTGGCACTGCCGAGAGTGGGGAGCTCTGTACTCACCCCCGGCTTCTCCTCCCCAGAGGTCCCCACCCAGGGCTGGTACCCATGGGTGCAGGCCTTGACCTGGGATGTCCCGCAGGGTCGGGGAGGGGGGGGGGGGATGGGCAGACGGGACCCCTGGCCGAGAGGCTGCTGCTAGAGTGCTGTGAGGGGCAGCGGGGACGGGGGTTTCCTCTGGCTTAACAGCAGCATCTGGTGGCAGCACAGAGCAGAACCCGGGGCTGGTGCCCAGCATCCCGGGCACACATCTTCCCAGGATCCCTGCAGCCCAGGCACACATCATCCCTGCATCCCAAGCACACGTTGTGGCTGCATCCTGCCATCCCAGGTACACATTGTGCTGGCATCCCAGGCACAGATCTTTCCTGCATCCTGGGCACACATCATACCTGCATCCCAGCATCCTGGGCATACATTGTCCCCGCATCCTGACATCCCAGGTACACATCATTCCCGCATCCCAGGCACGCATCTTTCCTGCATCTAAACATGCTGGGCACATATCATCCCTGCATCCCAGGATCCCAGGCACACGTTGTCCCTGCATCCTGGGCACAGATTGTCCCTGCCTCTCAGCACCCCAGGCACACATCCCCACATTCCAGAATCCCAGAAACACATCACCCCTGCATCGCAGACACCCCATCCCTACATGGCGGGATCCCTGGCCATGTGTTTCCCTTGCATCCTGGGATCCCCGGCCATACATCACCCCCATATCCTGGAATCCCTGGCCTTGCACCAGCCCTGTATCCTGGGATCCTGGCCATATATCACACCTACTAACCTATATCCCGGGCTCCTGACCATACATCCCACCTACATCACAGGATCCTCCGCCACATGTCACCCCCATCCTGGGACCCCCGGCCAGGCAGCTCAGCACCACGTATGTCGCCCCACCTTCCCATGCCCAGCCGCGCCCCGCTCCTAGCAAGCACACGTACATTAGCCGGCCTCAACTGATGTCAAGGCGCCGTTAATTGCCTTTCCTCGTTACAGTAATAGCTCTAATCACTCATAAAGATTTTCATGTCCCAGGGTGGCTCAGCTGCCCCCCCTGCCTTACCAGCCCCGGGGTTCCATTAGGATCAAGCCCACCCATAGCTGGGAGTCTTCTGTGGCCACCCTGAAATGGCACTTCCCGCAGCAGGGTTGGGCACCAAGGCCATGGGGGTTGCAGATGCAAAGGCATCCTGGGCTGGGGACATCAGGGCCGAGACAAGCCAGGGGCATCCAAAGCCAGGAACCTGGTGTGGAAGTGCCCCAGCCCCCACCCCCACTGCCCCCTGATGCTCTTAAATAAGGTGTCCTCGGGGCGGTGGGGAAATATTGCTCAGGGATACTTCAGCAGCACTTCAGCTGTGCCTTAGCACCGAGATGCCTTTGCAGCCCCCCCAAGACCCCTGGTGCTGGAGGGGACAGGACCCCCAAGTGCACTTAGGGGTGGCTGGGGGCTGCGCAGGGTCCAGCCAGTGCTCAGCCCCCCTGGGACCCACAGTGCTGGGACAGAGCTGCATCCCCCAAAACCATCCCCCCATCCTTGGGAGGGAGGGGGAATGCCAAAACACATAGCTGGACTCCGTAGGAGGGACCCGAGGGTCCCCATAGGGGCTTCTGGGGGGGTGGGACCCCCCAGGGAGCAAACGCGGCCCCACCAGCATCCGAGGTGGCAGCATCAGGGAGCAGGAGGGCAGTTTGGCCTGGGTGGGACCCCCCTGTGCAAGATGCAGCCGTGGCCCACCAGTGACTCTTTGCAGTTGCGTTGGCTGCAAGAGGCAGAATCGGGCCCGGGACCCCCCAACCTTCATTAACCCTCCTTAGAGGGGCCAGGCCATGGTGCCGCTGGGGCGGGCAGCTTTGCCAGGGAGCAGAGCCGTTAATTACCTCATTGCCAGAGTCCATTACCGCTCCCCCTGGAGCTGGTGAAATGGAGAAACTGCAGCAGGAGGTGGGGGGAATAAAATCAATCAGGGTTGAACCCTTCAGGGAGAGGGGCTGGGGGGGGGCTTAACCCTTCCCTGACCACCCTAAGAGGGAAACTGAGGCACAGCCACCTCCATGGGGGAAACTGATGCACTTCAGTCCCATGGGGGAGACTGAGGCACGGCTGCGGGGAAGCCCACCTTGCTCGTGGGGGGGGTGTCACCACCGCACATGGTCCCTTCTGGGGTCTTGGTCTGCGGCAATCTGCAGCGCAGGGCTGGAAAAGCTCAAGGTTGTAATCTTGTTCCTTCCTCAAATTAGATAAGAGGGAAAAAGGCCATAAATCAGTGCAGGCAGCAATTAGAGAGACCCCAAGGAAGCAGGTGGGGGGCTCTGCCAGCCGGGCTGCGCTCGAGCGGGACCGGATCCTGCCCACACCGGCTCCTCATGTCCCTGGGGCTGGACCTTCAGCAAAGATTTGGGGCCAGAGGGAGGGACCGGAGCCCCAGGCTGGGGGCTGGATGCAGCCCCGCTGCAGGGTTTTGGGATGGATTACAGGCTGGGAGCCACAGGACGCTGGGGACGGCTCCGGTTTCCTCCAGCTCTCATCATGCCACATCCAGCCCTGGCCACCCAGCACAGCTGTGCGCCATGCTGGCCCCAAGCCCCTCAGCTACTGCCATGGACCCCCCCACCGGCTGCTCCTACCTTGCACCGCGCCTCAGTTTCCCCTGTGACACCACTTTCCTTGTGCTTATCTCAGGTCGCGGTGGGTAACAAAGAAGCTGCCAGGGCCCTGCCTGCACTGCCTAATTAGCCAGATGAGATCAATTCAGCTCCATTACGGTCAGATCCAGGTCTCAACCATTACCAATGCGGCCCAAGAGCCCAGGGAAAGGATGATGAAGTGGATGCTACAGGGCATGCGATAACCCCCTGGCTCCAATGACGGGGTGCAGGGAAGGGAGGGTTTCACCCTTTTTGGGGGGAGGGGGGTTGGCTTTGTGCTGTGAAGTCCCATCCCACTCCAGACCCCTTGGTGAGGGGACCCAGGTGTCTGGGCCAGGGTGTGGCATGAGCATCCCTGGAGGGATGCCCAAGGTGGTCCCCATGGCACAGCCAAAATAATCCTTCTCTGGGCTGGGGACAGGGACATCGGTCCTGCATCCCAGGCACACATCATCCCTGCATCCTGGAATTCCTGGGGCAGCACATTCCCTCCAGCTCCCCAGTTGGAACCTCCCAACTCCAAAAAGCCCCTTTATCTCCCCAAAAGCCCTCCATCCCACCCCATGCCTGGCAGACACCCCAGAGCAGGCGGGTCCCAGCGCAGGGGAAAGATGGACAGTTTTATTATCGACCAGTTTCGCTGCAGAGCGGGCGAGTGTGGGGTGTCCCCACCAGCCAGGGACTGGGATGGGGGATGAAGGAGCAGCCAAGCCACAGGCTGCCCGCATTCCCCCAGAGAGCTGAGCCCCCCCGGCTCCCACACCAGCATAGACCCAGTGCTGGAGGGGCTTTCAGCTCTGCCTGCCCCTCCCCAGAGCAAATCCCATATCAGCCAAACGCCTCTGCCCCTGCACGCCGGGGAAATGCCAAGGAGCTGGGGAGCACAACCACAACCCCGAGGGACACAGCCTTGGGGGTACCCCAGCTCAGCCCTACAGCCCCCCCATGGTGCTGGGCTGGCATTTTCCACTGTAAATAAGGTTTCAGCCCTCTCCCCCCATCAAGGCATCAGTCCAAGGGGCTCCGTCGGGTGGGGGGAGAGCCACGGCCCCAGGCAGCGGGGAGGGCAGGGGGGGCAGCGAGAAGCGAAGGGTGGGTGGGGGTCCCCGCTCAGCCTAGGATGTCCAGATAGATGGGGGGGGTCTTGACGAGGGCCTGAAGGTGGCTGTGGATTTCCTTGATGGGCCGGCGTTGCTGGGGCTCCCGCTGCCAGCAGCTCTGCATGATGGTGTACACCTCGGAGGGACACGTGCGAGGACGTTCCAGCTCCCGTCCCTGCGTGATGCACTCGATGGCCTGCGGGAACCAGGGAAAGAGATGGAGTACTCCCCCCAACACCCCTCCTCTTCACCGGGTACCCCCAGGGGGTCTGCCGCCATCCTCATCCCCCTTCCTCGCTCACCTCGGTGTTGGAAAGCTGGTACCAGGGCTGCTTTCCGTAGGTGAAGATCTCCCAGAGCACCACACCGAAGCTCCAGATATCGCTCTCAGTGGTGAATTTACGGTAGAGGATGCTCTCGGGGGGCATCCAGCGGATGGGCAGCATGGTCCTGCCCCCCACCTGCCCACAGCGGGGCCGTTAGCGGGGCAGGGACACCCCCCCCCCACCATTTGCGACCCCCCCAGCCCTAGCCCTGCTCATTAAGCACGCCACAGGCCAGATGTCAGGAAGAAATGTTTTACACTGGAGGTGGTGAGACACTGGCCCAGGGTGCCCAGAGAGGTGGTCGCTGCCCCATCGCTGGAGACGTTCGAGGTCGGGTTGGACAGGGCTCTGAGCAACCTGATCGAGTGGGAGATGTCCCCGCTCATGGCAGGGGGGGTGTCGGACTAGGTGACCTTTAAAGGTCCCTTCCAACCCAAAATGCTCTATGATTAAATATGGATGGAGACAGGATGGAAGGCAGCAGCTAAGAGGGAAAATTGAGCATGCCCCGCCCCCAGCCTGTCACAGAGCTGGTGGGGAGGGAGGGGGCAGCTCACCAGCCCACTCACCCGGTAATAGTCAGTGCTGTAGATGTCCCGGGACATGCCAAAATCCCCGATCTTCACCACCAGGTCGTGGCCCACCAGGCAGTTACGGGTGGCCAGGTCACGGTGGACGAAGTGGAGGGAGGCGAGATAGACCATGCCTGAAGCGATCTGCGTGGCGATCTGCAGCATGTGGCTCAGCGTCAGCTGCCCGCAGGGCTGCCCCTGCCCCTGGTCCAGGATCTTGGCGTCGGGGCCGTGAGACCTGCCAGGGCAGAGGGGCTGCTCGGAGCGGGGGACAAGACGCATACGGGGGTGGGTCGGCAGATAACGTGTGTGGGAGAGGGCGTGCAAAAGCAGAGGAAGGGCTGTGCACACGCATGCCAGGGAGGAGGTGCACGTGCACATGCACGCGGGGGAA
This sequence comes from Leptodon cayanensis, assembly GCA_027564655.1. NCBI lineage: Eukaryota > Metazoa > Chordata > Aves > Accipitriformes > Accipitridae > Leptodon > Leptodon cayanensis. The sequence continues at coordinate 19,282,665 of JANXJC010000008.1, forward strand.
GGGTGTGCACACATATGCATGCGTGCCAGGGAAGGGTGCGCACGCGTGTGTGCATGCACAAGGGAAAGGCATGCACTTGTGTGCGTGCATGCCGGGGAAGGGCATGTACATGTGTCCACATTTGCCAGGGAAGGATGTATATATGAGTGTGCACGCTCACAGGGGAAGGGCACACACATATGTGCATGCATGCCAGCGAAGGGCGTACACATGTGTGCGTGCACACAGGGGAAGGGTGTGCACATATGTGCGCAGATAACAGGGGTGGGCACACACCTGTGCTCACGCATGCCGGAGAAGGGTGTGCACACGTGTGTGGATGCCCAGGGGAAAGGCATGCACATGGAAAAGGTGTGCACTTGTGTGCACACATGCCAGAGAAGGGTGTGCACATGTGTGCAGGCACACAGGGGAAGGGCATGCACACGCATTTGTGCATCCTTCCCTGGCATGTGTGCACTTGTGTGTTGGCATGCAAGGGAAGGGTGCAGACATGTGCGTGCACAGAGGTGAAGCACATATGCATACGTGCACGCATACCAGGGAAGAGCGTGCACATGTGTGTGCATGCACAGGGGAAAAGCGTGCACCTGTATGTATGCGTACCAGGGAAGGGTGTGCATGCACAGGGAAAAGGTGTGCACAACTGCCAGAGAAGGGTGTGTATGTGTGTGCATGCATGCGCGCACACGCATGGACCGTCACACCAGGGAAGGCTGCGTGTCAGGGGCTGCAAGCCCGCGCAGGCTGGGTGTGAAAGCATCACGGCGCGTGTGAAGCAGGGCGTGCGAGGCAGGCTGGGGGCCAGCGTGGCTCTGGCCGCCTCAAGCCTCTCTGCCTTTGATGCCGAGCGCGGTTGACAACCGTGCTGGGGCAGCCGCGGCCGGGAGCTGGGGGGGGTTCTGCTCGGCAGAACCATTAATGCCAACTCCCATAACAATAATCATAAAAGCCACGTCTCAGAGCTCATCGTGCGGCCACTAAAGCGATGCCTCTGGCAGCCCCCCCCGCCCCCCCGTCTAGCAGCAATACCTGGGGGGGCAATCGAAAAGTCTCTGCTTATTCCAGCTGATGGCCAATCTCTCTATATTTAAGCCTCTCAGACAGCTAATCTAATCAATATTGCAAGGAGGGCTGCATTAGCAGGGAGCAGGCTGGCTGCGCTGATGGACCAGCAGTGGGGGGGTGGGATGGGACCCCCCCCCCCCCCCCAACCCACCCGAGGAAGCCGTTGAGGGCGCCGTGCTTCATGTACTCGAAGACCATGATGAGGGGTTCGCCTTCAGTGCAGACGCCGTAAAACTTGACGATGTGTTCGTGCTGCAGCACCGTCAGCAGCTCAGCTTCACGTTGGAAATCCAAGCGGGCGCTTTCCGTCACCTCCTTCAGCGCCTGCCAGCACACGGCACACGGCGTCAGCCCGGCATTGACCAACACCCCCCAACCTCCCCGAGCATTGTCCCCCTCCCTCACCTTCACGGCCACCAGCATCTTCTCCTGCTCCGGGAGAAGGTTGTAGCACTCGGCCAAGAAAACCTTCCCGAAGGCGCCTTCGCCCAGCTCCCACTTCAGCATGATGTCCCGCCGCTGCACGTGATGCACGCCTGGGGGGACCCCCACCCGTCAGTGTCCCCCCCACCCAGGGACGGGGATGAGTGCATGGGAGGATGCTGGGGAACAGCGGTCATGTGTCGTGTCCCCCCCACCAGCCCTTACAGGCGTCGCAGAAATACTGGGGGTTCTCGATGAAGTTGCTTTTCAGCCCCTCCAGCTTGCTCTCGGCCGAGGAGAGGGGGCTGCTGCCCAGGTTCATGAAGTGCAGGGACATGGCCAGGTCGTCCTCTTGGGCCAGCACCGCCGAGCCTTGCAGGGACAAGGCCAAGGCCATCGGGGGCAGGGGGGTCCCCGCAGCCCCCCCTCAACCAGCGCAGCTAGTGCCAGGCTCTGCCGAGCATCCCCCC
>JANXJC010000008.1:19284725-19296979 GCA_027564655.1 Leptodon cayanensis
GATAGAAGATCACCAAAATAAAAGCGAGTTGTTCCAGAAAATAGTTTTGGTGATTTAGTATATAGTATTATTCCAAGTCAATACTGAATTCCTGCTCCAGCAGATGATAAGAAAGAGCTAAGCTGTAGAGTCTCTGTAAAAGGAAGTGTTCTTTAAAGGTCCCACGGTACCTTATGTGAGAGTAGAAGATATTAAAGTAGGTGTCCAGAACAAAATCTGTATTTTGGCTATTATATTCAGAAGATGCTTAGAGTTCCCTGTAGTTTGTCATCTTTATTTTCTTTCCTGAATTATTGGGTGCTGTTGCTGTGCTCTGTTCAGCGCTTTCCTAGATTTTACCCTGCAAGCGGCTGCATTCATTAATGAAAGAAGGCACATTAAAGCATGCCTTCTCAATACTCAGGAGGGACTTATGCAGATATTCCAAGCACTACTTTTATTCCACAAGACTGTGGACACTTATGTCGACTAGAAAAGCTACTTTTCCAAGCTTTATCAAGTTTATGCAAAATGCTATTGGAGTTCAATCCGCATTCATCTTCTTACAAAGTCTTAGCTTCCAATTCAGCAAAGCACTTCAAACAGGTTAATGATTGCGCTGATTTCAACCCACAAGTAAAATTAAGGCTGTATTTCATTAATTGGCTACATCAGCACTTTATTTGTCTGGGCTCCAACTAAGCATGCTTTAGAGGAGCCACTGGAATCTTTAAATGACTCATGTCAGTCTGAGTAAAGGCTGAAAACTGCATTTGTCCCATTTATTCATTAGAGACTTGCAAAAAATCCCAGCCTCAGCACAGTCAGTGCCTGATTTGACTGTAGCAATGCCAAAATTTTGCTCCAGCATTCAAGTTCCAGTGTGCCTGGGTGTTCCCTCTTGATTTGTAATATTGCCTATGTAATCATTTCTTTCAAATGCAGAGGATGAAAGCCGAGCTTTGTCAGGCACCTTCACGCAGGTTCCTGTTTGTTAGATACTGTTACCCATTGAAATAGTATATTGCCTGTGAAAATACTGTTTAAACAAACCTGGGTTTTTTGATCTGCGTCATTATCTCAGGCTCTCTTTAATGTCACTTTGAAGGGTAATAAGGAACCCTGTGATACTCCGCAAGAGCTGGCACTGGCAGCAGGAAGTTTGTACCAACTGTAAGGGTTAAAGTAGGTCCCATTGCACCAGCCTGGGAGAGTGGTTTAGGGGAGGACAGTGTTTTATCCTTCCTCTGAGGCTTATCACTACCTATTCGGTACAGGTGCACTGACCTCTGCCGTGTCAGTGATGCTCACCTTAACTGTCTGCCTTGCAAGGGTTTGAACAGGCCTTCTCATGCTTTCTCTCCTGCTGCACTTAATCTTGGCAGGAACACCCCATAAATATACCCAAAGCTCTCTTATTATCCTTTAAACCTTCACTAAAGTTTTCCTTTGCGATGCTAAAAAGAAAACTGAGCTCTTCAGCTCCATGCGGCAGCCGCCGCAGCTGCACAGGCTGACCGTACCGCCTCATTACTACCCCTGGTCCGCACCAGTGTCTCTAGCTGTATTCCTCTGTAGGTCTCCACTCCCTGTATGGTCTAACTGGGGCTTCATCTGCACATGGATGGTGCATGGGGCAATGCAATCCTGTTCAGTGCCTGGGTCTGGGTGCGCACGTAGCATCTGTGCCCGTAATGCCCTACACCCAAGAGCAAAGGCAGGGCTGTCCTTGCACCAAGCTGGCCAGCCCCCATGCCCTGGGAGGGTGTATTCCCTCTGCCCACCTGCTGCAAGGACGCTTGGGATGAAGGGCATGTAGCTCTCCTGTTCTGACGTGAAGGTCTTTCTTGCAAATTACGCCAAAATCTGTATTCCTGGAGCCATGCCACCCTGGTTTATGGACACAGTATCCTTAACACAGGGCTTCAAATAGCCAAGCACAACCAGTGCTGCCCCGGTTGCAGGAACACGAGATGCTTGGATGGTTTCCAGACACCCCCTGCAAGTGCAGTGGCTGGGAGGAATGCCAGGCAAGTCACACCGGCTGGGAGTGCCATCACGCACCTGCGCTCAGTGAGCTCACTGCAAATTCGGTCACAGCATCCCCTCACCTCTGTTGTAGCTGGATCCTGGAGGACCTGTGGGAAGGGTTTCCTCCTGCACTGGGGAAGCAGCATTGCTTCCCACCCCTGCAGCAAATGGGCACTCTCAAGAATGGAAAGCTGCCACATCCTCAACCTCCTTCTTACCCATCGAACGTGTCTCCCCAGTATGGGGGGACATGTAGTTTATAGTCAGAGCTGGTCCAAAATGCAGGTGCCAGCTGCCACTGGGCAAGACGTGGTGGTTAGCTTCTCTGTATCAACATCCGAGGCGCAGGGCGGGGTGCTAGAAAGGGAGAAATAGAAAGTGAAGTTTGGCTACTCACCAAGCGAAGTGCAGTAACAACAACAAAATTACCATCCATACGGCGATCATTCCATGGCCCTGAAGCCGTAATCACGCTGCTGTTGTTAAAAAGAAGACATAAATGGAAGATCAATTCCAGATTTATCACAGAAGGGAATTAAGTGTATTCCTTCGCTGTAATGGCTTATGAGGTCATCATGGCTTATGCCATATTCTCCATTTTGTCTTTCTTGAAGAGATACTTTATTATAAAAGTGGCTAATGTGCAGAATTTTATGTGATTATGACTGTGCATTTTTCCTGACAGAGAAATAAAATGAGCCTCTATTCCCTTAGTCCTTGCACTATAGGGTTGCTGGTGCCCCCCACAGTATCATTAAAAAAAAATTACAGGAGGGGGCTTTTTACTGCTCTAATCACTTCTCGCTTGTGCTGGAAATAGCTCAGCCAGGACTACCCAGGCAGTATGCATTCATCAGGGCTGCTTTACATCAGGCCAAGCAGAGGTCAGGCTCCTCAGAAGATCAGATAAAACTATGGTTTGTGTTTCCTTGTTGCTGTTAGTTTTCTGAATATTCCAGGTTGGATTCCCTTCCCCACTGCAACTAGCACCTTTTTAAATTGGGGGATTGCTAATGCTTTTATTTTCGAAGAGAGGACTGCTACAAGCCTAGACCCCACCTGCAGCATAGCCTGACTTTTGCATTGTCTAAAAAAAAATACAAGGCATGATGTAACCACCACCTGAAAACCAACTGCAATTGGTATGCCAATTAGCATGGTAATTACACCCACCACGTGCACATGGACACCTCGTTCTTGTTGAGTGAAGTAGTGGATTACATGCACAAATCAGGTGACTGATTACCACAGAGATTTTCACCATCAGTAAAACAAAACAGACCTGCAGAGGTCCATGTGGCCATGGGCAGGGCAGGGAAAGGCATGGGTCTCGACACCTTGTGCATTGCCCCAGCTTCATCCCTGCGAGGGTGGGAAGCAGTGCTGGAAAACTGAGCGCCTGGCAGTGCCGTCCAGGGCACACCAGGTTTGGAAACCTGATTTGCACGGTGTAGTGGGACTACCCTGGCAAAAGTTTCCACACCACTCGAAGGAGTCTCTCTCAAAACCTAACTTACTCCCTGCATCGTTACACCAATACTTGCAAGGGGGTTACTGAGGCCAGGGGCACAAACACTCCCTGATTTCTGATCACGTATCGGGACCACTTTACAGCCATTTTTGCTGGCTCCTTTCTGTGCAGATCTTTTCTTTTTTAATTTCTGGGGTACTCCTGGGACATGTGGGTGCAGCTGTCTCCTGGTGTCAGACCTCTGAGTACCATTCCTTTCAAGATGAAACAAAAGTCTCCCTCTTACAGAGAGTGAGGCACAGCTGTTAGGCTATAAACACACAAAAGGAGATCATGAACACTTTTTTTCTGAGGCAGGCATTCCCAAGGAAAAATCTGGGCACACTGCTTTTCAGTTGATGAATATACTGTACTATTTCCTACATTATCTCAGGAGAAATTGGAAAACTGGCATACTCTGGTTTGGAGATTTTCAGATGTGAGTAATTCTTTTCACTGACTGAAGGCAGAAGTTGGGCATTTATTTTAGTATGCACAAAAATTAATTTACTTGTCTAGAGTTGGAACCTAACAGAGTTTCAGTCCTAGTGAGAATGTGTCATGCTGTAGTACACATATTGCTTTGAATGTTTCTGGATGTATCCAAGGCTTGGGATACGTTCAGTGCATTCCAAAGGAGAAATAACTGAAGTACATTGTCTAGGGAATAAGTTCTCGTATGAGCAACCAAGTAAGATTTAAAATAGTTTATACTTGTAGAGCAAGTAAAAGAAAAAGTATTAAAAAATGTAACTGAAGTTAAAACTGCCATCTACTTAAAAACAAGGGCAGTATTCCAAATACAGCCATTTATATCTAACTTAATGACTAGACTAGTCCTATTCAAATTAATTTTGGTGACTGCACAGAATCACAGAGTAGTTGGGGTTGGAAGGGATGCCTGGGGGTCGTCTTGTCCAACCCACCTGCTCAAACAGGGCCACCTACAGCAGGCTGCTCAAGACCATGTCCAGATGGCTTTTGAATACCTCCAAGGATGGAGACTCCACAGCCTCTCTGGGCAACCTGTGCCAGGGTGCAGTCACCCTCACAGTGAAAAAGTGTTTCCTGATGTTCAGAAGGAAACCCCTGTGGTTTAGTTTGTGCCCACTGCCTATTGTCCTGTCACTGGGAACCACTCAAAAGAGCCTGGATCCATCCTCTATGCACCCTCCCTTCAGGTATTTATATACATTGGTGAGATCCCCCCGAGCCTTCTCTTCTCCAGGCTGAAGAGTCCCAGACCTCTCAGCTTTTTGTCATAGGAGAGATGCTCCAGTCCCTTTATCATCCTTGTGGCCCTTTGTTGGACTGTCTCCAGTACGTCCATGCCTCTCTTGTACTGGGGAGCCCAGAACTGGACACAGCAGTCCAGGTGTGGCCTCACCTGTGCTGAGTAGAAGGGAAGGATCACCTCCGTCAACCTGCTGGCAACAGTCCTCCTAATGCAGCAATGTTAGCCTTCTTTGTGGCAGGGCATATTGCTGACTCATGTTCAACTTGTCCACGAGGACCCCAGGTCCTTTTCTGCAAAGCTACTTTCACTAGCATATGCTGGCCCCATGGCTTCTGTTGTTTGCTTCAACACTGTACCCAAAATGAAAAATGCTAATTTTTGGCTTTTAACGCCGGCATTCTATCAACAAGTTTGGACACTAATTATATATTCAAGTGTAATAAATATTTAATAATCTAAGAGGAAAACCATAAAAAGTTGGCAAAACAGTTCTTAAAATTTTGGGCAACTAGCATTTAGCTGTTCATGCCGATCTCATCTATCTGTGCTTTTACAGTATACATTTCTGCAGCATGCTTGTGACAGACTGGTCTGATAGAAGCAGATGATTGGTCCAGCATCTAAGGAAGTAAAAGCAACAAGAATTGAGTATAAAAGTTCTCCATGTTTTCTTTTCCTTTTTTCACTTCATTCTCTCTGGGACAGATTCAGTTGCCTAATCTTAGGTGGCCAGTAACGCTCAGACACTGATACCCTTACAGGGCTTGTAGGACTGGCCTTTGAACCATTCCAGACCAGCAAGTGAAAGGCAACCAGGATATCCCATAGTGCCTGAAATGTCCCTGAAATTATTTTTGCTTGCACAACTGAACACCTCCCTATTTTCCTGCACTTTCCAGTTATTCAGGTGGAGTCATATGAAAAGTAGTAATACATATCTCGGCATATGAGTAAATGAGAGAAAAAAGGGAAATGGCCTTGTGGTTTCCTGAAAAACCTGTAGGGGAGTTTAGAGCCCTCCAATATTTACAAATAAGCAGTCTGGTACCCAGGAACATGAAAAAGCTTAAATCTCTACATAATTTTATTTGTTTGTTTCTGCAGGAGTTATTTTAACTTGTGCTGTAATCAAAACAGACTAGTATTCATCAAAAATCAGTGAACTTTAAGTACACCAAATCTCCTGTTCAGATGACAAGATTCTAGACCATCTCCAGTTTAACATAATCAAGCATATTTTAGGTAAGCTGAAACCACAAACAAACAGATACATTTAAAGGACACATGAAGTTCTTGTTACCATGAATATGTTTACACAAAGAATTTGATTAAGAAAGGCTTTCTAGGTATGCATATAAGCTGTTAAGTTCTTTAAAATTTAAGGTAAGTAGGAGTTTTAAGAAATTAACACTGTTGCAGGTTAGTATAGGTATTTTTAAAAGATGATTTTTTTCCTAGTGAAGATAATGATACATAAGCACTTGTAATGAAACAGAGTCCATATTAGGTAAGTAACATTACTACTTTCTTGAAGAGGTATTTCATCTTTATATTTTATGGAAATATAATAATAAAAGAGGAACTGGTTACCTGGAAAGCATTCATACAAGTCTGCTGAGTACCTGTATTCCCCTAGAGGGTTCTTGGAATGTAATTGTACCATTTATTTCACTACAAGACAAAGACATAAAATGCAGCCTTATTAGGTTTTAAGATGTGGAAGTTGATTTTTCTGTAGCACATCAACATTCTTACAAGAGAATGAGAGACAAAATTGGCATAATCATTTGCAAATGTTAGAGAATAATTTGTTAATCTTTCTTGACAACACATTGAAATACAACAAAATCATGAGGGCTAAGAAGTTAATGCTTTGCTAGTTATATAATCTCTTAATTTTTCACAACAGTATGAACAAATTTGTTAGTGTATAATGGTTCTAGTCTATGTAAGAAATAGAGATATGCTAAACTGACTGTATTGCATCTGTCTGTGTTGCTATTCATAGCACTTGTTCATTCAGATTTGTAAATGTATCCTGTAGAATTTTATGAGGATCACATTGCAGTATTATACTGTAAGCTACATGAAATTTCACTGATCTGCTAAGAGATTTATGTAGCTGGTTCAATATGGGTATGAATACAAAAACTCAGTTATACTGCATTTTAAATATTCAGTGAACAGAGACACTAGACATTTAATTTGACATGGGTACTAGTTTAGTCTTCCACTGTTCCATATTGTTGAGCCTTTCCTAGTGCCCTTTAAAGAATTCTCTGATTAGTGAAATTAGTACTTCAAAGACTAGCCCTTTGAATTTCAGGGACTCACATCTGAGTCTCAATTCTGTATAGCCTTTTTACTGTTTCAATTTGATTGTGACTGATTCTGTCAGATTAGATTATTTTGAGTCCATCTTTCCAGAAGACTTGTGTTTCTCGAGATCATATAATTCTTTTGTTACATGCATGATTTCATTGCTTATTTTATCATTTATTTGTTTAATTGCTTATAGTTTTTATTTTGGCTTAGCTGTTGGAATGGTTTTAGTTGATTAGAATTTGTTTTTGTATTTTTTTGTTCAGTAGCCTACCTGCATTTGCAATACGAAGCTTTATAATCTCAATGTTATGATTAATACTTGGGAGTGAAAGATAGACTGAAGATATTTCACAGACAGAATCCAAGCACAAACTTGTTTGAGGACCAAATGATAATCTCAGTCTGATTTGAAAAGGTAAATATTTTTTCCCCTCAAGGAATGAGATCAGAATTTTAGAATTACATAATACTATTAGTAGTATACATTATTTTCAGATGCCTGTTCCAAGTGCATGTGAACTTGAAAACTACCAACTTTAAGTATATTTCTTGCCCAGTTAAGGCCAGAATACTACTTATTTATCTGAAGTTAAGGGGTTCAAAGAGTAGAGTGTAGCCTACTGCTAATCCTTGCAAGTTTCTTTGCTCTTCTCTCAGACCATGACAGCAGGCAAAGAATATGAATGAAAATATTATGAAAATGAAAATCACATGAGAGTTTCAAGGTGGAAACCATAGAAGAAGTGAGGGAATATTTAGATTTTTGCAAGGAAGTTAAGAAAAGATATGAACTATGCCAGAGAAATGTAGGGTCACCTGAGTGGAAGTGAATGTGTTAAAGGAGAACAGCAAAGCTTCTGAATTAAAAGTCTGGAAACAACCTATTTGCTGCTGCTATACCTAGTTTGCTGCTTTTATTTGTTCTTTTCCTTCAGTGATTCAGTTGAAAAGTCAGTGAGATAGAAGCTACTTTGAGATTTGTTTAACTGAGAGTGAACTGACCTAGATGAGTGCATGTGGGAGCCAGCTCACACATGACATTTGACAAGTACAGTATTAAATAAATGTCAGTCATCCATATAGCATCAAGGAGCTCCTCAACGCCAAATTTAGAATAATCCTTATGACTCAAAACTCCTTTGAAGAGTTCCAGGACAATTAAATAACTGGGAGTTCACAATCTGCCTCATATTGTGAATTGCCTAATAAAGCTAGTCTGAGATGATTAGGAAAAAAACTAACTCCCAAAATATGGAAGAGGCACCGGAATGAATATTTTCCTCTAGTTCTATGTTCTTTGACCTTAAACAAGTCTGAAAAAATCCTGACTCAAACATTCTTCTAACACTAACTGCTAACCTGCTATCCATGCCCACCAACATATTAACACCACCTGAATAAAAGTTACGGCAAGACTTACAAAGATGTCAGTCAGATAGTTTTAAATCTAGAAGAAACATGCCTCTGCAACAGTAGGCAAGTCACAGTAGAAACCGCAGCATTTCTCTTGGTAATTCAATGTTCGTTTAAAAATAATAATTAACGTCTTTTACAGTTTAATAGAAGCAAATATAACTGCCTCATATGCACCTGTTTTTTTCAGACTTTTGACATTTTTCTATCCAGTGTGGTTTCTGATGCCTTAGAGCAAAGAAGAGAATTTGACCCAATTTTAGCTTATTATACTATAAACCATTCTAAGACACATTTTTTAAGTTTTCCAATTCAATGATGATACGTTTCTGAGGAAAAAAAAAAAACACAAAACAACGTTCAGCATCCACTTGGTTCTCCAGCATTGATCAAATGTCTTCATATTGTAGAGGTTATTATAGGAGATTTGTTTAAATTAGAACCCATTCTCTTCACTACTTTTAAACATATAAATGGCTTAACTTGATGTGAAATCAATGAATGTTTCATTTCCACTTCTAATTACCTCTGGTCCTGGTTATAACAAATTCCCTTTAAAATAGAGAACCTGACAAATTCTTTATATGATATCCTTCAAAGTGCTGGCAAGGAAGGGATAAAAAAACCTGTTCTGTGAAAAACCCAGTCATGCAGTGAATATTGTGTCTGAGTCCATGATACTGGGTGACTGAAACTGTTTACTAAACTATCCAGAGTGAGTGTAATCATGTGCTAATTGGTAGCTGAATTGAATGCATGAAGACTCCAAAATATAACTTTCATGTTCGTCTGGTACAATCTAACCAATGAGACAAAATACTAATTAAAAGAAAGATTTTACTTACATTACATCTCCAATAATATTAAATGATAGCATACTTGAAAGACATTGTAATTTTTTTTGTTGTTTTCAAAAGAAAATACTTTTTTAGTACAAGCAAAGGATTATATAATGGTTTATGTATTTGTATTGAGGTTGTGAATTCCTTATAACATTTTTAAAGTTCTAGGTTCCAGTATAGATATAATAACAAAACCCTGTAGTATTAAGGCTAAGAGCACATATGAAAAAACAGCTTGTGCTTTGTTTCTTTTATACTTCGTCCTTCCAGACACCATAATGGATGGTCACAGGCTCTGCCTATGCCCAATAGCTTATTGATTGATTTTGCTTCTGCCCTGCTTTGAAGGACAGGTCAGCAGTGTGATTTGCTAACAAAGACATTGCTCAAAACAGATACAAACAGTTGAATAAGCATATTGTAAGGTTGTACCAGGAATACTAATCACTTTATAGTGGTAGCAAAGTCTGTATAAGGGCTACAATGCCATGAAAGCCTGTGTGGTAATGTGAGAATGTTTGCATTTAGACGTGGGATATTTTTTTGCTCATACCTGCCTAGCATTTGCAGTGCACAGGTATTATAGGACACAAGACACTATTGGCCAAAATTTCAAACCAGTGCCAAAGGTATGTCTATAGTTGATAGCTATGTCTATAGTTGATAACTATGTTGTGTTTTTTAATTTCCCTCTTACAAAACTACTGTATTACCCCATCAATGGTAGCAACGGGAAAAATGTCTGTACAAATAGTTTGCAGCAACAGAATTATTATGTCACCTTTCTATGTTCATAGTATATCCATAAGTACTATGGCAAAGCCTAGAAGCCTAGGAAAGTGGATTTGTCCTTCCGAGTTCCTCAACTATTTGTATTGACTTTATAGAACCCATAGGCCAACTATATTCCTAACTTGGGCACCTTCATCAGAAACATAAAACTTAGCTGAGCTAAATCTTGGCCTTTATCTTGTTCATACAAGTGCTCCTGTTGCTGAAATTGCTTTATTGCTGCACAGTATACCAATAAGTTCAGAAAAATGTTCATGTAGACACACAGGGTACGAATCCAGTTCATCTAAATTTAGGTGTTTACATAAGACTAGTTGTCTGAACATAAGATTAGATGTCTAAATTTACATTATTGTCACTGGTGATGTAATCAGCACAGTCAATGAAGCTTCAATCTACCTATTTGATCTATTGAATACCTCTCTAGAAAACGAGAACTATATTGACTAGATTCCTACCTCCAGTAATGGGAGCTAGGATATCAAAACCACATACAGGCACCTATCATGCAGATACTCATAGTAATCGTGAGATGAATCCCACCTGCAGAACTACAGCCTTGGTGTATGAAACCCGGCAACAACCGCAGTACGAAAGTGTAGAATAGCGTAGTAAGGTAGTAGCAGCGACCAACACAAGTATATACTTAGGTTTAGCTGACCACAAGAACTAGCAAATTCACTCAAATAAAAAAACAGAAAAGCTTCTTGCACTTCTCCTTTAAATAAGTCAAATGCTGATAATGATGATAATGAGGAAAAAAGATAACTGTGATTTAATTAAATGTTTTTTATAATTTAATCGAGTACTAACATAAGCAACACACAACTAAAGCAAAGTTCTTTGACAATCTTTGGCAATAAGCATGTGACAAAAATGTGATGAGAACAAGAAGTTGAAAGAAAAGAGGGTGAGGGGGTTTGAAATAAATAATATAGTTTAGTATACGTATGATATGATATATGAAGTTGTTTAGTGTATATAAAAGGAAATGAACTACAAGCAGTTGGTGTTAAGTTTCTGGAGGATTATACTGCCTGTATATTGCTTAACTGCCCAAAGGAAAAGAAAATATTTTCATCTACCTATTGTCGTTAACTTGGCTAGCCACCAGGTACCCACCAAGCCATTTTATCACTTTGCCTCCTCAGCAGGACACGGGGAGGAAATAAGACTAAAAGCTCATGGGTCAAGATAAGGAGAGGGAGATCAACTCACCAACTACCATCACAAGCAAATCAGACTTGACTTGGAAATTAATTTAATTTATTGTTGGTTAATAACAGAGTAGGCTAAAAACAAATAAAACCAACTAAAACCATCTTCCTCTGTCCCCCTTCTTTACAGGCTCAACTTCACGCCTGACTCTTCTCCCTCCTCCCCATGAGCAGCACAGGGGGATGGGGAATAGGGGTTGTGGTCAGTTCATCACATGTTGTCTCTGCTGCTCCTTCCTCCTCACACTCTTCCCCTGCTCCAGCATGGGTCCCGCCTGTGGGAGACAGTCCTCCACAAACTGCTCAAATGTGGGTCCTTCCCCAAGGCTGCAGTTCTTCAAGAATCATGCCAGCATGGGACCTTTCCAGGGGGTACAATCTTTGAGGAAGAGAATGCTCTAGCATAGGACCCCATGGAGTCACAGGTCCTTCCAGAAAACCTGCTCCTGCATGGGCTTCTCTCCATGGACCACAGCTCCTGCCACAAGCCTGCTCCATCACAGAGTCTCTATGGGCTGCAGCTTCCTTCAGGGCACATCCATCTGCTCCAGCATGGTCTTCCAAAGGTGGCAAGGGACCAATCTGATCAGCATGGTTTCCTCCAGGGGCTGCAGGTGAATCTCTGCTCTGGCACCTACAGCACCTCCTCCTGCTCCTTCTCCTCTCACCTTGCTGTCTGCAGGGCTCATTCCGTCACATTTTTCTCACTTCTCTCACAGCATTTTTTACCTTTTCTTAAATGTTTTCCCAAAGGCAACACCAGCATCACTGACAAGCTTAGAGGTGCCCTGCAGTGGGTCCACTGGAGCCAGCTGAAACTGGCTGTGTCTGGCACAGGGCAGCCCTTCTCCTCTCCTCTCCTCTCCTCTCCTCTCCTCTCCTCTCCTCTCCTCTCCTCTCCTCTCCTC
>JANXJC010000008.1:19314756-19341337 GCA_027564655.1 Leptodon cayanensis
TCGCTGAGGGGCTCGGCCTGGGCCAGAGGCGGCTCCGGCTGGCAGCCGGGGAAGCTTCCAGCAGCTTCTCACAGGAGCCGGCCCTGCCCCACTACCAAAACCCCATCACACAAACCCAAAACAACCATCAACAAGTATTTCCAAGTATGCCACCTGTTTTATAAGAGCAGAGAGAATTAACCCGAAGAGGCAGAAGTTCAATCTCATATGTACTTATTTAATATAACCCAAATACTTACATTCCTGGTTATTGCTTTTCTTACTCCAAGTAGTACTTCAGCTGTATGAATTAGATTGACTAACAAATGTGTAACTCACCAGAACACTTCTGAAACTAAATCTTTTTCTCTCATCTTGCATCCTAAAACTAATTTGCCAGGTTGTGTAACACGTTTATACTTTAACCTCATATTAACAGATTCTAAACTCAGGAATGTCAAATTTATTTGATGGAATATTATTTTGCAAGACACTAAGACAATGCTTAAGTTTATCTTAAAGTTGTCTTTATTAATCAACAGCACAAAGAATTTCAGGTTTTTAAATCTCACTGATTTCAGGAATAGTTTGTAGCTCACGGTTTGTTGAGTTACTGTAATGTATTCTTTAACAGAAAAGAAATATGAACTGAAATAATTCACAGAATAATGTGAAAGCATGGTATTGCGCGTACTAAAACTCATAAAATGGAACATAAGTGTCTATCATTTAGCTGCAGTTGAAATAAACCTGAGTTATTTTCAGAGGTATCACCCTTAAAAAATGGTTAGCAATGCTAAGTAATCAATCAGTTCTGCTGAGGAGTTCTAATGACATCATAAACCATAACAGAACATTGTAGGTGGTTATTTAATCACTATCATCTACAGCTGAAATTTCATAGTGAAGGGGATGAGACAGAAGAGAGGGGCCAGAAGTGATAAGGGAGGAAGGGTACAATGTCTCTGTACAGTCCCTCTGGAGACAGCAGGATGAAACAGGGTCATCCAAGGAGAGTTATAGATTATTTTATACTACTTTTTGTTTCATTTCACCACTGATTTTAGAAGAAGCCCAGGGATATGTCTGAATATTCTGGCCCAGTTTTGCAATAGATCCATGGATTGTCCCCACTTACTATGTTCAATTCATGGAAAAGTTTTGGTATGTATGAATTAGATTCCTTTTGGAGGAAATGCAACTGCAAGCTCTTCTCCAAATACATACAAAATGTGCTCCTCGTCCTAACGGAGAAAAAGGACCTTTGAATCAATGCCTGGACTTTTTAACATCTTTGGCTAAGTGTTTGAGGGAAATTCAGTCCTACCAATCAGACTATATCTAGTTTGATGTGAAAACACTAAACTGAAAGCTGTAGAAGCAACCCTTTCAATCTTCGGGGATGTTTCTATTGAGCTGAATTACTTACCCCTATAGGCATTGCCTAGGGTGATTCTTTGATAGGCTAAAGGTACCATGTAGTCTTAAAGTTACAGACCACACAGGCTCTGCACTCAGTTCATGCTTCTACCATTTTCCTGTCTTTAGCTACTACAGCCCATAAAATACTCCCCTTTTTTGCCTCTAAATATTTGTGATAATATGCTTCCATTTTTCTGACTTACCTGATCACTCATCAGTTACCGTGTTAATATTTCTGCCAAGAGTTGCCTTTAAAAACAGACCTTTATGAAACATTATTTTCCACTACTAGAGCAATTCTCATCTGCCATTTTAGAGACTCCTGCCATCCACAATGGCTGCCTGCCATCTGTTTGCAGGGAGGGAGATAGCATTTAATAATTCATAAGATGGATGACAAATACTGTTTGACATTTTTCCCCTGGTTGCAGCATACTTAAGAAAATATTTTATGTCCTTAGAAATGATGCTATCATTCAGTGGGTAGGAAAGTTTCACTTGTCACTCAAATACTCCAGTAGCAATAAAATCAACTGAATAGCAGCCTTTCTAGACCTTTTTTTTTTTTTTAGCATTGAAAGCCCTGTTAATTCTATTAGCAGTGAACATTTTCAATAGATAATCAAACACAATCAAACTTCACATAACTCAAAAGAAGATGTCTAATGATATGATATGGTCATGGTCAAATATACAGATATTCAACATGATTAAGTGTTTATTTTTATAAACTGAGGAAAAGAAATCTGATTCTTTTATTGTAACAGTAGACTTGAATGCAATGCAGACAAAATGAAAAACAAATTCCAGTGAAAATATAATTTTTCAAATTCAAGCCTTTGACAATAAACCAGGATGTATCAAATTCAGTAATTTTTCAGATCTATGCATAGATTTCATCTTCCAGTGGCTGTCAAATAATTGTGACAGTTTAAAAGACCTGATATTACAAAGGGAGACTTGCTGGGGCAGCCAGTGAAATTTAACTACAGGACATAGTGGACCATGTCCCATAGTTGCCTGGCTTATTAAAAAAATAATTCCTGTTATCATTAAAATCCACATTTACGAATGTCTGCCTGTTTAAAAGTATTTATCTGGATCTTCTGAGGGTCTGTGTTTCTCCAGTTAGCAATTGGCAAACTAGATTGAAATAGGTACAGTGAATTGTTTCAAATTTCCTCTTCTGATTCTGAGTTCAGCTCAGAAGTCACTTGCCTTTATAGTGAGAAGAAATCTTTTGCATACTCACCATTACAAAATATAAATGCTTCATATATACTAGTCCTTAAATAAAGAATTTATCTTTCTTGTTTTGAAATGTATATTCATATTATTTGGAAAAACTCATGAGAAAAAAAAGACAAAGGGTATGCAAGTCAAAGAACACATATCATACAGTCAGCTATCACGTAGAAAGTAAAAAGGAGTTTGATTTTTTTTTTAATGTAATTTATGACTGGACTGTAGATATAATGGGAGATAGTAATCAACAAATAAATTAAAAAATAAAAAATTAAGTCAGTGTAAAAATGGATGGTAGATGTACTGAATTTCAAAAAAAGGACAAAGTACTCAAAAATGACTGGTAGGATAAGATTTTAACCTACGTCAGCCATGCAGGTGCACAAAAAGCTTTTGTTTAAAGATCAGGTGAGATTTTGAAATGCCTACAGAAAGATTGGCTGCTACATGGTACCATAATCTTTCACTGTCATTTCAGTCAGTAGCCGCTTAGTGATTCCTCTTAAAAGGTCAGGATAATCCAGAATTGTTTGTTTTATTTTATGTTCTTATATAATAAAGTATTGTCAACTAAATACAGCTAATTTTCTTTAGACCACTCTAAGATTATTTTTAATTTCTTGGTTAATAAACATACTTAGTTGAACTATATTGTCAAAACCCAAACTATAACTGAAATAATATTCAAAGGAGTTCTGAAATAGCTTATTTCATACATGAAAATTGTTTAATTTGTGTAATTCTAGATATGGGCAAAGTTGTAAAGAAATTGTTACATTGTTTTGTTTTGAAATGTCCCGTAAAAAAAAAAATCTATTTCAAAGAAATGGGGATTTCTTTACCTGCAAATTTTTACAGGCAATATCAGCATACCTGGATTATTTCTTCTTTTAATAGCTTTGAATTTAAATCTTTTTACTTCTAATATCACTACTTGCTATGTCTACTGAAACACCTAATAATTTCTTTTGCTTTTCAGTTTCAATCAGAATTTATTTCTATGGGACGCTCTTGGCTGTCTTATGTAAATTACTTCAGCAAAGTTACAGTTTATGACAATATAATCTATACTCACAATTGTTCAGAATATGACAGCAGACATGAGCCTGCATAAAGATAGAGCATATAGCAGGTGCAAAACTCACTTTTTTCTGATGGAAGATCATGGGGAAAAATATTTAGTCATACATGAAAGGACAGGTTTTTTACGGTGGTTAAAGCCATATATCATCTTCCTACTGAAAAGCTTTAAGATTACCAGAAGTCCATTGTCTTCCATCTAGATTGAAAAAGGCAGCTCACCAGAAAAAAAGCATTTCTAGGAGAAGGACAGATGAACAATTGAATATATTTTGCTTTCTTTGTTTTTATTGTTGTTAATATTAGCTGGCTCATGTGAGGAAATAAGCCAGAGGAACTGCAAACTTGCTCATTCCCTGCATCATCAAATGCACTTCATTTTAAAGAGTAAAACAATTGCATTTTAGGAATATATACTGGCTATTAAATGATCAAAGTTAACACAATTCCTTTTCTTCAAAGTCATTGAGAGCACTTCTGTTCTTTGGGGGATTTGCCTTTCATTTTGTAGCAGCCTGCTCAGAATGCATTTCCCAAGCTGGATGACCACTGGAAAAGTGATAACAAAGTTAGCTGAGTAGAATCTCAAATATTAATCAATTTCATTTTATAGTTGCCTACATGTTGAGGTGATTTTTTCTGTTTTTTTACTAAAAGCAAGTAATATTTTTCACAAATCAGATTTTCCTTTTTTCTTCATCTTTTGTTAGATAAATGATCATTTCCTCTGAAAAAAATTCTGATACATATATATGCTTACAATGTTTTTTCTGTTTTACTCAACTACTTATCTGATCTAATTAGGACACTAATATGTATTGATTTAAACATTTTACAGTTTAATTCTTTTTTTTTCATGACAAAGCAGACCAAGTTTCAATAAAAAAATATCATCAATGCTATCATTTCTCCAGAAGTGATTGAAAATGACTGCATTTCAACATTTGTAATTCATATAATTTTCAATAATCTGAAGGAAATACAAAATTATTACTTTAGAATTCATACTGATATTAAGGCTCTGTGAAGTGATAAATGAAAAACAGATCACTGTTCAAAGACTAACCCCATGATTTTAATGATTGTGGACCTTTTCATAAATTGGCCACAAGGAAACAATATGGAGGCAAATGGTAATTTCAGTGTTTCTAAATGAAGAACGCTGACTGTACTTGTATGACAAAGAATTCTATCTTAGAAAGTAGTGGCTAGGAATAATATTTAACCATATATGGTAGGGAATTATCAGAATAACTTGCCAGGATCTGCTGTGGAATTTTTAAAACATGGTTGGAATTTTTTTTTCCCCCAAGACACATTCTTTGTCAAAGAAACTGTTTCAGGGAAGATAGACTGTACAAAAGCTAAATAAAATGTTAATTGTGTTTTCTTTCAATTTAAAATTCAGAAGTGTAGCAAACATTTTATTAAAAAAGAAAACAAACAAACTCAGATGATATGCTGAAATCTTTTCTAGTAGTATGATTCTGTATTACTTTTTTTGTGTTTTTTAAAGTGCTTATTTTTCTGTTTAGTCAAAATCAATGAGAATCCATTTTTGAAATCACATTAACCAACCCCTGTTCCTTATATTCTTCTTTGAAAGCATCTATTGTTACTTATATTTTAATTGTATCATATTCCACTCTGGTGGATTTTAATATTATTTCCTAACAGTCTTTGTGGTTTATACGTCTTAATTAAAACTTGAATTCTTAATGGTAATATTAATTTTCACTTTCACTGGGAATATTCCTATGCTTGAATGATGGGCACACATTAAATTCAATTTCCTTCTAAAAGAAGAATGCAAGATTTATTTTATTTTTATTTTATAAAAATCCAGTATTATAGTTTATTTCATGTTTCATGGTTTTCCTTATTTATTGCCCGACAAAAAAGTAGGTTTTTTCAAGTATCAAAAATATTCTGGGTTTCTGAGCATGGAAAAGATAGTTTGAACTGACCTTGTTTTCTTTTTCTTCCCAACATTATCATCTATATCAATCACATGCTGTCATTTCTCTTTCCTTCCAGTCTTTGTATCCCAGTTCATAAAAATTTACCCTGGCACTTATCACTACTAATCTGTATCTTGCTGGGTTTGTAAATATTTTTTATTTGCTCCATAACTATACCTTTCCACCTTTCTTTTATATAGATTGTACTAATCTCTATTGACATCCCAGTTATAAGAATCTTCTCACCAGGCTTCAATTATGTCCACAAGATCACAGCCACCATCATTTAGTGGCATTTTTTTTTCAGTTCTCTTTACTTGTTTCTCATCCTTCTAACATTGTGTACAGGCACTCTAATACAAATGTCTTTTGATTCTTCATGTTTGATTCTTTTGACAAATACATCTTCTGATTTATTACTGTGATATTAAAGCTGCCAAAAGCCTAGCAGAACTCAAAGGACTAGATTTTTATAATAGATAATATTTTAAGGATAATAAACTCTACAGTTATGTAATGTACAAAAAAAAAAAAACCCAAACCACTAAGCCTTCTTGCTTCAGAGTTTAATCAACTGCTAGCTATCTCTCTTTAGAAATAAAATTGCCTTAACACAGAAGTATCTCTTAAGGCATGTAAAATTCACTATTGCTCCTAATACAAGCTGTGGGACTATCCCAGCACTTTTGAAACTAAGACTTACTTGGTGTCTAACTTCAGGCACCTATTTCTAAGGATTTAAACCTACAAGTTGAGAAGTCCTGTTGTGAAATTATGCAGTGAAATTAACTGACAACATTATGAGTTATGTTGTGATGTGGAAATAAGAGAAGCTTGACACAAGAATTTTCTTTCTCAAAAATATTTTGGATAATATTGTTGCTGCTCCATGTGCAAGATATGGGAGTGAATTCATTGAAATGTGACTACAAAATGTCAGTACATATATCTATGTCCTGACTATCTCTGTCATTTCTTCCTCCACATAAATAAACTGTTTTCACGCTTAGGCCTTCTATTCACTGTAGAATTTTTTCTTTCTACCATGGATGTCAGTTATGTCAAAAGATGCTTTTAGCTGATAGTTGGGTTTGTTTCATAGTCAACATGTAGTATCCATTCAAACAAGAAAAAGCTTTTTCTCCATATGAATTACTTCATTTACATTCTTTATCAAAACCCCTTCATTTACAGACAAGGGTGTCATAGGTATGGCAGTAAAACATTTTTAGTATAAACCTGGGCTTATTTTTTTGACTATTTGCTCCTTACAATATACTGTATTACATATACTATTTGTGGGAATTTGAACATTGTCAAAGACAAACTGTGTCACATTATTCTGAACCAGAATTTTCAATTTAACATGTATTTGAAATAACAAATTAAGATTTTTTTTTTAATGCTACGTACAGATAAGAGGATCCATTTTGTCCTTCCATTATAGGGTAGGTGCTAAACCATCTTGCATTTCTTTCTACTGAATGTGTGGTCATTCATCATCCTGTATTAGATTGAAGTCGATGTTACCCTTTCCATTCTCCAAATATTGGATTGATCACTATGTCTAAACATAGACAAAAGAAAAAGTCTTAAGCATAGTCTATGTATACACAGAAAGCTAGTGAACAGATATGATTGATAAAAAGCCTGACAGAGTATTGAAAGTCATATATGAATACAAGCTGTGGAAAATCAGGCTGACCCAGGCAAAATTTTTATATAGGTGTCTATATATGTATATGTTTATCATCCTCTGGAAATACTTACCTTTTTTACTGGCCACAGGGAGAGCTTATGGTAGCTAAACTGCTAATTTTGCTACCTTTAGATAGTTATCAAAGGATATCAAAGGTGAACAGTGATAGAATAGGTGAAATGCATATGTAGGTGGGTAGGTGAAAAGGATAAGTGAAATAAATCCAAAGCGCACGAAGTGATGATGGCATTTCTGCAATACTTAAGCTAAGCTAAATCTTCAAAACATATGTCTATGGCTCTGAATACATAGTTATCCATATAGTCATACTTGTCCACATTCTCACTATGTGGACTGATTATTCTAACTGATTAATTACCAGCTGAAAGTTGACTCTTATAAAAGAAAATTACTAAGGTTAATGACTCCCTGGGGCCTGGGTTAAGGACATCACTAGGAAACTTCCTAGCCTGGTATGGCCCTCGGACTATTACCCATTATTGCTCTTCCATGTGGGTGGCAATGAAGCCACAACGCGTAATCCAAGGGCAATCAAAAGAGACTTTAGGCCTTGGGGTGGTTGGTAAGGGGATCTGAGACACAGGTATTTTTTCCCTCTACCCTTCCAGTTGCATACAGTGACATTGGAAGAAACAGACGAACCCAGTCTATTAAAACATGGCTCTGTGGCTGGTGTCACTGCCACAATTTTGAGTTTTTCAGTAATGGGATGGACTACATGGCACCAGGCATCCTGGCATCAGATGGGATTCACCTTTCTCAAAGGGGGAAGCGGGACTTTGCTCACGAGCTAGCAGGGCTCATTGACACAGCTTTAAACTAGTCTTGAAGGGGGAGGGGGATAATATCAGGCTTGCCAATGACAAACTGTGGGACAACACACCAAGGTTAGAGGGACAGGGTCCTAGCGAGGGCCCTCAGCCTTTTGCTCTGAGACATGCTGGGTACACTGGAGCACACCTAAAGCCTTACGGAGATGAGCCAGGGGCTCCTGAGGTAATAGCAGCCAACAGGGAAACACTGGGGAAATACCTCAAAGGAATTAAGGTGTGTTTGTCTAAGAAGGTGACACGGCCGAGAGTCCAGCTGAAGTGCCTCTTCACAAATGAACACAGCATGGGCAACAAACAAGAACTGGAATACAAAAACAAACAGAATACCACTGTGCTGGTAGAAAGCTATGACCTAGTTGCCATTACTGAAACTCGATGGGATGAATCCCATGACTAAAGTGCGGCTATCAATGGCTACAGGCTGTTCAGAAGGGACAGGTGAGGAAGGAGGAGTGGAGGGGTTGCCCTCTACATCAGGAAATGGATAGATTTTGAAGATCTGTCTCTGAAGAATAGCCATGAGCATGTTGAAAGCTTATGGGTAAGAATTAGAGACTGAGGCAACAAAGAAAAACTTGTGGCTGCTGTTTACTACAGGCTGCCTGATCAAGTGGAGCCTATTGATGAAGCCTTATTACTCCAGCTGTAGGAGGCATCGCACTCGCAGGCTGCCATCCTGCTGGGGGACTTCAACCACCCCGAAATCTGCTGGAAAAGTAGTACAGCAAGCTGTAGACAATCCAGGAGGCTCCTGGACTGCATTGAAGATGACTTTTTAAGCCAAGTAATAGCCCTACCAGAGGGGATGCGTTACTGGACCTAATGGTCACCAATGCAAGTGAGGTAATTGGTGACATCAAGATTCGAGGCAGCCTGGGCTGCAGTGATCATGCACTGGTGGAGTTCGCAGTCTTGAGGGATATTGGCCAGGTGAAGAGTAAAATCAGGACCCTGAATTTTAGGAAGGCAAACTTCCAGCTATTGAAGGAGTTAGTCAATAGGAACCCCTGGAAAACTGCCCTCAGCAACAAGGGAGCAGAACAGAGCTGGCAGATCTTTAAGGATGCTTTCCATAGAGCTTAAGAGCTCTCAATCCCCAGGTGTAAGAAATCAGGAAAGGAAGGCAAGAGACTGGCCTGGATGAGTCAAGACCTGCTGGTCAAACTAAAGGGCAAGAAGGAAATGCACAGGCAGTGGAAGCAGGGACAGGTATCCTGGGAAGAGTATAGAGATGCTGCCGGTTGTGTAGGGATGGGGTCAGGAAGGCCAAGACGCAGCTGGAGATGGAACTTGGCAAGGGATTCAAAGAATAATAAGAAGGGCTTCTACAGGTATGTCAGCCAGAAAAGGGAGGTCAAAGAAAGCGTACCCACCTTGATGATCAAGACTGGCAAACTGGTAACAACAGAAAAGGAGAAGGCTAAAGTACTCCACAACTTTTTGCCTCAGTCTTCACTGGCACTCCTCTTGAGTGAATGGACCACAAGACAGGGACTGGGGGAGCAAAATCCCTCCCACTGTAGGAGACGATGAGGTTCATGACCACCTGAGGAATCCAACACACATAAGTCTATGGGACCTGATGAGATGCATCTCAGAATCATGAAGGAATTGGCTGACATAGTTACCAAGCCACTCTCCATGATATTTGAAAAGTCATGGCAGTCAGGTAAAGTCCCCAGTGACTGGAAAAAGGGAAACACTGCACCCATTTTTAAAAAAGGTAGAAAGGAGGACCCTGGGAACCACTGCCGTCTCAACCTCACCTCTCTGCCTGGGAAGATTATGGAACACGTCCTCCTAGAAGCTATGCTAAGGCACATGGAGGACAGGGAGGTGATTCAAGGCATCCAGCATGGCTTCACCAAGGGCAAGTCCTGCCTGACCAACCTAGTGGCCTTCTGTGATGGAGTGACTACATCAGTGGACAAGGGAAGAGCTATGGATGTCATCTATGTGGACTTCTGTAAGGCCTTTGACATGGTCCCTCACAACACCCTTCTCTCTAAATTGGAGAGATATGGATTTGGTAGATGGACTGTTAGATGGATAAGGAATTGGCTGGATTGTTGCATCCAGAGGGTAGTGGTCAACAGCCCAATGTCCAGATGGAGATCAGTGGCAAGTCATGTCCCTCAGGGGTCCACATTGGGTTCAGTACTGTTTAATGTCTTCATCAACTACATAGGCAGCGGGATCGAGTGCACCCTCAACAGGTTTGTGGACAACACCAAGCTGAGTGGTGCAGCTGATAATGCCTGAGGGATGGGACGCCATCCAGAGGGACCTGGACAAGTTTGAGAAGTGGGCCTATATGAACCTCATAAGGTTCAACAAGGCCAAGTGCAAGGTCCTGCATCTGAGTCAGGGCAACCCCCAGTATCAGTACAGGCTGGGGGATGAAGTGATTGAGAGCAGCCGTTCCAAGAAGGACTTGGGGGTACTGGTGGATGAAAAGCTGGACGTGAACCAGCAATGTGTGCTTGCAGCCCAGAAGGCCAACCGTATCCTGGGCTGTATCAAAAGAAGCATGTCCAGCAGGTCGAGGGAGGTGATTCTGTCCCTCTACTCTGCTCTGGTGAGATCCCACCTAGAGTACTGTGTTCAGCTCTGGAGTCCTCAGCACAGGAAAGACATGGATCTGTTGTAGTGGGTCCAGATGAGCACACAAAAATGATCAGAGGGCTGGAACACCTCTCCTATGAGGAAAGGCTGAGAAAGTTGGGGTTATTTAGCCTGGAGAAGAGAAGGCTCCAGGGACACCTTATTGCAGCCTTTCAGTACTTAAAGGGGGCTTATAAGAAAGACGGGGACAAACTTTTTAGCAGGGTCTGTTGTGATAGGACAAAGGGTAATGGTTTTAAATTAAAAGAGTGTAGATTTAGACTACATGTAAGGAAGACATTTTTTTGCGATGAGGGTGGTGAACCACTGGCATAGGTTGCCCAGTGTGGTGGTAGATGCCCCATCCCTGGAAACATGCCAGGTCACTTTGGACAGGACTCTGAGCAGCCTGATCCAGTTGAAGGTGTCCCTGCTCATTGCAGGACGTTGGCCTAGATGACCTTTAAAGGTCCTTGCCACCCCAAACTATTCTATGATCCTATGATTCTATGATAATGGTAAACAAAAGTAGAACTTGGCACTGGAATCATACTAGTAACTCTCACGTTCAAAGGTTTATTTCTTCATTAAAACATACTGTCCTTGTTGCTTGAAATTAAGTTAAAAGCCTTACTTTGTTTATTTAGCTTATATATCCCATCTTTTTTCATATCATGAGTCAAATGCAAAATGAAGCATTGAGCCAAGTGTCTTTGCTTTCTCTTATTACACTTAGACCTTTACAGTATTTACCCAGTAAGCTTTTTATTTGTTTATTTCTTTTTTAAAGAATCTGCTAACTACTGTACGAAATATCATTTGAAGTGGCTAGCTCTGTTTACCCCATCATACTCAGTGAAATCTATATTCTGTGTGTTTCCAGTGTTGGAAATTAGAGAAATAAGGTGATCTTTGATCTTGTGGTGCATGTACATTCTCCAAGTCCTATATTTGTCAAAAGGCTGACACTCCCCTTGCTCCAGTTAGCTATACTATAATAGGTTTCAGTGGTTTTTGCCACTGTTATTCTGCAGGTGACAATAACAGGATGATGGCCTCAATTTCATGGTATCACAGCTAATATTGACAAAAAAGGAAATGAATTCTAGTTCTTTCTTAAAAAAAACAAAAAACCCAAAAAAACAACAAACCAACAAAACTATTTATTGTTTTGGCTATCAGTTTTTTATCCCTCTGTAGGAATCTTCGATTTGTCAGAAATGAAATCATAACCTCTTTCTCTAAGAGAAAACAATCTTTTCCTACTGTTATTCTAACCATTCAACATTTCTATCTGGGATAGTCTGTGTTTCCTGGTTAATTTTGTGATTGTCCTTAGGATCTTTAATCTTAGGTCCTTAGGAGGTCCTTAGGACCTTTAATCTAACCTGCATTGTGCCCTGCTGAGTTCAACTCATATAGGGAAAAACTCAGGCATTGAAAATAACACAATTTCATAATACACTTTTATCTTTCCAGCACCAAGACCTCTACATCACTTTTTACAAATAATTCTGATCAAGTGTACTAAGTAGTACAAAAAAAATTTAACTGGTTCTATCAAGAAATCAAATAATAAGATGAAAATTCTTTGTTCTGTTTTTCTATCTGTAAAAACCTTGTGTAAACCCATCAGAGATAATCATAATTCACTAATTTCAACTGAATTGTAATCTAGTTGATTTCAATGGTTTAGCATATTCTCTATATTTCAGACATTAATAAGGAAATATCATAGAATCACAGAGCCATAGAACAATTCAGCTGGGAAAACATCAGGAGGTCTCTAATCCAACCTCTTGCTCCTAGCAGACTCAGCTCTGAGGTCAGACAGACATCTCTGGGCTTCATTCAGCTGTGCTTTGAAAACCTCTAAGGACAGAGACTTCATATCCTCTCCCAGGACCCTGTTTTACTACTTCACTGTCTTCACTGTAAAAGTTTTTCCTTATATCAAATTTGCCAATGGCTCTGGTTCTACTGCCATGCACCACTGTGAAGAGTTTGGCTCCACCTTTTTGATAACTTAATCTTAGGTACACATTTTGGATGTGTGTCATTACATCTCCCCGAAGCAGTCTTTTCTCCAGGCTGGACAAGTCCAGTCCCTCAGCCTCTTTTCACAGGACACGTGCTCCAGCCTCAACCATTCTTGTGGCACGCCCTTAAAGCTGCTCCCGGTTATTGATAAATTCCCTGTATAGGGGTGCCCAAAATCAAACTCATAGATATGATCTCATGAGTGCTGAGTGATCCCTTCCCCTGACCTGTTGTCTCTGCTCCTATGAATACAGCTGTGGACACTGTTGGCCATCCCTGCTGCTAGGGTGCACTGTTGGCTCATGTTCAGCTCACTGCTCCTGCAGGACCCCCAGGGCCTTTTCCACAGAGGCACTCACCAACCCACCTGTCCCCAGCCTGTACTTCTGCAGGGGGTTAGTCCATCCTTAGCAAAGGACTTTTGCATTTGTCTTTCTTTGCTGAATTCCTGAGGTTCCCATCACCCATTCCTTCGATCTCTCTACGTGCCTCTGAATGCCAGCCCTGCACTTGAGCTTATCAGCTGCATTCACAGTGCAGTCGTATCTTCAAACTTGACTAAGATTCACTCCATGGTCTCCTCCGTGGGTATTAAATGTGACAGGCTCCAGTATAAATCCTGTCAACAGCCTCCAAATGGAATATGACTCCATTATTAATTCCATTAAACTGATTCCATTAAATGGAATAATCTCATCCTCTGTAACTTTATTAGCCTTTCTTGGAAGACAGTTGCTGCTTTTTATTAAACCTTGAATGTGAATCTACTATACACTGTTGGTTTTAGTATGTGTAGTGACAGTAATTAATTTCAGGGGAGCTTAGGTTCTCCCTGATCAAGCCCAGCAAAGCAGTAGATCAAGATCAGCACCTGGCATATGCCAGATCTATGAAGATGACTTGGGTCCACAGAGCAGATAGATTTGTGGTAGGTACCTGTATATAGCCAAATGTTTTAACAAATTTTAATTTTGTAGATTAGAATTTTTTAATCTCCATTGTTATTTAGTAGTTTCACAAAGCTGTTTTGAAGCAATATTTTTAAGTAACACCTTATATTACTCCTTGGCAGTTGTCAGGAACTCCTTTGATCAAAATTATTTCTGCCCTAAATTCTCTTTTTAGTGTCATTATTTTTCTCTGTTGAGAATTAGCTTATTTCATTGAGATTTAAACAGTGTTACATATCAGTATCTTAACTAGAAAATACTTCATTTACCTTTCATAAAAGAGCTTACTCCCATTCATCTTCCCCATTTTTATCTTTCAGCATTCCAATCATTTTCTATACCTATTTTAAAATTCTTATTTGTCAATTACTAGATGTAATTAGTCCTGGAAGATATATTTCAATATCAACTTTTTTTTCCTTTTCTTTCTGCTTTAAAACAAAAAAAGATTTTGAAATACCATGAGGTAATACTGCTATTATCTTTATCTTTTTACATTGTCTTATATCTACAATATACTGCCAGAGTCACAGCATTAGCATATCACCATCA
This sequence comes from Leptodon cayanensis, assembly GCA_027564655.1. Classification (NCBI taxonomy): domain Eukaryota; kingdom Metazoa; phylum Chordata; class Aves; order Accipitriformes; family Accipitridae; genus Leptodon; species Leptodon cayanensis. The sequence goes on from JANXJC010000008.1 coordinate 19,329,143, forward strand.
ATATGATCTAGTTAGTTTATGGAGTTCCACAAAGCTATGAATTTTAAAAGAAAGTAAATAATTCTAAGGCAAGGAAAACCAATAAATAAATCTAAATTTGCCCATGTTGTTGTTGAAACCATGACCAACAGTAAACATTTTATTTTCTGCAATAAATATCAAATTTTTCTTGTTTTCTGCAGGCATTCATCTTTCTTCATTTATTTCCTTCCTTTCGTGCACTCCTGGGTTTTCATAGCTGATTGAACCTTTGATTACAGGTAGTGGCTCATACAAGTTGTATTATGTCTACGACAGTATATAGACGGACTGGATTTCACAGTTTTGTAAGAATCCAAGGTAACATACATTATTAAATTTCTCAAAATTATTATAAAAATTACTGATTTCAGTGTAGTAATGACTATTAAAGTCTGGCAACATTCTCTTTGATTTCTTATGTATGCATTTTGTCTGTCTGATCTCTAGACTCAATATTACAGTGCAGGTCTATAAATTATTTAATGACCTGTTAGTTTTGAAGCAATTAGTTGCGTTGGGTGATTGTTTTGTTATGGTTTTGTGCTCGACAGTTACCTCTCTTTTCTTTTTGTAGCATTGCAGGAAGCTATGCACAATTGCACTTACATGACAGTGTGCAAACTTGAGTTGCATTTCCCTATCCAGTAGGCAACTGCATGCTGTCTTGTTAGCAGTCTAGCTAAAAGCATTAAAATCTTCATATCTGCTCATATCCAATAGATATTTATATCTTGCTTACTTTGACTTTTGTTTTTGTTATACACAACCAAACAAAATGATAAGGTTGTATTTATAAACAGTGAAGTAAACTACTAGAGCTTGAATATCTCAAAAAGAAACAGATTATTTTTTTTTCCTTTCTAGTTCACTTACTTCTCTGAAGTCCAATGTTTTGGCTTGCCACTTTCTAAATTTGTCACAGACTAAGTGACAAAAATGCATGGTCTAGATCCTATCAGGTTACTTTTTAGGTCATGTTCATCAATTATTCAGTAGCTTCATTAATCACAATTATGTTAGCACTGCCATTAGCAGAAAGTGCATACACTTTTCTTTTCCTTATTGAAATAAAGTTGGTAGAGGATAAACATCTGAGATTTCAAGGCACATTGTCATTATTCTGCTTTAGGTGTCCATTCAATACACAACAGTATCTTACATAGATATTAAATCCATGGATTGATATTCACTTTTTTCCATTTTATGTTGCCATCAGTTAGCAATTGTTTAACATAGTCATTGATCAGTTTTATATGTTGTCTCCAAGGTGTGAAGGATGCAGCTTTTATATCTCTTGTCTGGTTAACACAGTTCTGGACAAATACTTGGAGAAATTATATTGGTGCATCTTTTAAATTATACATCTTTCAGATAATAATGTACTGTGTAATAATGTGTATGTCATGTGTAATGCAGTTTGTATGTATTTTGGACCTGAGATCTCACAACGTCCAAACCTCCATTTGTCTGTTTTGTTTAATAAACATTATTAGTATCATTCCTGTGGATAAATGCCACATCACCCTGTGAAGCATTACTCAGTTTACGATGTATTTGGCAATGAATGCATGTAGATACATGCATGTGATTGTTCTAGTTAGAAAAAATGTAAATCAGCTCTCCATTTTCTATCCTCTGTAGAGAAGTTCTTTCTAATGCCCTCTAGAAATTTGACAGCAATTATACTTCTCTGCTTTACTAACTTAAAAAGAATACTTGTTCTCTTTTAACTTGAATTCTGCTATCAGTTCAGAAAAAACACAGAAAGAAGAAGAAAGGTAGTATATCTAAGTCTGAAGTGAATTATAAGCATAGTCCTGCCATAAAGTATTGCAGGAAGTACAGGTTCTGGATGATGACAGGAAAAATAGGAGAGACAGACTGTTCGATATTGACATGATTTGGCACAGAGAGAAATTATTTTTTTTAGTTTATTTGTCACTGATATCTTCCTTTACTTGTGTTCAAATGCAAAGTCTATCACTGAAGAAAGAAGAAACAGGAAGACTCAGAAGAACTAGAAACGATAAGGTTTCTGAAGGTTCTGAAGATTCCTATGATGCTAGAGCTAAAGATTTAATGAATAAAGAAAATAATCATTGGTAAAGAATACATACTCAAATAATGAAAGAATTCTACCAGTTACATAAGCTCAGAATTTAAAATCAAGACTTAATATTCAGGCCTGGAAGTCTGAAATAAAAAGTTATAGCACAATTGTTTTCACCAAGAAATAACATTTGGAAAAGAGAACATCCTTTCAGGTACTGTTCGAAAAAGGTAGTCTGTGTTCACCAATGTGTTCAATCATTCTAATCTTACCTTGTTTTTATAACTGCTACTAATCCTCCTACCACTGATGCCAAGACTACAGGCTTATAGTTTCCCAGATCCCCATAATCCTTTTTTAAAGACTGATATCATACTGGTTAGCCTCCAATATTCGGGTAGCAAAAAACTGTAAAGTAGAAGGCTATCCATAGCTATTTGAATATTTTAATTCTGAACTTTTAAAAAAAATTTGTGTGTGTAGTATATGTAGTCCTGGGAGTTTGATAGCATTCATTTTGTCTTTTTACACCATAATCTCTTCAATAGTTACTTCAGGCAATCTGCCAACTCCTGCTCAAAAAGGTTTACTAAAGGTGTTTATTTGACAGTGGACACGAAAGCAAAGAATTCATTTTGCTTCTCTGCAATATCAGTGACACATCTGAGTACTGCCTTTTTACCCTGGTCAACAGTTGGATCTACAGAATGTCTGACAGGCTTTTGGCTCCCAATGAATTGGAAGGAATTATTAGTATTATTTATTGCATTGGCTAGTTTCTTGAACTAGTCACTCCTATTCTGGCCAAGCGACAGATATCCCTATCATGCTGATTTGATCATTTAAGGGTAGATATTCCCATTCCTCTGTCTCTACCCATTAATCAGATTTTCAGCATTCTTACAAATACACTTTTTGGTACGTTTCTTGTCACTATATTAAATATCACTCATTTTGTTCTTAATTTCGTATTTTAACGTCTCCTTTTTCTGACTTTTCTTTCTGTTGATGATTCTGAGTTTTCAGCTCTTTCTTGTCAGAAATAATTTTACAGAAGTCATCCCAACCCTTCACAGGGTCATGAATTTTGTAATGGTTGACTGTGCTTTGAGTTTTCATTTTGAGCAAGATCTGTAGTTCAAAGTAAAACACAGATTTTGGAAACAACCTTTCATCAAAGCTATGCTAAGTCGGTGGGGCACAAACTCTGTCAATGAAAGTCACATGTACTAAGAAGAAAGAATTCATTTTACTCAAGTCCTTGTTCTATAAGGTAACAGAATGGAAGTCTATCGTATGCCTCTATGTGCTCAACCTATCATGACGTGCAATATTCAGATACTCTTCAGGAGACATTACATGCACATGTAATGTGACTGGACATATAGTAATCTGAGGGTAGAAACAGGTCATGTGACAAAGTATGAAACTCTGACCCATATGACCTGCTTAAGAGTACTTACAATGGATCTTCAAAAGGGAAGAGAACAGAAAAGGTAAAGGATCTCTGATAATTTATCTGGCTTGCAGCCAGCTGCCTTCTTGTCTTTGGGGTGCATCTGAAAGAAAAGCAAAATGGAATGTAATGAGCGTTAAGTAAATAGCTCTGCCAAAGCATATCCAAGCAATGCACTAACAGCTGACTACTCCTGAATTTAAAGATGAAATCTGCAATCAAGTAAAAATAATTTATATACCTCATTTACCAAAGGGATTGAAAGTGTAGGCTAATCTGAGAGAGTTATTGTGTTGTTCCCGCAGAATGTGGGAAAGGCAGTTAAAGTTTTCCCAAATAACATGCAGCTGAATAAAGTCATCAGAATATTTTAGTAGCATGCTCTATCATTTTAAACCACCCAGAGTCCTTATATGCTTTTTTATTTGCTCATGCACACTTTGGGCAGCCGTTGGTTAAGGAAGCAAATAGGCTGTTTGGGTATCTTAAAAAAGCAATGGAAAGTAATATAGAAAATATTATTTTAATATTGCTTTACATTTTTCAAAGCAACTAAACACCACATTTACCTTTACAAATGCATGTATGTTCTACATAGCCACTAGTTAAAAATAGTAAATATGATACTTTTTTGCTTTAGAAAGGAATATCACAAGTACATCGCATTTTGCATACTGTCATGCAACCTAATCCATGAAAGTAAATAACAGCTCACATTTATCCATGCTATTTATTCATTGAAGCAACTTGGAATCTCATTCAGCTTGCTTTACCCCTGAAGCACCACTTACGAATTAAAGTGTTCTTTAGCATGAGAAGAGATGTTAGAATTAAAGAATACAAGCCTCCTTTATTTTCTAAACAGCTTTTTTGTGCTGAAGGAGGGTAGGAAAGCATATTGGTTCACCTACTCTGATTTAGGTGTTTGCACATTTTGAATCTTGAAGAGAATGCCTGGGATCATAGGTTGGGGGCAGCCTTGGCTACAGTGACCATGAGATGGTGCAATTCAGCATCCTGAGAGAAGGGAGCAGGGCAACTAAAATCCTAGAAGGGGGATGTACTACAGCACTGACAGCAGGAATCTCATGGGACATATCCTTGGAGAGAAGAGAGGTCCAGGACAACTGTTTGATTTTCAAGGATCACCTCCCTCAAGCTCAGAAATGGTCCATCCAGATGAGCTGAAAGTCAAGGAAAGGTGGCAGGACGCCTGTGTGGATGAAAAAAACCCAAAACCTCGGATGCAAAAAAAGGAAGCATACAAGACATAGAAAAAAGGACAGATGACCCAGGAGGAATATAGAAACATTGTCCAAGCATGGAGGGATGAGGTGAGATAAGCTGAAGGCCATCTGAAGCTGAAGCTGTGGTGAGAGACATGAAGGGCAACAGCAAAGGCTTCTTCAGGTACATCTGCAGCAAAAGGAAGACTGGGAAAAATGTGGGCTAGCTCCTGAATGGGGTAGAAGAGCTGGTGACAAAGGAGACAGAAAAGGCCAAGATACTCAATGTCTTCTTTGTCTCAGTCCTTAGCGGTAAGACTAGCTTCAGGAATCCTAGGCCCTGAAATCAGGAAACTTGTGAGCAATGAAGACTTACCCTCGATGGAGGAAATTCACACTGGGGAACATATAAATAAACTGGACATACACAAGTCCATGGAACGTAACAGGAGAGACATTCACAGGAATGCTGGTTGATGTCACTGTGACACTAGTCTTTACTGTCTTTGAGAGAACATGGTGAGTAGGGGAGGTTCCTGAGGTCTGGAAATGGGAAAATGTCACTCCTACCTTCAAGAAAGCCAAGAAAGAGGATCCATGGAACTCCAGGATGAACAGCCTCACCTTGATGCCTAAGAAGGTGATAGAAAAATTAATCCTGGAAAACATTTCCAAGAGATGAAAGACAAGAAGGTGATTGGGAGTAGTCAGTATGGATTTACAAAGGCAAAATCATGCCATACCAACCTGATTACCTTTTAGAATGCAGTGACTGGCTAGGTGGATGGCTTGCTGGAGAGCAGTAGATTTTTATTTCAGTAAGGCTTTGCCGCTGTGTCCCATAATGTTTTCACTGACAAGCTGATGAAGTGTGGAGTAGATAAGTGTACATTAAGGTGGACTGAATACTGGATGAACTGCCAGGCTCAGAGGGTTGTGATCAGCAGCACAAAGTCCAGCTGGAGGCCAGTCTTCAGTGACGTGCTCCAGAGCTCAATACTGAGGCCAGTGTCTTTAACCTCTTCATTGATGACCTTGATGGCAGAACAGAGTGCGTTCTCAGCCAGTTTGCAGAAGGTAGGAAAGTGGGTGGAATGGTTGATACACTGGGTGGGTGTGCTGCCATTTAGAAGGACCTCAACAGGCAAGAGAACTGGGCAGAGAGGAATCTCATAAAGTATAATAAAGGGAAGCACAGTATTTTACATTTGTGGAGGAATAACCCCATGCACCAGTATGGTCTGGGGATTGACCATCTGGAAAGCAGCTCTGCAGAGTACCTGGGGATCAGGGTAGAAACCAAGCTGGACATGAAGAAGCAATGTATCCTTGCAGCAATGGTATCCTGTGTTGCATTAGGAAAAGTGTTGCCAGCAGGTTGAAGGAGGCAATCTTTCCCCTTTACTCAGTGCTGGTAAGATACATCAGGTGTGCTAGGACCGGAGCTGGACTTCTTAGTGTAAGAGAGACGTGGATATATGGTGAGTCCAGCAAAGGGCCACTGAAGTCGTTAAGGGCTTTGCACATTTGTAATATGAAGAGAGGTTGAGAGAGCTAGGACGGTTCACCTTGTAGAAGAGAAGGGGAATCTTACCAATGTGTATAGCTGCTTGATGGGGAGGGAGTGAAGAAGACAGAACCAGACTCTTCTCAGTAGTACCCACTGACAGGACAAGAGACACTGAGAACAAAATGAAATTTTATCTGAATATAAGATTTTTTTAATTATTTTTTTTTTCTTACCTTGAGAGCGATGAACACTGGAACAGGTTTCCTAGGGTACTTGTGGAATTTCCATCCCTGGAGATACTCAAACCCCATCTGGTCACAGGCCAGATCAGCCTGCTTTCCCACTTTGAGCAGGGCAGTTGGACTAGTTGATCTTCAGAGGTCTCTTCCAACCTCAACCATTCTGTAATTTTATGACTGTATAGGATCATGCTATAGTTCAGTGGGGAGGATCCTCCAGAGGTCCTCCTGCAGCCATCTTTTCTCCAGGCTGACAAAATCCCAGTTGCCCAGCATCTCCTCATATGGTGTCGGGGCCCGAAAGGAGTCATTTAGAATGACCTCCCTCCCCTTAGGACCAATGACCAAGTTTGCGATCCCCCTGGACTGAATTAAGGTGAAATGACACCAGTCAACCAGTTTAACAATTTATTAATACAAAATGCAAGGCATGAGGTTAGGTGCAATAACTTAATGGCAACTACTTTAACTGAACAACTCAACTAGACAAACAATTCCCATGCCATATGTATAAAGAGAGGAGGAGAGGAGGGGAGACAGAGAGAGACAGAGAAAAACAGAAACAGAAAAAGAAGATATCACCACCCATGGATCCAGTGGCATCCCATTGGTACTCTTGATTGTTGGTGTCTTGGTGGTGTGGGTCCCACCCCTAGCTCCTGATGGCATCGTTTTACACAGTCCAAGTCCCAAAATCTCCACCTGGTTCCAAGAAGTAGTCAAGGCAACGGCACGTTTGCCACACAGACTTTGGTACCCACGCAACAATCGTGTGGTGTCTCCAGTCCACTGCGCACGTGGATGTGATCTTAGGGGGTCGTTGGTTGTCGGGTGCCCCCATTAAGTGCCGTGACCACCAGTCGACCTTTTGTTGTACCTGTGCCAAAGCTTGTTGACAGCTATTGTGCCAGGCTGTGGTTTCTTGTGCCGGGCTCTGCCCTGCTAACTGGCGTCTTGTGGTTTCCTCTGTGCCAAGAAATGTTTAAGACAAATGTCTGTCCCCTACATATGGCACAACTCCAGCTACTGCTTCAGTGGCTCTTCACTGAGCTTGTTCCACTTTATTGATATTTCCCATCCTGTGTGGCCCAAAAATGGATGCAGCACTGTAGATGTGGCTTAATGAGTACTGAATAGAGGGGAAATCATCACTTTCCTGGACCTGATGACTGTTCTTTTGTTAATACCTGCAGTTGCACCCCCAGCTTGATGCTGTCTGCAAATTCGATGAGAGTGCACTCCATGTCCTCTTCCAGGTCATTGACAACGATGTTAAACAGGAGAGGTTCCAGAACAGACCTGTTCCAGAACAGACAGTGGTGCTCCAGCTGTATAAATCACTAACTTTTGAATCACCTTTTGAATTTGACAATCCAGCCACCTTTTTCACCCACCTAGTAGACTGCAATCTGGGATGTCAGCTTGGATGTGCTTTTTATATTATTTAACTGTGGCTTAAAGAAGGGAAATCAAGTTCAGAAGAGAAGATAAGGACTTGTTCTCTCTACAGAGTTGATGAGAACAGGGTTTGCCACTCAGTTAGAAGGGCCTTGTAAGATCATGAATAGCCTTTGATAATTGTCTTTGAAAGTAGCTTTGATAATTTCTCAAGCACATAGAAAGTCCTTACTGTGAGGAAACTATTTCAGAAACCACACACTTTTCCTTATTTTTCTTTCAAATTGGTAGTTTTGCATGATCAACACAAGAGTGAGTTGCACCATTTTGGATGGATATAAATACTTTGTTTCAAGTTTGTACAGAAGAAAACCCCTCCCCTAGAACAATGTTTTATGGTATCTGAACATACCTTTTATGATACCTTTACAGTTAGAAATTACAAAACACAATTACCCAGTAGTGTGAAAGTGAGACTATATCTCAAAATGAACAGGGCCAGAAATAAGAAAGTAACTTCCAGTGATTTTTTTCTGATTATTTTGTGATGGCAGTGTGTCGTAAGCAATTTTCAGTCTGATGCAGGGAACAAACACTTTATATGCTGGTCCCAATAGCTGTGCCACTTTGGATAAAGGCTACAGATTTCTGTCTTCCCCAGCCACTTGTGACTATTCATTCAATCCTTATCCTCAAGTCTGGATCTTCCTTGTAGCAGTGGATGCTTCAAACTGCTTGTTTACTGACAGGGTGCTGAAGTATGTTGAAAAAACTGAAATGAACTTTGCTTTTTGGATCAACTTCTAAGGAGACCAGATGACATAAAAGTGACACTATGAGGGCAGAGAAATCATCTCTGAATACATATTAGAAGCAAGTATTGCTTATATGTATTTGCAAAAGTCCAACTACAGTATAGATATTGTACTAATATTTTTTATGTGACAGCAATGAAAGAAAATTATTAACTCAGAATCTGACAGGTTTTGTTTGTTTGTTTGTTTGTTTGTTTTTAACAGCTCTATTAACATTATTTTCCCCAATACTATGACAACATTCTATAGTATTTATCATGCACTAAATGTTCTCCTAGGAGAAAAGAAAAAAACAATCAAACAAAAATAACTTGTACTTTGTGTTTTAAAGTGGGTCTACTATGTCTATTTCTATTTTACAGACATACCAAGATTTGATATTAAACTGTTTAGTATTTCTTAAAATACAGAAATAAAGCTGGGGGTTTTCTTCAGGGAAAAGTAAAAGCTGACGTGTAGAAAAGAGGAGAATGTGATAGTTATACCAAATAGCAGGTACTCCTGCTGTACTGTCTTCCATTAGAAGGGCAGAGATTTCCCTTATTAAAAAAAAAAACCAACCAAACAACCAAAAAACCCCACAAACAACAAAATACATGACCAATATTAAAGGAAAAATTAAGGTTTCTAAGCTAGATTTTGTTCTCTATTAATGGATGCAAGAGTAGCTACTCAAGTTTGAGTTTGAAGTATGTAACTCTTTGTCCACTGATTACAAATCTGTCGGTTATTGTCTTTCCCAATAGTACTTAAAATACAAACAAAACAAATCAAACAACAGGAAAAGCAAACCAAACTAACTTTCAGACTCTTTATCTGCTTCTCCATTGTTTGGGGTTTCTTTTGTTTGTTTGTTTGTTTGTTCCTACTGAGTTACAGTCATAATCTATTCGTGTTTGGCTTAACTGAGTGACTGAGTGATGTTTTATTTGATATTGCTTCTCTCAAGTACTTACAGGAGAATCTAAATGCTTTTGCACTATTGACCATTCCCAATATACTCCAAAATATTATCAAAAGTTCTTTCATCTCCAGGTAGCATCCCCAAATTAAAACCATTTCAGAATTTTTTATTCTTCTTATAATTTTACATTCTGCACTTATAGAACTATATATAAGGCACCTATTTGGGAAACGGGAGGAATTTACTGGTTTACAAATGAATGTAATTCAGTGTAAATTTAGGGTGTGTTCATTCAATAGTGCATCCAGTTGTTTAGAAGAGTTACTGTGTAATTAAATTGAGATTACTATAAAACTTTAAAGCTGGATGCTGCCGTGATCCTGACTAGAAGATCATTATACATCAAGGAGTTAGTAACCCGCCTAACAGTCAATCTGAATAGGCCCGGGTCTATACAGGTACTCATGGCCTTCAGGCCCCTGTTGTGCTGTACAAACCCCTTGGACACTGGATGAACCCATCCAGCTCATTGTAACACAGGAGACTGCGGGCAGCTCCCACTCGGTACTGGTGATTACACCACCAGAGTGGCATTGCCTTTGACAGTGCAGCAAGAAGTTCTTGTGCGAACACCCTTCCTGCTGGGCAGTAGAAATAGTGAAGAGAGTTATTTTGTTGCACAAAAACCCCTTAGCAGCTCCAATGACCAACCCTTGCTATGGATGGGTTCTGCATGGTGTTCTGCCTGTGGATTGGAGACCTGTTCAGTGTTGCACAATTTGAGATTCCCAGTACCTGAAGGGTCATAGTATTTGTACTATCCTCTCTTTATTCACAGGATTCCATCTAATAAATAGCATTTCAAATGATACTTCACAGAGACTGAGTGACTTTCTTACTGGGATCATAACAGACCAGTGCCTCCTGGTCCAAAACAGATATCTATGTCAGTGGTAGCACCTAACTTCGATGATACTTAACAGATGTATGTAGGCATTCCAGAGGGCTGTTCATCAGACCTACCTTAAACGGTTGTCACAGAAAGAGATTATTCTCCCTCTGAAGAGAGCTCGCATTTTGGCTGATCAGAAATGCAGACTACCATGGCTAGATCAGACATATAGATCAAACTCTTACAGTCTAAACTTACATGAGACAACATTTATCCAAGGGTAGTGCCACATATTCAAACTTGTATGACCATATGATCAACTACATCTGAAGGTTATTACACAACACAAGAGTACATAACCTTCTCATGTTCTACACCAGTGAGTAGATTGAAAACTCCAAGGCTGGGAAAAAAATCAAACCAAACCAAAACATGAACCCAAACCCAAAAAACTCCACTTTGTGAATCAGGAAAACTGTAACTCCATAATTCCATGATTTGCATTGAAGTATTTTGTTAGACAATCAAAAGGTTTCAGACCACAGATGACAAGACTAAAGGGCTCGACCTCGCATATCCTCTGTAGAATAATTACACGAAAACTTGCTGTTGAATACATACTTGAAGTATTCTCCACTGAAAAAGGAATGCTTGCAGTTTTTAATGGGTTGCAATCAAACCAGAACTAGTACCTGTAGAAATAGTTCACAAAGTCTTGAGAGATAATATGAAGAAAACAACATCTATGCAAACATCTATATAAGATTGTAGGAAATTATAATGAAATCACCATGGTGATGTAAAATATATCCTAGGTAAGAATGTGATAACTGAATCATCTGTAAAATACAGCCACAGTTTACAAGAAATATTAAATTATACTGGATTGTTGCAACTGAATATATGTATGTATATGCATACATCTTGATCTCTTAAGTAAGTGCTGTGACGCAAATGTGTTAAAGACTGACAAATCAGGCCTGTTTCAAAAGTAAAAATGAGAATTTACTGGACTGACTTCCATTAACAGTACACTTAGCTAATGGTTAGTTCTTAGTTGTTATCATTCATTATCACCAAATATATAAAGCAAGTTGTCTTCAACAAGATTCTTGTAAATTATCTCAGAGCATAAAATGCCACAGGCAATCCTGTACAGTTAGCACTGATTTTTAGTCCTTGATGGTTTTTACTCACAAAAGTCAAAGTGATTAGGCTTCAGAGATTTTTGAAGAGTGAAGCGCGAACTGAAGTGGGCATCTTCTTTCTTCCCCATTTTCCCTCTCATCATTGACATCTTATGATCCTTGGCCTCCTTCCCAAGAGGGAGGTGATCTCATCTATTCACGACATAGGTCATTTTGTTTTGGGGATCAGGACTTGTTCTGGTTTCACCAAGTATCTTGCTTATTGTGGTGAGTTGACCCTGGCCAACAGCAAAACACGTATCCTGCCTCTCGCTCAATACCCTCTCCTGCCGAATGGAGAGAAAATAGAAGAAAGGTGAGAAGACTCATGGATCAAGATAATGACTCTTTAATAGGAAAAGCAAATCTGTGCATAGGCAAAGCAAAGAGAGGAATTCATTCACTACTTCTCGCAGCCAGGCAGGAGCAGGGAGGTGATCGTTCCCCTGTACTCGGCACTGGTGAGGCCGCACCTTGAGTACTGTGTTCAGTTTTGG
>JANXJC010000008.1:19354598-19364673 GCA_027564655.1 Leptodon cayanensis
TATTCTTATTTGCTAGCATAGATATCACATAAGAGTTCAACAGTTCTAAACAATAATTATCCAAGTATTAGAAGTTCAGTGTTTTGGGTTTTTTTACTTCTTCTTATGTCAGACTCTAGTCTTCTCTAGTCCTGAAAGTATTATTTTATGATGTTTCTTTCTGAAGGATAGATACCTTTTCTAAGTTGTCTGCTTAGCTGCTGCTGGTTTGCAGTAGAGAAGTAGGAGAGAAAACTGTCTCTGGCACAATTTTCTGCTCTCCATACACAAGATTCAGCCTTTCCAGATAAGAACTCAGCAAAAAGTAGGATTTTCAGTACGTAAAAGTGCTCACCTCTAAACTAAGACTTTTTTGTCTTTTATTTCACAATCATTATGAAACAAGCTATTGAGAGCAGAGTTCATCTCACTTCACCCTCTTTATCTACATATAAGATCATCCAGGCTCCTCTACAGTCAGCTAAGAAAGAGACATATCTCCATAACTAATTAATCAAAATCTTTGCTAGGAGGTTAAAGTTGTACCTCTACAGTCAAGGCTGCCCAACACTTAAGTAGTTACTGTGCCATTTAATTATTCCAGCAGTAGCAAAATCTGTTGTTCATACAATGAGCATTTGAAACAAAGTAAGAAGACCAAAAATTTTTAATCATCAACCTCATTACAGTTAATGTTAAAGAATATATGAAGAGTAATTTTTTCCTTGTCCTCTTTAAAGAGAGATGAGGGACTCCTGCTAGTTTATATCATGTTACTATAAAGGTTCCATGCATCTTGCATTTTAGTAAATACTACTGTCCATTTGTCTCCAATCACGATTGCAGAAACTCTCAGGCTTAGAGGTCAAATCATTTGCCTAGGGATTGCTATGGATAATAATACATATTTATTAGAAAGATGGTTTTTGTAATTTTTGTAATTTGGATCATGAGATGTCAGTAGAACAGTTGTGTATACTGTAGAATCCATAAATTCCAGATATTGATGCAAGGATTATTGTTTATTCTCATGTAACTCCTGACAAAATTATTACTGGAGTGTATTTTCTCTTCTACTTAAAGAATAATGCTAAGTATATGTTTGCTGTACACAACCAATGCAATTTTTACTGTACAAAACAATAGAACCTAGATTTTTCCCTCTGCTAAATCTATTTTTAACTCATCTTTACATGGGAAATAATCTTATTGACTATACACAGCCCGAGATGTGTAAGTGAAGCAGAATCAGAATTATATTTTGCCTTCTAAATTGGAAACCTGTGTCACCACCACATATGGGGACAAGATCATTTAAATTCTCCTTAAGCACCTATAACATAGATGTCAATACCTGAGTCAATTGATTAGACTCTCTTTATAACAGATGGAGAAAAAATGGTAGTTCTTGGAAATGCTTATCTGATCAATTTTAGACATCTACCATAGGATTAAATAAATCTTTATTTAGAATTGTCTGTTTCTCTCTATTGAGAGGTTAAATGACTGGTTTTGTTGTATATGTGTTCTTTAAAGACATTTAAAATTGATGTTCTCTGGTTTTTGTTTCTCTGCCATTAAGAAGAGAAAGAACATCTTGTTTCAGAATGTTTTAGATTTTACACAGCCCTTTCAGACTCACCATTAGTATGAAAATAATGATTATAATTTGCTGAAGGTGTAATTGTCCATAAATTTCGTAAGTTCTTGCTGGCAAGTTGTATATCCCTGCTTGTGACAAGTTTATTTGACTTTTCCACACATCAATATAACCCTGTGCCACCTTTGACTTGAAAGTTTGTATTGTGTAGTGGGTTGACCTTGGCTAGCCGCCAGGTGCCCACCAAGCCGCTCTATCACTCCCCTGCTCAGCAGGACAAGGTAGGACAAAATAAGATGAAAAAGAACTCATGCGTTAAGATAAAGGCAGTTTCAAAAAGCAAAAGCAAAGGCCACAGGTGGAAGCAAAGGATAAAGATATTTTCCCCAATCGTATTTTTCCTGTGCTGTGGGCAGTATGCACTGAGGATTAGCAAGCAGAAGCATTAAATTGCACCATTCCGAGGCTGCATAGGATAAGTTATAACTTTTTCTATGACAGAGCTCAAAACAAGTATTCAGAAGTGAATTCTGGCAGTGACTACAGCGAATTCAGGATGTCAACATAAGACTGTATTAAGCCCCTGTCCTAAACTCTGTTTACTTCAAAGAGGCAGAAGAGGGCTGCTAAAAGAAATGGTCTGGCTGCCTGATATTGATAACAACCCAAAGGTATCAAAAGCACTGCTATGTAATATGGGTCATCAGCTAAAAATACCTTAGTTTTGTAAATTATTTTAAACATATTATATGCATATACATGCATGCGTACATAGATAAATGACAGAGATAAAAATAATCACCTTAGAAAAAAGATATTTTTTCTTGTACTTTTATTAATCCCCCATAAATATACATCTTTTTCCTCAAGTTTGATATTTCTAAGTGCCTGAAGAATTCTTTTGCATTACATTTTCTTACTTCTGTTTAGAAACTTGAAAGGCTCTAGAAAGCATGAAGTAACACAAGACAATCCTGAACCAATATTTTTTTAGTATAAAATAACCTATCCAACGATTTCTCTGTGCAGCAATAGCACTTTAACAAAGGTATGCAAGCATTAAAGCAGCTTCACCAAAATAAGATTATACCAGCTTTAGTGTTAATATTCTGAAAAGATTCAGAAAAAAACCCCCAAACCATAAGCAATAGCAATGGCATTATAAACTGCAATTTTAAGGAAAAGAAACTGTAATTTTAAGGAAAATGTCTAAATTTGTCACATTTGATGTAGCAATAAAAGAATTCATTGCTCAGAAAAACAGTTAATGTATGAGACCTGTCATGCTAACATATCAGGAAAACTGAGGTATGTGTGCATTCTGTAAAGAACACTATATGGTACCTTGTATGGAATTGTGAATCTCTAAGAAATTCTTGTATTTTGTAGTTATGAAAGCTCTACTTCACTGCAATCCATGAGGTTATTTTTAAATGCATATTTTTTTCAAAGTTCAGACTGAACTGTTGGTCCTTGTGCATCTCAGCTGACCAGAAAGCATGTGATTGATTTATAATAGCCAAAGAACTGTAATGTTGCTTGCCCAGATGTTATTTATGGGCTATAAAAGGAAGTCAAAGAAAAAGCTAAGGAAACTTAAATTACTGTGGGGGGAAATACTGTAATATCTATGTTCGGTAAGGCAAATTTACTGCAGTCAGGAGAGATGAAGGGACATAGACCATCAGATTTCATAAGTTTCAGCGCTCTTGGAGCAAAACAGTCATTGTTTTTAGGGTAACGTGTATAGTTTTAGAACTAAGCCTTTAGAAATTTTATACACATGTAGTTTAATAATATTAAATTACAATTCCAAATGCTTTCCCTGAACAGCTACTATTTGTTAAATTACTTTAATAAAAATCTAAGTTAAACTTCATTTTGATAGGTTTCCAAAAGAAATGAAATGTTAAAGCTGCTGTGTGTTTATTGTAAGGGTGTCAAAGAGTGTGTCAAACTACTAGATGTAATATAATTTAATTTATAGCCAGGTCAGTTTTAAATTAACAGTGGGCTGAATTATTTGTACGAATCTGTTTCTGTTTATTGCTAGTGTACAGTATAAGTCTGAATTATCAGAGCAGAAATGGGCTGTTATTACTAGTGCAGTACTTTTATTGTCTCTTTCTTTTCTAGCATTGCAAGATAGGGATGGCAAAGAGGTTGTTACAAAAAAACCCCTAACAACAAATGAACCTCCTTTTTTAATCAAGAATGGTTAAAAATATGAGAACCAAGTAGATCAGTAATTGAAACCAAAATCTTGAAAGCACTTGAGCGTTTACTTTAAGATAAGCATATGTATGTTTGAAGATATGGGAACCTCAATTTTCAGTATTTTATCATTTCTAGGAGTCAGAGTGAATGCTGAGGACAATTTATTTAAAAAGTAATTTACAACAAAATCATAATTTATGGAATTCACATATACCTACATGTGTTCATGTGTGTGTATGCGTGTGTGTATGGTTATGAATATGTATATATAACACATTTTTTTAAATACCTGTTGTAGGGGAGTATCACGGTTTAGGTCAGGATGAACTAAACTTATTAAATACTACTCAATAATTGGATCTGTGTCAATGAGTTCTGAAATGTGTTGTCTCTCTGAAAGAGTGATTAATAACACAAAAAATACTACAAAGTATAGAAGAGTGGCTATCTCTGCTTCCTCTTTTCTTGCTTATAGGTGTTTTAGCCTTCAGAGGCTGGGAGGAGCCAGGAGCTTGGTGTGGTGGTTCTGGCTGCATAAGCTTGACCTCAGGCACCCCTGGAGGTCTTCCATGGCCACGTGCCACTGAAGGTAAAGTCATGCTGCCCCACGTTGGGATGGTGGAGGATGGATAAGCTTTGTGAGGTGGGAAACATCTTCCAGATTGTATGATCTTTATTCATTGGTAGACTGCTTCAAGATGTTGCTTGTTGATGGGTGTAGCGAGTCAATGTGCAAAAATTCTTGTATAAATTTAGTTCTGCTGTTTCTACCAATTACATGTAGATTTTTTTTTTTTTTCATAACACCTTCCTAATTGTGCTTTGCCTAGCAGAAGTTGTGTCCCTAACAACTACTTAGCAACATACCACAGGCCTCTAATATCAGCCTGATTACTCGGGTGATGTTAACTCAGTAGGCCAAGACAGGGAGAAAGTCAGATGAGATGAATCCAGTCCTGGAATTCTTGTCCTGTTTTCCTTAGAAGCCCTAAGGTTTCCGTTGTCCTGTACAGACTTACTGTGAAAAGTGGTTTCCTTGAGAGAACACTGTGTATCCTCTTCCACTCTGTAAGACCATCACTTTGCAGAGTTTGTCATAGTGAGTGCAGCTCCCTGTAAAAGGTCATTGTCTCTGTGTCCCGAGTAAAGGAGATATTTCTTCTCCTTGTTGGATTCCCTCCTATTCTTTTTATAACACTGAAGCTCTAAGACTGCTGTCATTGATACTGAAGTTTTGAAAGTCAGGATTTCAGACCATAGTGCCATTGCCTTTATGATCTGCAAGATCCTTTTGAGCTTTTGTATTCTTGTCCCACTTTTCATGTTCTACTCAGCAACTTCCATTTTTTTTCATGCTCCTAGAAACCAACTTTGGGGGATCATTAATTTTCACCAGTAAGGATCACCCTATTCTTTTTCTGAGCCAAAACAATGTCTTTCTAACCAGACAATATATCACATCTTAGTCAAGTTCATACTCAACATTGCATTCAGCTTTTCAAATGCACATCTAGCTTTGAATGGGTGACTGTACCAAAGAAGGAAATAATGAATCATAGAATCATAGAACATCCTGAGTTGGAACAGACCCACGAGGATCACTGATTCCAACTCCTGAATCCACCCAGGGCAACCTAAATGTTATATCAAATATCTAAGAGTCTTGTCCAAAAGCTTCTTGAACACGAACAGACTTGGGGCCATGACTTCCCTGGGGATCTTGTTCCAGTCCTTGACTACCCTCTCAATAATAATGTAAATACTGAAAATTCCTCAAAGTCACTAGCTGAATATATGTCCCCTGAAACTATCCACAGACTTTTATACAGTGATTGTGTAAGTACTAAGATATATCACATCAGACTTTTTCCATGCGTTTCAAACTTGATAAAAATCAGTCCACAGTAACTCATGCTTCACTGCTTTAATGTTCTCTTAATATAGACTTTGCTTCTCTAATAAATCTTTTTAAGTCATCTTTAGATAGTATTACAGAACTTAGGTAAGTATTCTAGAATTCCAATCCAAGTTATGAATACTGTTTAGTTTGCCTACTCTTCTGTTGATTACATTATGTATAAAGTATATTTTTCTAAAAACCATTCTTCTTATACATCCCTTGTTTAGTTATTATAGTTTGAACTAAACTAAATCATTTAGCCTTTCTCAGTTTACATTGATATGAAATGATTTCACATATTGTTGAAAAATATCACATATTTTCTTACCTGAAAATACTTAGCATGCCTTCTAGAAGCCACAGACAAGTCAGTGGTAGCTGCAGCTTTCAAAATTACCATATCATTTTGTCAGCAGTACACAAAGTAATCTGGAATTTTGCTTGTTATGGTAAACATCCATCAAAATGAGACTAGTTGTCACAACTCAAGGAATTTATATATATATTTTTTTCTGATTTTATATTCAAAGCAGATTGACTGGAAAATTTTATTTATGCTGCTTAAAGTAAGTATAAATATCTCAGGGTAGTCAAAGATTTAGTAGAAATAAAATGAGGAGTGCCACATAATTATAAATATAATTGGGAACAAATGAACTGTTCGTTTTATATTTTGGTTTATTTAAAAGTAAATAAGGTTACTCATTAAATCTTCCCTTAATACTCTTCCATTTTTTACGTAAAAATAACCAGCATTATGTGTGTTCAACTTCAAAAAATAAATTCTATATAAACTCTTTGGGAAACTACTTTGTCCCTCGAAGCTATTTGTATACTCTGAAGTGGCAGCTTTGCAGTAAACACCCCCCCCCCTTTTTTTTAATAAAATAAAGTGAACCATAATGGAGGCAATTATCACACACCTGTAGATTAATGACTCACTAAAAGTAATAGACACTTCTATCAGCTCTCACTAACATGCGCACAGGTATCTTCTGATGAAAGAACAGCAATTTTTGTGCATGCAGCAGAATTTATTTTTGCCCCTCTCTTGGAACAAATTACTTATAGTTATAGACAAAATATTTCTTCCTCTCAATAAAGAGGACGTTGTGAGGGACACTTGGTCTTGTTCATCAACTTGTGACTGCCATATATTATTTATATTTCATAAACAGATAACAGATTACTCTGATCCTTGTTGTTTTAAAATTATTCCAGTTGTCTTCTGAAAAATATATGAGAAGTGAAGAATTGTACCAACACTAATCAAGCCTTTAACAAACCCTTGCCTTAAAAATTTGAATCACAGCATTAGAATGAGAGCCTGGTTGATTTTTCTGCTCTTCTTGGTGACTGAAAAAAAAAAAGCTCATAGTTGAGCTATGAATTATTAGGAATTTATTTTCTGTTACACAGTATATACCAAATTAGAGATCCTTGCACAGTAAAGCTTTATTTGATATCAGTGTTACATGTTGATATTGTTATTCTTTTTTTTTTTTTTTCCCCTGCAATAGGCTGCTGGCAACTTGAAAAGGAAGAAGAATCTTGATATTGACCTTTAAGAAGATAAATTGCAGTATTAGGAAGAAATATCTGTCTTGTGATATTATTGTAAAATGAAATAATATTAAAAATTTTGTTTGTTAGAAAATAATGCTATCCCCTACAAATTTAAATTATTATGCTATTTAGCATGCAATGAAGCAATGCTTGGCCTGACTGTATCAATAAAACAAGAGAAGAGTTGTCTGAAAAGGACTTCTGGAGGTCATCCAGCTCAAATTCTGCCTGGCGGCATGACAGCCATGGTTTGTCTAATCTGTTCTTGAAAACAGGGTAATCAGACATGATAAAACATTGAAAACATGGTCATTAATGATCTGAGAAGGGGAGTGAACAAATAGATATCCAACTCTGCAGATGACACTAAGCTCTGATGGGTAGTCAAATACCATGCTGATGATAAGGAACTCCACAAGGACAACACAAAACTGAATGAACTAACAGATGAGCTTCAATTTGGATAAATGAAGATATATGTATAGATAAAGAAAATTATACCATGCTTACATGATGGTAAACACAGAAGTATCACTTACAGCCCTTAAACCACAGGCTCATGAAGAATCCCTGCATTTTTAGGCTTTCCTCATAAAGGCAATGTAATACTCAAGGTGTGGGCACGTCAAAGTTTTATAGAGGTAAAATAATTTCACCATCTTTTGTAGTTCTGGTCTCCACATTCTAAGAAGGACGTAAGATAGTTAGGGAAAGGACGGAGAATAGCAACAGAAGTGAGGATGTTGCCTTGTGAGTAAGTGCTATAAAGGGTGGTACTTTTCAATTCAGAGAGGAAAAAATTGAAGAGAATTATGATGGAGGTTTACCAAATCATTAAGAACCTTGATTAGCAGTTCACAAACAGAATTGGAAGCATTCTGTTAAAGTACCAAGAATTTGATTTGAACAAATGTGACAGAGTACTTGACACAGTGGGAAATGAACTTCTGTAACTTGCTGCCACAGAACACTGTGGAAGCAGGCAGTATCAGAAATTTCAAAAAATGTCAGACACATTCATGGACGATAAGTCCATAAACAGATCATTAAAAGAAAAAGATTAGTCAGAGTCCTAATACAGAAGTTGCACTGGGAGCATGCAGAAAATTTACTGCAGAAAATGGTCAAGCTAAACTGTATATCTTGCTACCACTGTCAGAGACTTGAGTCTGGGCTAAAGGAAGCATTGGTTTGACCCAGCAGGGTATTTCTTGTGTTCTTCCAGCCTCTCCTGGACACCTGGGAGTTTCCAATTCTTGATAGAAAATACCTATAATTCTTTTTAACAATTTAAAAAATAGCATGAGAGAGAAAATTGGCAAAGTTACAGACAATACTAGATGTATCTACTGCCTTTTATTTATCTACCAGACCAATTTCTACTTCTAGTAATTAAAGGGGTTTGTAGGTTTGTTTCTTTTTTTTATAAGTATACTACCTCTTCTCAATATGGGTCATGGCATCACCACAGTCAACAAAAGTTTCATAATAATAATGTCTTCCTGCTGTTAAATAAAGGATGAGAGAATCTAAAAAGGAACTTAAACAGAAACTTCTGAGAGCTCCTTATCATCTGGCAACTAGTCCCAAATACCTACACTTGGAAAAAAGTATGAGAACATGACTTAAAGAAGTCTAGATTATAGTTGCAAGGTGATGAGAGAATCCTTCCTTAAAAAAAAGAAAATAGTATTTGCCTTTTTTTTTCTATTTGGAAAATTTTTAAAAAGGAAGAATATTCAAATTTACAAAACACAAATTTAAATTACATTAATCTGAAGTCCAAATTCTAAGAAATTACTTCATTCTGGAAAACTCACATGAGTTTTAATATCAGTAGATTATAACATGTAGCAAGCTGAGTCTGTGCTTACTTTAAATCTTATTTTTATCTTTTCAGTAGCAACATATTCGAAATAGAGATCCACTTGACTTCACATAACAGATGCATCAAATTAAGCAATAAGTCCTTATTAAGAAATCTCTCTTTTGATAAACTAAAGTAAATTCAGTTTGATCATAAATTGCCTTTAACCTTAACCATTTGATCTTTAATATATTCTCTTCTTATAACTATTTTCCAAGAACATGTCTATGAACATTTGAGACATCTGATCTTAAAACTCCTCAAAACATGATTTTTTTAGAGGAAATACATTTGTACAAACTTTATAGGTGGTAAAAAAAGAGAATTCAGAGAACAATTATAAAAATATACAATATAGAGGTAGGTACTCAAGTGGAAGACGTGTAACAAACTAATCTTTTAGATATGACACTTTTTTCTTTTTTAGGCAGAAAGGGTACTGAAATGCAGATACACAGCTCTGGATATTTCCAGAGTTTCCCAGATTTTTGAGGGAAAGTTCATTCTGTTATATTTTTTATCCAATTATATAAAATAAATTACCTTCTAAAACTTGCATTCTTTTACACATTATCTTTCATTTTAAAGACCTCAGCACACCTGAGCACCATGTTGAAAATTCTGTGGTTTTTAACTTCAGAAGAAAGCATAGTATCATGATGTAACCAAAGCAGAGGCCTTTAACACCTATGCCTAAATGTACTAATCAGGATTTAATTATTTTTAGCTATAACCTAAGAATGCTGACAGGCAAGACAAAACAAAACAAGAAAAGCAGTATCAGGAGCAGGGGAGAACCCCCTTTTTTGAGAGGGACAATTTCATAAATATCAGGGTGTGCTGGTTTTGGCTGGGATAGAGTTAATTTTCTTCATAGCAGCTTGTATGGTGCAATGTTTTGGATTTGTGACCAAAACAGTATTGATAAGGCAGGGATGTTTTCGTT
>JANXJC010000008.1:19364749-19416625 GCA_027564655.1 Leptodon cayanensis
ACAAGGAGTTGGGAGGGGACACAGCCGGGACAGCTGACCCCGACTGACCCAAGGGATATTCCAGACCATAGGACGTCGTGCTCAGCAATATAAAGCTGGGGGAAGAAGAAGCAAGGGGGGACATTCGGAGTGATGGCGTTTGTCTTCCCAAGTCCCCGTTCGGCGTGATGGAGCCCTGCTGGCCTGGAGATGGCTGAACACCTGCCTGCCCGTGGGAAGTGGTGAATGGATTCCTTGTTTTGCTTTGCTTGCTTGCACAGTTTTTGCTTTTCCTGTTAAACTGTCTTTATCTCAGCCCATGAGTTTTCTCACTTTTACCCTTCAGATTCTCTCCCCCATCCCACTGTGAGGGACGTGAGTGAGCAGCTGCGTGGTGCTTAGTTGCCGGCTGGGGTTAAACCATGACACAGGGAAAGAAGACAAGACCATTTTGGTTCCAGCTTCTTTCCTCAAAGCTCTCAAGCCCAAATGATCCCATGTGGAACAACCAAGGACCACAGATATCAAAAGTATATGGTTATTGTCTACATGTTATAGTATGTTTGCAGACAATGTAGAATATGTGTTAAAGACTAATGGTTTTGTATGTTATGATGATGACTAATATTGTGTATGAACAGAGAATTTGCAAGTTAATGAACGTAGCAAAGTGTGGTTTTAGGGTTTGAAACTAGGCTGATTTGTCAGACTTAAATGCTTCCATCAGAATAATTCCCTGATTTATATCTCTATCTATCTTTAGCTAACTCTCTGTATCTCTCTCTCTCTGTCTCTATGTATTTAGTTGCAATAATCAATTAAGTAAGAATGTATGAAATTGATGTATTCATATATGTATATGTGGATCACTTCTTAATGGCTGTGTCTACATTAGCGTTTTGTTTCAGAGTGTCATTTTTCAATTGAATTCACATATCATCTCCATTTGCTTCAGTTCAATTTGGGGTTTGGAAGCTTTTCATCTCCACCGACTAGATTTTTTGAGAGCAAACTAAAGTATAAGCTCTTACTAAGGTGCATACTATATGTCCTAACACCTAATCGGCCCATAAAGGTGCTTATGGACAGCTTTGAGCCACAAATGTGCTGAGGACATTTGGTCCAGGGAACCAGATGATACTGATGGAAAGTACAAACCTGAACCATGAATTCAGCACCAAACACTTCAATGCACTGACCCTCTCCTGTTCCAATCTAATTTCTTACTTAAACAATATATAATATCTACTTAAATTGTAAGTTAATGATATGGAAGCTTCTGTGCTAAAGGTGGATAATATACCACTAGTCTTAATCTTCTTCTCCTGAATGAAGTTTGTTCATTCATTCTACTTATATTTTGAAATGTTCAGCAAGCATCTTGTCATTTTGATAGTCTACCTCTAAACTGAAAGCCAGTAATGCAGGTTAACCACTGCGTATTTTATGGGTTCAGGTGGATAGAAAAAGACTTGCGAATATTGAATACAGAGAAATAGAAAAATAAGCCTCTGTGTTCACTAAAGTTGCAGTATGCAGCTAGGTTCTGCTATTTAGCACAAACCACAACAAATTAAGAATATGCAGAGCTCTGGGTTGGAGGTGTGTATTTTTTTTAATGAAGATACTATGAACCAGTGCATCACCTAGGAAAGGGAGAGAGTTCACAGGGTGTATTCATGAGCAAAAAAATCTAGAAGACTTTGATTCTTGGGCTTGCCCTAGATTGTCCTACAATAGTGGGACAGAACAAAGACAAGTAAGTGCTGTGCAAATTCCCTACATATGTGTTAAGTGAATATGTTTTAAACAGATATTTTTTGTTAGAAACCACACACTGGAATTTTCCATTGAATTTCAAGGGTCAAGAATCTACCAATGCATAAAAGTACTGCCACAGTGATATGAATAAAATTCTATGCTGCAGTTCCCTGAAATTAAAATATCATAGCAGGGAATATGTAATAAATCCTAGAAACAGATTAGTATATAGAAATCAGCACAAAATTTGGTCTTATGTCTTTGCATCTGAGGGAGCAGATGTTATGGTCTGATGTACAAACAGCAAAATTAGTTGCTTTGATTTAAAATAATTAATTTTAAATTAACGAGTAGAATAGAACAGAATTAAGATACTATTCACTGAACATCTGCTACTTTTGTGTCATTCAGGTGACTCATATACCTGCATTTTCCCTGGGGATGTCAAGTTGTTAAAACCAGCTTCTACTACAAGATTGGTGCCAGCCGAAACCAGGACAGCATAAATTTGACTTTAGCAAAAAGTGTCATTTCAGTGTATTTCTTTTGCTGAAACCATAACACAAGGTTACATTCTATCTCCTTTGTGCCTTTTTTTTTTTTTAATTAACCCATTACCACTGGTTTTCTAGATAAAATTGTTTAGCTACTGGCCATGTTTAGGAATTCCCCATTCTTGGACAGATGAACCTATTGGGTAAGGTAAAGATATAATCTGGATTTTTTGAGTTACACATAAATGATTCAGCATCATGCTGATCTCCACGTAGCATATTTGAACACGTGGCACTCTAGGCATCCACACTGCAACTTGGTACATTCAACCTTTTCCCAAATTTCCCTCCTGCATGGTGTTAAAAGCTGACATAAAATTATATGAACAACCTGTAGCTGAACCAAAAAGTAATGAAGATAACGTCACTGATTAATTTCTTGCTTTCTTGCATTTGTTGCCTCAATATTTTGAAAGTGGCTTCTCTATCAGCAACCAAACCAGAGCTCTTCACAATGTCCTAGTTACGAGAACAATCGCAATTGCTTTCCATTACAAAGTGTTCATCCTCTATTCTTTCAATGATCATTTTAGTTTTTCCATGCCAAGAGTAAAAATGTCTCCAGTCCTTATGTCTTCCTCTTTCACACTTTTCCTATGGCCAATCATGGACTGAGCCATCACTTGCATGGGACTGATGATATAATTTCATTGTCTGACTGTTTGATTTCTGAATATCTGAATATCTTTTAATACTAACTGAAATAATCATAAACTTTTACCAAGTTACATAATAATTAACCCACTGAAAGAAATCATATGCAACCTGAATATACATTTGTATAACCAGACAGCACTAGTGATGCATCAGCAAACCGGTTTTGTAGAGCCTTTTCCCTGAATTAGTCCATAGTCATTAAAGCTCTTGGAGAAAATAAAATTTTATTAATATATTTCAAATAATCTAATCTCTGAATAAAGCAAAAAGAATTCCTTACCTGCAGAAATACATTTTAGTACAAAACTTCTTACTTGAAAATGATAGCTCTTCGTCAAGGAAAAGAGTTTCCTGCTATTATTTATCATGTCTCCTCTGTCACGAAAGAAAGGAACATTACCACAGAGAGACAGAAAATAACTTTCCAACTGCAATGAAGTCTTGGCTTCACCAAAATGAATGACAAAACTCCCATTAACTTCAATGGGTTCAAGAAAAGCATTCATTCAGATTAGTTGGCATTGCACTGTTCTTAATAGCTTGAGTGATAGACAACTATACATATGCACTCAGGCTAGATAATGAGTCTTCTCAAAGCAGTTCAAAAAGTTAAAAAAAAAAGGAATTATATTCTGGTGAATCTCATTTATACAAGAGAATAGGTTTCACAGAACAGAAAAGTAATAAATAAAAAGTGTGCCACTTCGTGACACCGAAAGAGATATCTTGGTGACAGAGAAATTTGTCTCACTAAAATCTCACCTACCAATCTGAGTTTCAACAGCGCATCCTTAAAACTTAAGTAGTGGAGATTACAAAAGAGCCTCAATCAAAAAATGCAAGGACTTTAGACACTGGCCACACATTATCCACTAAAAATCAGCAAACTGATTTTGGTTTTGAGCTATTTTCCTGACTATATTGAGTGTATCAGCGCCCATTGGTAAAAGTGATGAGGGAACATTTAAATTTCTCTGTGCTAGGTGAAGTAACTTTAAATCTGAGTGTTATCTGGGATGTGAAAATTCTGGGGGATTTTCAGACAAGTAATGTAGCCAACATAAAAAAAAAAAAGAAACAAAAAAAAGAAAGAAACAGACCAGCGTAGTAAAACCAGAAAAGAAGCCAAGACACAGTGAGAAAGGCTTTTCTAGCTTGACACTAAGGAAAAGTGTGAGGAAAGCTAATATTGTACAAACATATCAAAAAGAGAAGCTTAGATCTGGAGAAAAGAAATTGTCTCATCTAGTTCAGTTTATCCTGTGTTAAAAGAAACAGGATTGTGTGAATATTCTTGGTAAATATACCAAAGAAACCCTTTATCCTTGTTTTTCCTAATAGTAAAAGTTGTCAGCAAGATAACTTTGACTAACAGCTTTGGTCTGAAAAAGTATCAGTTTTAAAACAAGACAATAAAAATTTACAAATACGGTGAAGTTTTTCCCATGAAGTTAATTTTTACATGATCACTTTTTATAAGCAAGTCAAATGAACGCTCTCAGGACAGTACTCCTGTACAACTTTGATGATGTGCAGAACAAAGTAGCTCTACATATAGATAGATTTTGCCAAGTAAACCTAGTCTGCAATTGTTTTATTGAAGGTCATCCCTCAAAGAAGAAACAAAAAAATTAACATCCTACAAAATAACAAAGATTTTTTTTAAAACCATAAGATTTATGAAAAATAATGGCAAACTATCATAAGTGTTACCATAAAAGCAGGGTTATTTTCAAATCTTAAAATATTATAAATAATAAGAAAAGGAAACTTGAATTCATCCTGTTCCCCAGATCTGCATTCAAGGGAACAGGAGATTTCTTTCTCTTTTTGCAGGCTGCCCTCTCATGAAATGGTATAGCTGTGGGATTTAAGCTGAAAGTTTTCCCAGATACCCCAGTGAAAGAGACCTTCTGGAGAAAGAGAAAGGTCTTGGCAACAGCATGAACAGAAATGGCAGTAGCCTACCTCTTATGGAAAACTGTAGATGATTAAGAGAGATCAAAACCTAACAAAACTGCTACGGCTATATTTCACATCTGTGGTTTTCTTTTTTTTTATTAATGTTATATTTTGTGGAGAGGAATATTACAAACTATTAGCCTATGGAAGTAGCTGGGGAAATGAGACTTCACTAAGGTATTAAACACTCATTAAGCACTCTTTATAGGAAAAATCTCCCACCTATCACCCCTTGGAAGGCATGTTTTGGAAGACCAGGATCTTAGGCACTGCATTTGCTAAATGCTTAAATAATGCAATTAGATTAATACCTGAATGTAACAGAAGAGGAATGAATCAGCTCTTCCATTCCTTTATTCTTTGTTTATAGCAATAAATGCACATATCTGACAGGATTGTGACACTGCCTTTCTAGTCCACTGAAGTGCTGAATGGTATATAGAAGTGGAATTACTGCTTCATGATAGAAGCAAACTAATTTTTCCTAATGTACTGTACATTTCCTTAAACATTACAGAACTTTCTGATATAAAACCACCTTGAAAAAACACATCTTCTATTTGTTAGTAACTACCCAATGCCTTCGACTTTTTAGAAGCACTATATCAAGGTACAAATGATATATAAAGTGGAAGTTCCTGCTCACCTAGACTACAATGCATATGGAATAAAAAGAGCACTTTGAAGTTACTGTGGTTTGGTGCTACTTGCCTATCCAGAATCCAGTAAAACTGTGGATGTCCTCAGAGAAGATTATATTTTTAATTGATTTTTCACCACCCTCTTATTCTGTTCTTCCTATAAAGGCAGATATTGAAGAACAGTTTGACAATAAATATTCTGATCATTTTATTCACAGTAAATAGCACTTTAATATCAAGCAGTTAGTTTGTGCCTTGAAGAATTATTCTGACCATAGAAGTTTCTCTGGTTACCGCTAATGGACATGCAATGTCCACTGCCTTTTAAAGATACTTATTTATCTCTTTTAATTATATTTCTTTTGACTATATTTTTGGGACCCACAAATATCATGTAATGTAAAAAGTGATTTAAGTTCTTTTGTCCCTATACAAATGAAACTCCAACAGACGTGGAGCCAGTGGGAGGTTTGTGTGTCCACAACCCACAGATCAAGGTCTGGCTAACTGATCCACATTTGAACTAAGATGATTTTTCAAAAACACTTTCTGAATTGTAATGTCAGGAGTATAATATGTGAAATTTTACCCAATAAATTTAGAGCATCCTTTTTCTGGCGGGCTGAAATTGATGAAGAACAGCTTGTAACTGTAAAGCTGATGTCATTTCAGGCTATTGTTGGCCATAGTTCTTTGGACTAAGTGCTTGAAACAGTTGGATTTGAAATACTGAAGCCCAAAGGAATACCTACTTAAAATTCCCCAGTGTAATAAATTCTGTATTTTTGCATTTCCTCAGAATTATCCCTGCATGAAAAGCTAGAAGCTAAAATTAGAAACTAAGAAGAACGGAACCTAAATCATTTGACGGGTCAGATACAGTGCTCTCAATTTTCTTTTCTACAGTTTTTAAAATTATAGGCAGCAAACCAGACATTTATCGAGGAAGTAGAATACCTGAATTCCTCCCTCAGCTATTAGGAAAACATAATCTCAAGGCTATCAGTTGTTCTCAATTAGGACATCTTTCTTAATTACATGGGTATGAACATCACATTACAGGAGTTATGAAGTCAGCAGCAGTACAGGAAGGAGCTTGGCTGTTAGTATGCATGTGGAAATGATAGCTCAACTTTCTGTTTTCAAGATGTTTATTTCATTTCACTTCATTTCATTTTTAGCCAAAGACTATTTGAAGCTCAATTTTTAAGAATTCTTGGAGGCAACAAAATAGTTTTATTGCCCTATCCCTGGTGAATACGCTTACCACTAAATTATAGTTATGCCTAATGACATTCTTAGATTCTATAGATTCTACATTTTCTACAGGGGATTTCATGTTCAACAGTAGGAGAAGGTCTCCTGTTAGTACTAATTAGATAATCAAAGCATCTCATACACTCTTCTGAGTTCATTCAGGTTAAAGGAAAAGCTGGGTTTCCTTGGTAAGTACCCACCCTTAATGGGAAGCATCACACTATCTACTTCACACCCCTAAATTAGGAAACTAGTCTCTCACTCTCTCTAATGAGAAAAGTGTATTCTTTATGTTCTTCCTGGGTTTTTTGTAGTTTTGGTTTTGGGGACATTTTTTCCCCAGATTAAGACCAGGAACATAACTTTGAGTTCCTCTGAGTGACCTGCAGAAGGAGTCTTGTACTCCAGATATAATACCTAAGGAGAAAAAGCACCTAAAATTGAGCATCTGCAATAGAGGATGTAAATGCCCTATTATCTTAAAATAGAGAATGCTAATCCATTCTTCTAAGAGCACATTTATATTTCTATCCTCAGAATAATTTTCTGTACTGTAAATAAAAGTAATTGATACAAACTTTCTTGAAATTATGACTCAGCTTCCCAATCACCAGAAAGGGGCAAAAAACTGGTGGTCAGCATTCCTTCATGATCAGCTGTATACAACTCTGAATTCAATAAATTACAAGTACTGATCATGCATCTATTGATTGATGATTAGTGATTATTCCTCATAAAATGTCAAAAAAATCTAGGCATCTACTCTAAGTTTCAGCAACCTGACATTGAGGACAGGCAATTCTTTATTGGATCTTGCATTAATGACTTCAAATAATTTAAATGTATGTAATTCATCTGGCTTTCAGAAATGTTTATCATTTTCAAATCTTAACATGTATAAGACATTAATCCTTTTTCATTAACTTCAAAGAAAAAAAATCTTTCTCTTTTTAGATCATGGCATGCACTAATTGTTTGTGGGTTTTTTTCCTGTAAAGATTCTGCTTTATCATGAAACAATCACTAGCTGGATGATTTAGTGCTACCAAAGCAAGCATGTAATGATGACCCGTATCTTCTCACTTTCCTACATGTTCAGGCTCATCACAGTGAAAGAAAAGGCAGAAAATGATTTCTCCAATTTATTATTGCATTTGTCTGGAGGCAATTTTCTGACTGAAATGACACAAAATCCACTGGGAAAGAAGAGCTATGGACCTTATAGATATGCAGCCATCATTTCTCTGTTCAAGCTTTTGACTGTGTTGCTATGACTGTCATAATAAGCAGAAATGCTGTGGGAGAAAAATAAAAAGGTTTTTGTTTTAAATTCCTTGGTGCATTCCCTAGCACCCACAAAATTGCTGTCTATTGTAGGCACCACAGAGTCTGAAAAATTATTACACACGCAGTTGGCAGCTGCTGTCAGCTGAGATGGTAGCTGTTATTGACTTCAGAATGTCAGAGTCAATATTTTAAAAATCATTACAGCTGCCTATTCTTCAGTGTATTATGTTAATGAGGATGATTCGGGCAATTGTTTTTCTTTTGCTGCCTATCGGAATCTCCTAGTATACTCCAGCTTCCTCCTCTTTCCGTTTACTATCTGTCAGATAAAACACAGAAGAAATCTATTGGAGGAATGACAAAAAAATTGTTTGCCTGGACAGAATACAGCCAGTATTATCTTCTGCTGCCTGTAGGCTCATCATTATTACATTTTCATGTATCCAATTACAATTTCTGTAAGCCAGGAGCCTCAGATTCTGCCAGCAATATGCCGCAGCTGGCACATTGCTCCCTCCTCACCGAGTGCAACTGGGTTTTGCAGATAGATGCTATTACCATTTTGATTCAAGTTAACAGGAGTATGATGTGGTAAAAAAATCTGTCAGCCAGTCCAAAATGGCTGAGAGCACTTACTTGGCTTTTAGCACTTCACTTTGCGATGTAGCTGGACAGGACTACAGCTGACTAGAGAACTATCTCTTATCTGCTGTGTTGGGTGGCAGTAGATTAAATAGTGAACCCCAATCAGTCTGGAAACAGATGCGTACTTGGTACGAACAGACGGCTGTGTGGAGGGCTGTTGCCCACTGCATGAAGCTCAGGGAGAACTAAATAGGAATTGGCTCAGTCCTAGCGAGGCAGCATTTTGTTATTGTTGTTATCATCTACATGATCTAAGAAATGAGTATGGATGGAGGCCTGATTCAGAGTGAAGCTCAGGGGAATACTATATATTCAATTTTCTACAGGCCAGTAAGAAGGAAAAGTTCCCAAAGAGGTCCTGAAGTCAACGAGCAATATTTGAAGTTCAGCAGAACTTCTGAGTCCATGAGCGAAAAACTCAAATGCATAGATATGAGAGCTCCCTAAACCCTCAGAAGCTCAGTTGTACATAAATAATAATAATGTTCCTAACTCCTGCAGGTGCTGAACTTCAGAGACTCAAGAGGGGCAGCTGGGGCCTGATTTGCCAGCTGGTCTGAAGGAGCACTAGTTCCCTATTTGTTTTCACTTGAACTATTTCTCCACAAAAAACTTTGGTATTTTTTTCCTTTCTATGCATGTACCTTTTCTGAAACAGGAGTCTACTTCTATTCCCAAAAGTAGAATTCATAATTCTAAAAATGACATTATAATTTCAGATTTGAGCAACTCAGTCTGCATATTTGTATATTAAAAGAGACGTACCCAAATAAGAAGCATAAATTATTTATTTTGTTTTTACCTAGTACCAAGGGTCAAACACTCATCTTTGATTAGCTGATAGCTTTTTTTGGCCTCTCAGATCAATAGCAAAATGTGGAAGGTGGGAAAAAAAGTCTATGATTTTTATTCTTCACAAGCCTTCTTTGTGTATACAGAGCATCAGGTGAACAAAGACACAAGTGATACTGAGAATAGTAATACAGTCTGCAAAAGCCACCCACCAAATAAGGAACTGATAAAACAGAGAGGTGACAAGCCAAAGGGAACAGAGCACTATCTGACTTGCATATTCAAACGTAAATATGCAAATTTAAAAAGTTCAGCTCTATTCTGCTATGAACCAACTTTCAGCCTCTGATCCTGAAATTATGGTAAACTTTGACAATCTCATTTCTTCTGTTTCTAATTACACCTTCCTTTCCTGAAGTATAAAGATTGCCCTAATTTTTTTTTCCCTTTATATAGCCATATTATATTAAATGGAATTTTCCTTCTCTGTTTTCTGTCCAGCATATTTTTCCTCTTTTATTTTCTTATTTTACTTGCATATATTCCTGAATTCCCCATTCTCTCCACACAACCATATTGTTTTTATTCTTTTTTTTTTTTTTTCCCCTGGTTTAGTGAAAACGAGCTAAGAACAGTCAAGAAACTGCATTTCCAGTAGTGCTGCCCAACAGAGATCTGGCAGTGCCTTCATACTTTTTGGAGAGTTTTCCATACCTTCCATGACCATAGTGTAGCATAAATACTTCAAATACTTCAGGTGGCTGGAGGGCACATTTTCAGTTCATTAGAGGAGCAAAAAGTTGAAGGAGAGATGCTGTCATAGAATTGTTGGAGGGAATCAAACTTAGCTCTTTCTTCCTCAGCTAATTTATTAAAGAACAAGAGCAACAAAAAAAGAGAGAGCAAGAAGAAAAAAATTGTTCAGAAATGTCATTTCTGTGATTTGAAGGAGTTATTGGGTGCCTGGTTAGTTACCAGAGGCTTTTATTGTTTTTTCTGACTCTCCCTGACTACACATTTTGTCTTGTGATACAGTCAGCCTGTCCCAGTCTTACATGGATCTCTTGGATTGGGTCTGTGTCTGCAGCATATCATCAGAGGTGTAACATGAAAGATAGGTCAGCTGGGAAACAGCAAATGATGATCACCGATAGCAAGTCAGCATTTTTCCATTTTCAAAATATTTTGGCAAAACCTCAAGATTTCTATTAAATTGATATGATTTTAATGAAAACTTTAATTTAGGCTTAAGAGCAAAATTTATCAGTTTTGACAGGAACTTTCAAAAGAAAACTCAAGGCAATCTTTTAAAATCACCTCTTTAAAACAGATACCACATTCTTTCCTATGACTTATTTGACTGATTTTTAAGTTTGTGTGTTTGTGGGGTCCCTCCCACAGGATACAGCCCTTCACAAATAACTCCAACGTGGGTCCTTCCCACAGGTTGCAGTTCTTCAGGAACTACGCCAGCATGCGTCCTTTCCAGGGGCCGCAGTCCTTCAGGCACAGACTGCTCCAGCGTGGGTCCCCCATGGGCCACAGTTCTTGCCAGGAGACCTGCTCCAGCGTGGGCTCCTCTCGGCAGCCCACAGTTCTGGCCAGGAGCCGTGCTCTGCCATGGGCTTTCAACAGGCTGCAGTGTGGGGTCCTCCACAGGCTGCAGGGTGGGTACTTGCTCCTCCATGGGTTGCACCTTTATCCTATATGTAAATATAGGCTGGAGAGCTGCTCAGGCTAGGTAAAAAATCCATCTGACTATGTAACATCAAGTAAGGTTTAAAATTAGGTGCCTTAGAAGTCAAATCTGAATTTTGGACTTCGATTATTAAGTATAGTTTAACTTTCTGCTCCTGGCACCTAAGTAGCTGTTGGCATCTAGACCTTAACCCTCATCTGATTTACCACTAATATGCAGTGCAGAGAAAACAGTGTGAATACAGGTAGAAATGGAGTGTTACCATTCTTTTGCATTATTAGACTTCAGGTTTACAGCAGCATCAGCGCTGAGGGGACTCCATGTTAAAATAAAGTATTTTTTTGTAAGTTTGACTATATCATTTTCACTTCTATTGAATTCATTCGCCAGTCACCTATCTTACAAAGCCAAGCAGGCTTCAAGCTGTCACACTGTTTTCAGCTGCTATCTTGAATATGGCTTCCCAAGAGACAGAAGATCATTCCAGTCTGTGAATCAGGTGTGCCTGTGAAGATGAGTACTAAGAACACAAGCTTGTAGTTGTGGCTTTTCAGTTTCTCTGCTGTCAGACTTTTCTTAACTAAAATTTTGCACAGATTTGAATCTGTTTCCCTAGCAGCTGAGGGGTTCTAAATACAAGAATCTGATTTTGACAGACATGAAATAGATAAGCCTTGGATTAAGTCCTGCTGTTTTATCTTTATAAGATAACGTTTTGACATATTACTCATATGCACTGAAATTATTCGAATTAAATTGCAAACGCAACAATTAGGTTTATATTGGTAAAAAAAGAGGCACAGACCAATCTCTGACCCCAAGAACAGATGGCCTAGCATGGCCTGTGTCTTCACTGCTGGGGAGTTTCTCCCCCCAGAGCAGGCTACCCATAGTCTCTTGGTTCTGCTTGGCCCTGGGTCTCCTCTGAGCAACATCTGATACCTTATGAAACATGGTTACCTTGTGGCCCTCTGAAACATTATACAGACATATGTATTTCAACTCAAAGTGTATGAAACACTGGGAGTGCTACACTGTACCCCACCAGTTTATTTTATAACTCTGATGAATTTATTCCATGACTTTGGGCGAGAACTGCAGACATTTACACGTGCAAAGCCTGGAGTGGGGTACTTTGGAGGACTTTGTAGGTAAAAGGAACCTAAACTTGGAGCAGTTTTCATCCGTACAGCCTTTGGAGTAAGAATGTACTATGAAATAACCCCCCAAGTTATGCCCAGTCTTTGTCTTGGAAACAGCTAGATGTGGTAGTCCAGAACAGAGACAGGGAGAAAATTGGCAAATAAATGCATGGTCAGGAAATCGTACTGTAGCTTATCTTCCAGCACTCACTTATACTAGAGACATTCCTGAAAGAAGACAGGAAGTTATTTACTACATAAAGCTACATTTTTTATCTTTATTCCCTTTTTGCCTCTTGCTTTTACATCTCAGTGAGAAGTAAACTGGCAAGCCTCCACTCACTCATTTGTATATTAATGAAAATGTGTTAAGACCTTTCATCTTCATTCTAACTCAAGACAGAACAGGCATGTTCTGCATATCACCATACAGAAGGAAAAAAAAGATTGTTAGGTGTAAGTATGGCAAAAGTTCAATGCATTCAGTGTATAATTTAATGCTCATAGGAAATGAGTTTATTCTTTATAATAGGAAGGTCAACTGTTTCAGTTTTGCTAATGCTGAAAAGACACAAAGGAGTTAGAATCTCAAATGAGAGAGAGAGATCTAAAAAGGGGAAAAAATCCTGAAATAAACTTAACTGGGATGTCAGACAATACAATCATTCATTCCTTGTAGAGAAAAAGATATTCACATGTATTGTAGCAAAGTTTGCGTGAAAAGAGAGCCATGTATCTCTCTATGACATTGTGACTAACTACTCCACAAATTTTCTTTTTTCCTTTTTACACATTTCTGCA
The DNA here is from genome assembly GCA_027564655.1 of Leptodon cayanensis. Lineage (NCBI taxonomy): Eukaryota > Metazoa > Chordata > Aves > Accipitriformes > Accipitridae > Leptodon > Leptodon cayanensis. The sequence continues at coordinate 19,377,927 of JANXJC010000008.1, forward strand.
GCTGGACATGGTGGCAATCAACAATAAAAAGTTTCTCATAATTTCTTTTTTACCATTTCAGCACAAATATGGCATGAAAAATCTGTTCCCAAGTGTTTAATTTTTGGTAGTTTTTGGCATAACAGGTGGTATTCACCTAATCTTAGACTAAACAAATTAAACTACCCAACTAGTAACTAACTAAACTAGTAGCTGAACTAGCTCTCCTAGTCTCTCTTCCTGAGGATTGAGAAAAGAGACATTACTAACATGTAGCTCATTTCATCCTCAAAAGATTTTAAAATTATATAGAAATTAACTAACCTGTAGATATCTCCAGTTTCTACATGGTAGATTGTCTAAATCTTTGAGATGAATCACACATTCCTAATCCTTGCACATGAGAAAACCAGAAATAAAAAATGAGAAACATGCTGTCTAACTCATCTGACCAGATGTCAACATACATTTTAAGATTAAATAAACCAAATTCTTTTTCTCTTCTCTGATTAGGAAGACAGCTTAGGTTTACTAGCTTAGATATAGGGCATCCACATTTGGTAAGTGGCAGTATCACATGACCATTATTATTTGCAAAAATTAAGAGGCTCAGGAAACATTATCTTGTTGAAAGAAAATTAGGGTTTGTTGGTTTTTCAGGGTTTTTTTCAGATGGATTCTCAGTTTCAATCACTGAATTTCTATTGTGATCCCTCTGAAGGCAATGCAGTATGTACCAAATTCCTGTAGCTGCCATCAGGATAGCAATCTCTATCAGAAGAAGTAGAGTGATCCACTGTTAAAAAAAGAGTAATCAAAATTAAAAAATAAAGATTTACACTTTTTTTCCCCCTTCTAAACATAGAAAATAAGAAAGGGCATTATTTTAGCTTTCTAGATTAGTGTACGTTCTCATTTATTCCCTCAGTATCCCTGTCAGCCAAGTAGGCTTTGTTCTTCCCTAATTTGTTCCCAGGTAAAACATGTTTCAACTTACCTTACCAAGTATATGGAAGAACCAGATCCTCAACTGAAACTCTACAGAATCAATTTTCACAGAAATAAAGGACGTCATAGAATGTTTTGTGGCTAATTTTATTTAGCCTCACAGAAGTTCTGCCTTGGATAATAATAATTATATTTCTTAGCTTTGCTAGGGGTTATGTGGGAGTATTGTTTCCCTTTGCACTTTTTTTGTGCCAGAAAGGTCATTTAAAGCATAGCTAATCCATTTATCTAAGATCCTTTGAGACAAAAAGTAAATAATGTAGTACCCTCATCCCAATAAATCTTTATCATCCCAGTTACTGCATTCTTCCTTCCCTAGGGTATCAATTGCTTTGTTGCAGTACTTTTTTGCCCTAACACTTAATCTCATTCCTTGTTTGTACACATTTATTAAAAAAGGTTTTTAGTAGAATGAATGTTAGAAACCTAACTGCAACTAAATTAACAAATACTCCAACTGACTGTCTGCGTAACCTCCTCCTATTATTCTATATAGATATTTTCTTTTTTTTCTCCATTTGCTTTCCACATATACTTTTTTACCTTTTTACTCATGATATCTATATCTATTCCTTGTGATTTGTCTATTAGCACTTCTTGAAAATATGTTTAATCACATAAAACCTCACGTCTCTAATTTTTTCTTGTTATTTACAGTTGTATTAGGAAAGCTATTTGATTTCTGAAATCTATATCTCCTAAACCCATTTTTTTTCTATATATCCATTTGTGGGGATGGATATTGTTTGGAGTTTTGGGATCAAATCTTTTATCAATGGAGAATAGTTGTCTTATTTTTCACAGCGTGTATGTAGTTCCTTTGAGCTCAGTATCTCATTGCAGATGTCTTCCCAGTAGAAGCTATTCCTTAAGCGTACTCAAGTCTTCCAGTAGGCTGGAATTCTGATAGGCATTGCAGGCTAAGTAAAAATAAATAAACAACTACAAATTCTTCTTCAGTAATTTTTAAATTTCCAGCCTAATTGTTTCAATACCATCCAATTTATCTTCCTAAATAAAATAAAAATGCTTTACTTTAGTTAAAGACAAAAAAAAAAAGGTGTAGATTTGCTTTACTACAAGTATTACAAGGTATTATTAAGCACGGTCCTGCAGCATTAAAGTCATTGCAAGTTTTGACACTGGCTCTCATGAGCAGGCATATGAGGCCAACTGCTTGTGAAAAGGAAAAGCCTTCTTTGTAAATGCAAGGTGACAGTTGGAGGTGAAGCTGTCTTTTGAGAGCAAGTAGATATGCCTGTATGTAAACACTCTGTAAATGGATTTAGCTCAATATGGTCTACATATTGATCTACAAATTCTGTGTATTTCTAAAATACCATCTTAAGACCTCACTCGTCATCATCTTGCTCCCTTTGTCAGTCTGTCGATTCATTTCAAACATGATAATAAATCCTTTAAAGTAATATATTTCTTGGGATGGTATAAATCACTTGAATGACTCTAATGAAACTTCCTTGCTTGGAAACAAAATTATCCTTTATCACAGTGGAAGAAGACATTATGATCACCATGTGAAAAAGAAACATTTAGTCCTAATAAGAGTTATCACGGACAAATCAAAAAGCACATATTTTCAGGACTGTATTCTTCTCTTTCCAGCTGCTCATAGGAACCAAATGCCAGAAGTATTCCCCAGAAGAACATTAGGCAAAAGCCTGGAAAACTCCTCAAAGTCTAGTAAAACGGCTTAATGCACACCTCTGCAAAATGCACGTAACAGCATTTTTCTACTACCAATTTTTCCTGCATTTACATCATAGTTATGCCACACATTATTAATTTATAATGGTGTATTTTTCACAGTATATCTAGTGTGCAGTTATTGTTATTAAAGTATTACAAAACCATGAACATGCAACTGTGGGAGTTACTGACATTGCCTAAGTCATACACCTAAATAAACTTCCTATCTCTTGAATGTGTCTTTGGGATAGCCTTTCAAAACACTTTAGGTAGCATCTTGGTTTTTGAGGGTGGATTTTTTTGGCTTCAGTAGATTCCTGTCATTAGGTATTGTGAAAACCTTTCCTTAAGTCAAATGTAATGCAAAATAATCCACTATAAAGCTTGTTATGCTGTTCAAAAGATAAACCACATATAGATATTTAGGAAAAGCACAATATTTAAGAGGTAACTTCTCTACTAAAAGTTCTCAGAACTGTTAAAACTTTTCAGTTGACGTATATTTCTCCCCCAAAATAGCAATTACTGTGTCCCCTGTATTTCACCTATTGTGTCAGAAATGACTCTTTTAACATAATAAATGGGTCACTAGAAAAATATTCATAAAATAGAGAAAATATGGAAATGGAATATTTGGAATCTGAAAAAGAAGTATTTCTAAGCTATTTGACTCCTGGTTATTCAGGCAGGAATTTGTGTTCTAGATTTCACAACTATTGCTAAAAATTACATTTAGGATGGAGCTATCACAAGCTACAATAAAGAATGGTCTTTCTTACTATCATATTCAGCCTATCCTTTCAAAAAAGTGATCAACTATGGAAGTTATGATTGCTTTTGGCTAAAATTAAGTAAATAAATAAGGTATAGAGCCATACGAACAGGCATATTGTCAGACCAAACGTTGAACTAGCCTAATATCTGTCCTCCCAAAGTAGCTAAGAGCAGATTTTTAAGGAAGAGCACAGTAACAGATCAATCATGAGATTGTATTTCCTCAGAATATCTTTTTTTCTGTAGTTCATGCCTCAAAACATCCTAACAGGAGTAGTGTGATTTTAGCTAATACAGCTTCATAGATTTTGCTCCTATGTTTTTTAACCCCATTTATAACTTTACTACCCACATCTTGCAACAATGAATTCTGCAATGTAATTGCATATTATAAGAAGAACCACCTCTGTTCCTTTGTTTTGAACTTGCCATCTGTTAAACTACTTTGATTTCTTTATTCTTATAACTAGATGTCTTATTGGGGGCTAGACATAGGACTAGATGTCCTGTTAGATGACTTGTCCTATTCTTGCATTAGTGTTCTCTATGAACATTTTCCACGCTACTTATGACACACACATTTATCATATCTTCTCTCTGTTTTTTTTCAAATTGAAGGGTTCTAGTTTATTTAATTTTTCCTCAGCAAAAGCAATTCCATATTTTCTTTTTTGTACTGTTTGAGTTCAGCTATAACATTTTTTTGAGCTGAGGGGATCTAAACTGCACATAGAATTCAGAAAGAATATACACAACGGCATATCCTGTTTTGTTTGTTTGTAGTATTTTGTTTGTTTTTCTCTAATCCTTTCCTAATAATTCCCAGTGGACTTTTTTTCCTTTTTCTTTTCTTTTGAAATAGCTACTGATTGTAGAGATGAAGTTTCCACAGAACCATCTATAACTCCAAGATCTTATTTCTGAAAGCTATTAGTCAGCTCAGGGCCCAATATTAAAGCATAGAATTATTTTTTCCTATATGTGTTACTTTATATTGATCAGTGGTGAATTTCATCTGCCATTTATGTCTCAGTAACACAGACTTGTAAAATCTTTCCATAGGTCCCTACAGTCTTTACTACCTACCTGAATTATTTAATATCATCATCAAACTTTATGATTTCATAGTCTTCCTTTCTGGATTTTTATGAATACATTGAAGACCTTCACTACCAACACAGACAACTGGGAGTTAAGGATGTTAAAAAGTAAGAATAACCTTAGTAGATAAGATTAAATCAAAGATATTCCTAGCCTATATCCCATGCTTGGCAATGGATAACATCAGATGCTGACAGAACAAAACATATATGACATAATGATATTGTCCCTTCATCCAGCATCTTTCAATACAAAACTCCTGACCATTACGCGATATTTTTATGCCACTGGTAAGACTTCTCTGCTAGGTCTCCCTCTACAGTGTAAACTTACCACTTATATCCTCTGTTTTCTGTCATTTAGCCGGTCTTTTACCTATGTAAATGATTTTACCCCTCATGGATTTACAGAACAGCCCAGGTTGGATGGGATCTTGAAAGATCATCTGGTCTAACGTTTCATGTAAAAGGTAGCCTAGATGAGATTATCAGAAAGGAAGCCTAGATGAGATTATCCCAGTCCTGCTTAATTTATTGATCATCCTTTGGTGATGGACTTTGTCAAATGTCTTTTGGAAATTTCCATAGACTATATTGGCTGATCACATTTACATCAGCTGGATTTCTTTGCAGCTACTGATAAATTGGCCTTACAACAATGAAGACTCTATTCTTCACATTTCCAATGTAATGTTGAGTATAAATTTCATAGATATAATTCCACTTAAGCCTACTTAGTACGTGAATGTTTTTTTAAATGAAAATACAGAAATAGTAATAACATATCTGTGAGAGGAAGAACTATGTTTAGAGGTTCCCTGATGGCCTGTCAGAGCACCTTTCTAGAATTTTGCTTGGTTATGTTAAAAAATTTAGCTGATTGAGTCCAAGCACATGAGCTACTTCTTGTTAAGTACTGTTGAGAAGGAAGCTGGAACCAAGGGCTGCCCCGTCTTCTGCTGGGAGCTGCTGTGAAGCTAAGACTGTGCCCCTTGGCCCTGCCTATGCTCTCACCCTTGATGCCAGTTTTGTCTTCATTGCAGCCTGTTATTGTTGCTCCTTAAAATGTCCCAGGTGGAATTTTGCTGTGGCTATACAGAACCAGGCAGAATATAGGATGGAAGGGACATTAGGATGTCAGCACTGGTCCAACCTCCCACTCAAAGCAGGTCAAAATTTGAAGTCAGATCAGATCACTCAGGTCATATCCAGTAGAGCTTTGAAAATTTCCTGGAATGGAGATTTCATAGCCTCCTTTGGCAACATATTCCGGTGCTGGATAATTTACATTGAATCTTTTGAAATTTTCTTGAATGCTTTTCCTTTTTTTTTTTTTGCATTTTTTGTTTGGCTGTTAAAAAAACAAACAAACAAACAAACAAAACCTCTCTGAGTTTTATGTTTCAGAGTCAGTTGTCTGACATGTAAACCTTTACAATTTAGATGTCTACATGTGTATTATTTGAACAGATCACGTGTGCTAAACAGCTCTATAAATTCCACTGGTTTGGATTAGTGACCCCCATGTTAAGAACCTTATGTCACCTAATATGCCTGAAGTTGTCAATGGCATCCACATGAACTGGCAATATTCTCAGAGGACATATGGGGATCTGTAGTCATCTTCAAGAGCAGCTGCTGGAGAGGCAGGGTAACTAAGGTGCTCTCAAGTGACAATAGGTACCTTGTGTGTGGACAACTGAATCAAATCCATTAACTGTATTATTGGTTTTCCTTTGACTTTAGCCACCTAGCTCACTTGAAGAAACCCAGTTTTAAATAATTAATTACAGGTATCTACAACCTGGAAGGGAATCCCAACTTCAAAGACAGGTGTCTGGAATCTGAAATTTAGTCCTACTCTAGTGATCTGATTTCCCAACTACTTCCTATTTTGCCTGAAAAGAATATGTTTTTTAAAATAAAGGTGAATATAAATGCTGGCAGTAATCTGGCAGTTTGGGAAGCATTGACAGAAAACATAGGGACTTGTGGCTCAACCAAGCCACTTAAGTTTCCTCTTAAAGTAAATTAAGCTTCCTAAATATCTCTTTCTGAAGTAAACTCTCATTTCTTCAATAAAATTAAATTTCAAAATGGCTTTTGAAACAAAGAATGAGACAGCTTGCAATAAGCATAAACAAAGCACGAAAATTTGTCCACCTTGGAGCGGGACAGCATGAGCAGCTGCACTCTGGCAAGCGGGGTGGCACTGTGGGGTGCAACCCTCAGGGTGACAGTGCGGGCACCACACCTCACGCTTGTGAGCGCGAGCCTGGCTGGGTGCTTTCCCAGCAGTGTATCCCTCAGCAAGGCGCCCCTCCAGAGCACCCTCAGCTCCCGCAGGAAGGGTGTGCACGGAGGGGAGCCCCCAGTCGCTGGGCAGTGGGGTGCTGGTGACCTGCACGACCTGTGTCTGCGCGTGGGAGCGAGTGTGTGGGTATGTGTCTGGGGGTGTTTGTGTGTGACAGGGAGAGAGCGAGAAGGTCATTGGCTATAGAAGGGTGTTTAGAAATATGTAGGTGTTTATCGACTTTTTTCGATGCCCAGTATTGTGGTTTATCTTCTGTACTGCTGTTACTGACCTTGAAAGTGTGCTTCACCAATTGCATGTTAATTACATGTCATTAATAAATCAGTAAATCACTTTGATCATGATTTTGTTTAAAGTGCATGAACTGAGAAATTTTTACCTGGGACAGATATCCTGAGGTTCTCCGGCCTTTATTGTGGATAGCTGGAATACCTATTTCATTTTTTGCCTCTAAAAATGTATTTTGATTTCATAGGCTGCAAATATAAATATTGTCTCCCCTGTCAAACCCCAATATTTCAAACTGTAACTCTTGATATTTCTGAAAACATTAGTTCCACAGATCCATATTTCAATATTGTTAGGAAAGACTGTTATTCATTACAGGCCTAATTCAATAGCCTACCCTATGGCATCCTGCCCAGCCTCCAACTAATCCAGAAGTGTCATAAATTACAACTCTATTTACATGTCTTGGAAACACTGTGGTATTTCAACTAATGTTAAACATCTCCATTTGGACAACTACGTCAAGCTCTCTATCAGCACGTAAAATAGGACCATTTACACACAATAAGAAAGATTCCTGCAGAATGAGAACTCTCAGCTGGATACAGACTCATGTAAAGAAATTACTGAGAAATTGAGTCACAAATGTATCATTGAAACACCAGGAAGAAAATCAGCATGACCAAACCAGTCTGCAGAACAAACTTGCTACTTAGGTTAAAAAAGAAAGAACAATAAAAACGGATGTTTTGTGATAAACACTGAATGATTTGTAGGTGTATTAATGTTTTTCTGCCTGTAGTGATATACTTCATAAGCTAAGTAACCAAAAGAAAATAAATTTGTATTTTTAATTTGTGATAAAATTGTGATAGGTTGAAAAAAATCAGAGAAATATGTACTACCCACTGCAAAAGTAAGATCCTAATTACTCAAGATCAGAAAACCCACAACATGCTATTACACCAGCAAGTTTTGCAAAACCATTTTAATCCCAACAAGCTTTTATCAGGCCTGTGCTTCTAGTAATTTCAAACCTAAATCTATCACAGATAATTAACTTGCCAAACTGGGAAATCCACCTGCAAGTATTTAGTCAGCATTTGGGGTACATTTCATTAAGTTTCATTTAGTATAAGAGACCTGAAGAGAAAGAAGATTTTGAGTAGAAGAAGATGGTTTAAATCTGTACAGCAATATCTTTGGTTGTATCAGATTACATTACATGTATCTGAATATTTGTTTTTCAGACTCTGCAGTCACATCACATACTTTCATAAGCATAAAGGTTTTCTCCAGTTTGAAATACCTAAAATACATTTCATATCATGATGCATTTGAAGAAGATGTACATTATTTATTGCTTCTGTTAAGACACAAGGTGCAGACAAGCACATAAGAGGGGAAGAAGGGGCAAAAGTGGCTTTTTGCCTGGATTTTGCCTGCTCTGCAGACTGATGTAAGTGCTCGTCCTCACAACAGCTTTTACATTGCCACTGAGCTGCTTTGCATTCCAGGCTTGCTTTAAAATAAAGCACTTCAGCTACACTTCTCCCACCCTGACATGTTACAGCTGCTTCCAGCACACTTCTGGGCAAGAAAAACTAGAGAGAGAAAAACATAAAGTTTCTCCCCTTTAGCTCTAGGGGAAGTCCTATAAATTGCTAATCCCGTGTGTGGGAATACAGTAATGAGAATCAAAGGTAAACAGTTTATAAACTTACTGTTTCGGCAATAAAATGTCCATTCATGTTCACCGTCCTATCTGGAATGCCAAATAAAGTAGTTTATTTCTTTTTTTTTTTTTTAATTCTTTTTACTGTTAGTGACTGGTAACACATTAGAACAGAAGTGAAACTGAAATCTGATTTAATAAGAACAATGGCAAAACTAAAAATTTAATTCAGGTGTTTATATGATCAGTTGTGAAATACTGATTTATATAGGATATCCTACCCCTGTAGTGCTAAAAAGATTTTTAAAAGCCTTATGTCCAGGAGACAGCTTGAAAATATTGAAAACTTGAAATTGAGGCAGAATATAAATTCTTCCTTAGTCCTAAGCAGACCTTTTGCATGTGGTGAATTTCACCTATGATGCACTTCTGTCTAAATTATTTTGGCTGCCCCAAGTTTGTGATAGACTCATTTTCCTCAAAATTCTCCAGTATTGAAAAAAATTGTATGATTTGCCCAATTTAAGTCAACGAATGTGTCATCTAAGCTGATAGAGGTTCTCTGTTTCCTTCCACTGGTATGTGACAGGAAAAGAAAAATAGTGTATTTCTTTCTTTCTATTTATTTTGTTGTCTAACATAAAAAGAAACTTCTGCAATGTTTTAAACATTGAAGGTAACGTATTAATGCAATAAAATTGTACTGATTTCTATTGTTGAAATGACATTTAACAAAAGTAAAACAAAATGAAAAAAACATTGATTTTGTTGATTTTGGGTTTAGAGCCTCAGTCAAGCGTCGATATTATTTACAAAATTAAAAATAACTACTTTAAGAATATTAAATAAATAAGTAAATAAATAAATATACACACACACAATTCGGCAACTCCAGAACTTGGGACTGAGGATCAACTTAGTCCTGATCAACAAGTGCAGTAACCTTAATAATGCATATTCATTAGTATCAAAAAAACAGCTCTTCTCATCAAATGCTTTCAAATCTAGGTATTTCAAATGACACAAATATAAGTAAATGCCCTCAGACAAATTCTTTGAGATTATTCGAGACTCTGTTTTTCTTCTTTCTGTTTCTATATCCCATCCACTGAGTCAGGGAGTCTGCAGCCTGCTAATTTTATGTCCATTCACTCCAGACATTCTGCTTCATTACTCCTTCCCTTCTTTTTATTGTCCTCTAAATTGCTCACTTTGTTTTCTCTGTGTCTCATGTCTGCCTTTATATCTTTATTCCTTCAGAAGTATATACTTCATGTGTTAGGTATATACATTAAAGGTGAGTGAAATAATTTTCGCTAGAAGAGACTTAGACACTGTGATGCTGAAGCTGGTAAAAGAATAAATATTGAATTAAAAAAAAGATGCATGATATGGTAAGGTCGCTTGTAACTAAACTATAGATGTTTTATCTCACTGTCATTTGTTTACTTACCAGATAATAAAATAATTAATTACCACAATTAATATTTCCAGTTGAACAAATAAAATCTTATTCGAATAAACAAAAAACCTTAAAAATCCTATTTCAGAACATTTGATTTTTTAAGTATTTGATTTTTACCAGCGACATATATTCTTCATTGAGATTGCATTGAGAGGTTTCTCACTAACCGTGGCTTCCAATTATAAATTTTGTATCTGGATTATTTTAATTGCCTCCATGTTTTCATTGTGTAAGAGTGAGGTGAAGTTAGGAATCAAGATGAGGAATATGAACCATGACTGCTAGACTGCAACTCACATTTTCAAATATTCCAGTCAGACTTTCCTGTAACACAAAGATGGGTGCATTTATACTTTTGTAAAGAACTTACGTTGTTCCTTTTAAAATGCATATTCATTACAAACATAATGTTTTCTTAAAACACTGTAAGCCATCTCCTCCCTCCCTATTTTACTTCATCGTTATTGCTGTTGGGAAGTGGAGAGTCTGTGGGAATGTTAGTAAGGGATGATAACAACAGTAACAGCAAACCAAAATTAGTCACTGATCATGATGCTTAACAGAGAAGCTTCTTAAGGGAAAAAAAAAAAAATCCTAAAAGGTGAAAAGCTCAGAGGAGAGCTGGGGGGAAGATACATTTCTAAAAAATTGGATTTCATAGAAAATCCATAGGATTTCTCATTCTGCTGCTGTGATTTTGTGTTTTTGACAAAGAAGTTGCATTTCAGTTAAATTGCTGAACAGAACAAATAAGAACATTGACTATGGGCATCCTGACGCAGCAAAGAACCGTGCACAGAGATGACAGGAGGTGGTAGACTGGGCAAATCATCTGGACAGATTGCTCTCTCTGCCCCTTAAATGATGTGTGTACCCTTTCCATTTTAAGTGTGTAGCGACCCTTGAATTCAGAAATGGGGATGGATCCCTGCCACCTTCTATTAAACTGTAACGCTGACTTTATCCCTACAATAGCTTACTAATAAATAAAATGGATCAAGAAACATTCTCTTGTGCCGAGATCAAGTGGTATGGAGTATCTCATTTCATACGTTCAAACTCTTCACTCCTCAGTAGGTTTTACTTTTCTGTACCACCGTTTGGTAACAGTCCCTGCAATTTTGTATCCTCCAAACCATGATAAGGTTGCTTACGAAAATGCCTCTTGGACTGTAGGAAAAGCATATTGTAGGCCAACTTGATAATACTTATGAACATGGCCCCCAGACCAACGCCAGCTATAGTTTCTTTAATTGTATTGACATAGCCTTAAAGGTCTTTTTCTCATGGTTTTCACCTTGTATATAAGTTTGTCTCTGTGCAACTTAAAAGCTGGAAAAGGTCAGGGCAAGGAATTAGTGATCCTGATTTGGGGATTCAATAATCTGAATTCAGTGCAGTGCAAAAGGAGGAAGAACAAACACAGTTACGCTGTGTGACTTTTCTGACTCCCCCTAGAGAGAGACCAGGATGATCTCAAGGGCAAAACAGAAAGTGGGTTGCTCCAAGTTTTATCAGCATCCTTTATGTCATTTAGTTCAGCTAGGAACCTATGAAGTACAGGAGCAAGAAGAAAGGACTGTGTGTCTTGGCAGAGTTTTAATACTAAGGGCTAAAAGAAGAGTCAGCAGAGATAAGTAAGTCTGAGTTTTCCACATCTTCAATGCTTACTCTTGATTAACTTGCTTCTGTTAATCATTTATCGGTAGCATGTACTAGAGGATTACACCAATTTCTCATCTAATAAGAACTTCATAACTCTTCTCTAGGGATACCACAAGTTTTTAAGGAGGTGTAGCTTGACAATAACAATGTGAGCTTAAATGTCAGGCTTTTAATTGCAAATTTCAGCAGCCTCTACTCATTCATGGGAAAATGGCATCTGTATGCTGACTCATAATGATATGTATTTAGATTCCTCCTGATAAAGCAAAATACCTGTTCCCCTGTCTAGTTTAACTGAAGTATTCCTTTAAAAATGTAAATATCTGAGCAGCTCATCTATTAATAAACCAGAGCCTTGACATTACTGGGAGAACAAGGGACTTCTTTGGTGTAGTCTAAATAAGCCTATCATTTCAGTTACTCAATCTGCTTTTATCAGCAGACAAAATAAATAAATACAAACTGATTTCTGTTATCAAGTGCAACTATATATTGGGCTGGATTAAGCATTATTTTGCACATTGCTATCTATCTTTCTATTAAAAGCATAAAGTATTCTGAAACATATGATGCCGTATGGCTCTTATAGCCGCGAAGCAGCTGGGCTAAATTATCAAAGGAGGATGCACAATTAAGCAGGATCTTACTAGTACAATCAAGGTCTGTAATTAAGCCTCTGTCTCCATAGACACATCTGGTCTCTGCCTCTTCACTGTGCTCTGGAATCTGAGATTTACTGTTCTTTGGCAATAACGTGTGTGTTGGGGTGGTTGGGGGTTGGGTTTGTGTGTACACTGGGCACTATACACCTCACAAAGGTCTGCAAGATCAAGGCCTTAGTGTTCACGAGCTAAATTTCAGAGGAGGACTTCGTTTATATTCTTAGGATGTTTAAAAATTTCCATTAGTCACAGATCTGCCTGTATCTATTTGCATGTTTTTGAAAAAACGTGGATGTCTGAAAACAATGGAATCATAGACTACATCACACTTAAAATAATAGTACAGTTGTCTGTAGAGTTGTTTGGGGTTTTTGAAATACTATGCATTATGTAAGTAATGTGATAACACCTACAGCCTAAAAAGGATTTTCCATTTTTATTCTGCACTTAATTATTAGTTAGAATGCATTTAAAATGTGTTATTCAGTACTGCATATATAAAATAAAAAATATACATCTATAGATCATAGATTAAGAATCAAAATCACAACTGTAAATTCAAAGTAAACACATTTTAAATTGTCTCTGTACTACTCTCATACTTGTATTAATGCAATAAGAGCTGATGTCACTTATTCCTAGAATCATAGAAACATAGAATAGTTTGGGTTGGAAGGGACCCTTAAAGATCATCCAGTCCAACCCCCCTGCCAAGGCCAGGGACATCTGACACTAGTTCAGATTGCTCAAAGCCCTGTCTAGCCTGACCTTGAGCACTTTCAGGAATGGGGCACCTACAACTTCTCTGGGCAACCTCTTCCAGTATCTCACCACCCTTATTGTAAACAATTTATTCCTTAGGTCCAAGCTAAACCTACCTTTTTTTCAGTTTAAAACCACGCCCCTTGTTTTGCAACTACAGCTGTTTGGTAAAAAGTCCCTCTCTGGCTTTCCTGTAGGCCCCCTTTAGGCACTGGCAGGCTGCTGTAAGGTCTTCCCAGAGCCTTCTCTTCTCCAAGCTGAACAACCCCAACTCTCTCAGCCTGTCTTCATAGAAGAGGTGCTCCAGCCCCCTGATCATCTTTGTGGCCCTCCTCTGGACCTGCTCTAACAGGTCCATGTCTTTCCTGTACTGAGGACTCCAGAACTGGACGCAGTACTGCAGGTGGCATCTCACCAGTGCAGAGCAGATGGGGAGAATCACCTCCCTCGACCTGCTGGCCACAATTCTTGTTATGCAGCCCAGGATACGGTTGGCCTTCTGGGCTGCAAGCACACATTGCTGGCTCATGTCCAGCTTTTCATCCACCAGTACCCCCAAGTCCTTCTCTGCAGGGCTGCTTTTAATCGATTCATCCCCCGGTCTGTACTGATACTGGGGATTGCCCTGACCCAGGTGCAGGACCTTGCACTTGGCCTTGTTGAACTTCATGAGGTTCACATATGCCTACTCCCCAAGCCTGTCCAGGTCCCTCTGGATGGCATCCCTTCCCTCTAGTGAATCAACTGCACCACTCAGCTTGGTGTCTTCTGCAAGCTTGCTGAGGATGCACTCAGTCCCACTATGTTGTTAATGAAGTGTGCTGGTTTTAGCTAGGATAGAGTTAATTTTCTTCACAGTAGCTAGTACGGGGCTGTGTTTTGGATTTGTGCTGAAAACAGTGTTGGTAATTCAGGGATGTTTTCGTTCCTGCTGAGCAGTGCTTACCCAGAGCCAAGGGCTTTGCTGCTTCTCCCCCCACCCCACCAGCGAGCAGGCTGGGGGGGCACAAGGAGTTGGGAGGGGACACAGCCGGGACAGCTGACCCCGACTGACCCAAGGGATATCCCAGACCATAGGACGTCGTGCTCAGCATGTAAAGCTGGGGGAAGAAGAAGCAAGGGGGGACATTTGGAGTAACGGCGTTTGTCTTCCCAAGGAACCGTTACACGTGATGGAGCCCTGCTGTCCTGGAGATGGCTGAACGTCTGCCTGCCCATGGGAAGTGGTCAAGGAATTCCTCGGTTTGTTTTGCTTGTGTGTGGCTTTCGCTTTACCTGTTAAAGAGTCTTTACCTCAACGCACAAGTTTTCTCGCTTTTCCCTTCCAATTCTCTTCTGCATCCCACTGGGGGGGAGTGGTAGAGCGGCTACGTGGTGCTTAGTTGCCAGCTGGGGTTAAACCACAACATGAAGATATTAAATGGTATTGGCCCCAGTATGGACCCTTGCGAGCCACCACTTGTTACTGGTTTCCACTAGGACATTGAGCCATTGAATGTAACTATTTGGACGTGGCCATCCAGCCAATTCCTTATCCATTTAACAGTCCATCCATCAAACCCATATCTCTACAATTTAGAGGTAAGACTGTTAGGGGGGACCATATCAAAGGTCTTACAGAATTCCAGGTAGATGATATCCATAGCTTTTCCTCTGTCCACTGTTGCAGTCACTCCGTCATAGAAGGCTAGTAGATTAGTCAGGCATACACATACAATTAAGTTAAAAGTTGAGTAGGAGTAAAATGAGAAATGAAGGTACACACAAAATCAAGCAGCACATACATTGTCATTTTAAACATGCAAACATACATATATCATTAACAAGAAGCATACTTCCAGTCTTTGAAGGATATAATGGGTTGTACTGAGTTCCTGTTGGATCACAGTGGCACAAGTATAAACAAGTCTCTGTACAAGTGTCACATATGTGAGAAGAGATAATTATTTCTGCACTGCAGATATTTGCTGCTGACAATCAGCTTTATATAAAGCCTACCAGAAACAATAGAAAAGTTCTCAGCAATTTCAGTGGTTCTTATATTAAGCATCTTGTGAAGAATTTGTTTATAAGATAGAAAGTAGATAAATGTTTCCTTTTGCATTTAAATAAAGAAGTTTTGCTAATTATAGAGGATTGATAAATAAATCCAATCATTGTGCAACTAAACCTCGTAAAATTAAAAAGTTTGGGCTTGATCTTGTCTGTCTGGATCTCACACTGCCATACCTATACAATGAATATATGCATACATACATACATATGGACTTACCTTTTGTTAAAGTGGAGCAAGAATAAAATTAGTATTTCATATTCTAATAACAAAACCTGAATATCTTAAAAATCTTCTATTGTATAAAAGGGAAGAAAAAATCTGAGCTGGGTTTCAACATTCAGCATAGTACAGTCTAACAGGCAGAATTTTGCATATTCAGGCCAGAAACACACTCCTGACTCTACACCATCGTTACGATGAGGATAATAGTTGCCCTGTGCATGTGAATAAGACTTTATTAAATACTAAATGCATGAACTTACCCTGTGTGTTTTTTTCCACTCTATTCTGCAGGTTTTATGAGGAAAACTTTCAGGACTGGGGATATGATATATTAAAGATTGGAGCCCTTTCCTGAAAATTATTTGAATCAGAGGTTGTTAGGGCTGAAAGACACTCAAAAGTTAAAGGTTTATTTATTTATTAATTTTCCTGACCCATGAGAGACAGCTAGAATGTACTAACAAGCCATTTCTTTTCAAGAAAAAGAAAAGAGACTTGAAATGATGTTGCCTGCCCAGCACCGGGCATTGGGAGTTTTGAAAACTGGATCTTTGAACTGGATCCAATTTTACTGGTGACAGTCTTGAATAGGGTTTTGTTACTTGACTCTGTCTCGATAAATATGAACTATGTGGTGTTCTGGTTACTGAGGAAACATGCTGCAAATGTCCTACCCCTGTTGCATTATAAATGATGGCACAGTAGCCTTGTGCTGTTCAGAATGAAAGGAATGAAAAGGAGTGGAAAGGCAGAAATCAAAGCCAAAGAACTGCAGCAGGTAGATAGCCAGCATTACATTGCCGATAAATGCTAGAACTACTTAAGCAACCATTTCTAGGATTTTCTTTCCACATCCAGAAAATACCTGTGGAGTACCTGTGGATTACACAGCCTTTCCTTGAGTCTAGGAGAAGAGTAACAGAAACCCCCAAGGAAAATGAGTTTCACTTTGTAGGGTTGACTATTGTATTGAATTAACAAACACTAAGTCATATTTTATTCTAATTAATTGAGTATACTTGATATAAACGTCTGTTTTATGAACTTGTAATGTGTGATGATTTCATATTAACTGTACAAGCCAGAAGTTAGAATTGTAAAGAATTTATATTTTTACTTATTTTTATTTTTGCTTTTGTTTGTTTGGTTTTTTTAATGTATGCCTAAGTTTTCTTTCCAGAACATTTCATGAAGTTTGACTTCTGATACTAGCTGTTTGTCTACTGTGGGGGAGGTATAAACAGCAAAAAAGGCAGCTGGAATGAATTTATTCTTTTTTAAAAATGTTACTCTGAAGTGGCATAAAAGATTTGAACTGGTTTTAGCTTTATGGAGTGATACAACCTAAACCCCAAAACATTTGGTTTTGGGAATGTTTTGGGAATCTGCAGTGCCACATTTGCTTCCACAGAAGCTACTATTCAATGAAATATACGATTTCACTTCAATACCTTTCCATATCATTTGAGAGAGGGAGAGAAGACTGGACCTCCAACCATCTATTTTTTCTCCAATAAAGAGGAGAAAAAGAACTTCTTACTGTATTTGTTCTAGACTACAGTCAAACCTATGTTATGTCATCTGGTTGAACATAAATTGTATAGATAGTGGGTTTGGGGACTGAAATAAGGTTTTTAAGCATAATAAAGATATCTTATGTGATTTCACAGGGATACAAATGTTCAACCAAGTGGCATAGACAAAAATATTGAACCTGCATGGCAGTCAAGTCAGGTATACTTTGAAGATGAAAAGTAGAAACTTGACTTTCTCCTTCACTATGTCTGTAATGAGGTAACAGTTGATATCACATTGTATTATTTCCTGAATGTTATAGAACATTCTAAATGTCAAGAGAAGGGATGCATCTGATTTCAATTTAATTTTCAGAACAGACAAGGTTTGGGTCCAGTGTGGACGTTGGTCTACCTGGCAGTATAGTTTGCCTCACATATGTAATGAAATGTTTGATCCTCTGAAATACAAAGGAATTTATTTCAGTGCAGTCTGAGAACTGCAGAAAGTAAGATAATTGTATAGACTAACAGAATGGTTCATGGTTGAAGATGCAGCAGTTTTTAAGAAATCAATTTTGATGCCTTAATATGCTACTTTCTGCAAGTAACTATAGCAGGCCAGGGACACTTCTTTGACCCTCATGCTTAGGTGGCAAAGCCTTATTATGCCCACTTGCTTAAACCCTCTCTCAGCCCCATTCAGGATTTGTTCTTCCATACTGCCTAGTGGGATGAGCTATCCAGGCCCAAATGCTTTCTGGGGAACAGCCAGCATACAGCAAACCAATGCTGGAGATGGTGCTGGCAATTAAGCATGGATAATGACAAACCTTATTCCTTGCCCTGTGTTACTTATAAAAACAGATATAGCCTGATTTCACTGGTGTTAGCATCATCCCTTATTTAAATATAAGGCACATCTTTTATTGTTTTGAAATTTGAGGTGCATGGCAAGTATGTTCACTATAAATGAAAATAAATCACTTTATATTCTACAGCCAGAAGAAAATACATTGTATACTATTAAAGTATACACTTGGGAACAAAGACTCCTGTATTCTGGTGCTGCAGGCAGGTGTTTCCTATTCAGCAAGTCACTGAGCTGCCTGTGCCTCATAATTCCCATCTGCAAGAAAAGGCATATTCTACTCATTAACTCTAGAGAAATACTAATAGCCTACAGTTAAAAAGAAAAAAAAAAAAAGAATCAATCTAGAAGGGGAAAGAGGTTAAAACGTAGTGTTCCCTTTATAGATGTATATATCTATCTATACATACACACATTTAAACAAAGAGTGAACTTTATGTTTGAAGAAATGATAGATTTTGGTGAAAAAAGGTATGTGTGGGAAATAGCTGAAGTAGTCTATGATAGAAGGAAGAGGCCACTCCTGTCTAATAGATAACCTGACAGGACACATATGATAATATTGTTCCATCTAAGTGAAAATCATAATTGCATTTTTAGATTAATGGAAAGTATTAATATTTAGCAGTACATACTCCCATCTTATCTTCACTGGAGATTAACGAGCATTCAAAGAATGAACAAAATGTGCAATTGGAAATCATTCATCATTTAGAAAGTGTCATTGATCAACACCCAGCTATTCAGTAGTGTACTATTTGATTTCTATCTAAAATTATTTGATTTTTATGCTTAGTAAGTATCTGCAGAAAGATCCTTCAGCCCCTATTGATGTGCACAGCCCATGATCATAGACCAGGTATGCGTTGTCCACTTCTGAAATCCTTTAATGAGAAAACTCACATAAGCATCTTTAATAATGGTGAGAAAACACTGTATGTTTGGTCTCCTAGAAAAATGTACAAAATTCTGTTACAAGCAGACCTATAGCACTGTTATGCAGCTATTCTACTGAGACTATTTTCCACGGTCAACAGACACACCCTAACTCTAGACATTAAGGTAGACTAGATATTTTATGTAGACTGCAGCTGACCAACACTTCTGTAGTCAATAGACAATTTCTAGGTTATGAATCTGAGATGCTAGTTTATTTTCTCTGATTTTTTTAGGGGGCCTGGGTCGATCATGGTTTCAGAGATGCCCATTGCCTAAAGTGAGGTGGGGAGGTTTCCACATTAAGAAACACTACAGCTACAACATGTGGAAAGATGTTAATGTCACTGATGTCTTTCCCCTCTTTCTGGGAGGAGGAAATATAAGTAATAGTGTTATTCTAACAGTGAGGAACAACTCTGTCCCAATGATCAAAGAATGGAGCTGGAATATTCACACAGACTTTTCATCTTCACATGACTCACGAATGGATGGAAAAGTATACATTGCCACACTGCATCATCACAAATCATGTTTATCATGACATAGTTTGAATGAAAAATTTGACATTTATTTATTTGTTATTAAGATTAAAAAAAAAATAATACCCAACTAACAACTCATCCAGATTCAGCAAATGTCTTTATTTCTGTAAGACAAGGAGTTAAAATAAGCATGTGTGAAACAAGCAAAGTAAGTAGTGTAGTTAGATGTGCTGTTTAAGGAGATGGTATATTCACGGAAGCAATGAATTTATGTTGCTTGAAGAGAATATAAGCATTTTCACATTAACATGCCATTATTCTTGCTATTACTAACATTCAAAAGGACTCAGTCACAGAAGCACAGCAAGTCCGTTTGAGATCTTCGGTGTCATGGAGGAGTCTTTGCAGCTGTACACCAGTAGGGGATGCCAAAAGAAAATGCAAGAAAAGCCGTCTTGTCCCATGAGCATATACCTGAACTAACAGTGGATTCCTTCGCATTTCCTATCTTGGTCTTTCAGTTCTGCAGTCAGAAGGCTGAAAAAAAGAATACTACTACAAGAAAAACCACAGAATAATCATTACAATGTGGTAACATCAATCAATATGCAGTAAAACTTTGTAATGGAAGAAGTGGACTACTTCTTGGTATGCAAGTAGTGCTGTGAAAAATTTGAAGACTTTAGGACTATTATACGTTATAAATAATAGTCGGGGTAATAAAGGATCAGTCAATATATATCACGTCATGCAAAATGTCTTTTTTGCTTTAAGGAAGTATTTAGTTTTGTGTTTATGAGTTTAAAATATCACCAGTATGTATTAATTCATTGACATTTCTGCCTGGATTTGGCAACTGATTTATAGATTTCCCTATGATTTATCATTTATGGCATATCACTTTTAATACATTTTTCTAATTGAAGTTATATTTCTATACTATGTGGCAATTACAGTGATAGATTACTTTTATTAAATAATGTATTGGGTTGAAATGTCATTTGGCTTTATGAATTTACATTGACGTGCTTGTTGTTTTTAACATCTCTTTTCTTCGCAGCGTTAGTATTCTGTGGTGCAGTTGTGTTTAACTAACTGAACTAGGCAGGCATTCAACCGAAGGACTATGTGATGCTCAAAATTGTGAAATGTAACTGCTCAGCTCCAGCAGTAGAATTTACAATACAGATGATTAAATTCCCATAAACTGGGATTCCTATAAACCTCCTTGAACACTGGAGTACTCAAGAAGAAAAACTGAAAATGAGAAAGGGATGGACTCGGGTGGGTTGCCTAAGCTCAGCTGTCATTTGATATTCCCTAGGGTTTATGAACTCACATACAAGTGCTCCTTAGAAGGCTGAGGCTCTCCAGTAGGTCCCATGTTCTATCTACCAGCCCTGGGCATATGTCTCAGATACACATCTCACATGGGAGCAGATGTGAGAATGTAATGTATTAAGCCACATGTGCCCAAAACTCTCTCTTATTTCAGCTTAGACACCTATCACAGCCAGGATTAAGAGCTGGGCTTGGGGGGGAAATCTTACATTAGGTGTCTAGAGCAAAGTCAAGTCATAAATTGGGAGGAATGAACCCTGGGGATGTAATTTCTGCTGCCTGCATCAATCCTTGCCTAATGTGAAGAACACAAGGAGTTTCTGAAGAGCACTCTGAAACATAACTAGTGGAATGTAACAAGAAATTTCTCTGGCCCAGCATTTTGTTTGTTTGTTTGTTTTACCCTTGCTCTGTCCATTTTTATTATAAACTAAACAGGGTCCCAATTTCAAGAGAATAGTTAGAGAGCAATTGCAAGCAAAATACCTCAGAGCATCAGTTTGCAATATAGACTCAATCCTCATGCTAACAAGTAGAGTTCAGATCACCATTTTGGGGGTGGGGTGAATTTTCTAATCGTTACATGATTATGCCCAAAGTTGACTTTTCCTTCAGTGTGTTTGACAGTAATCAAATCAACTGGAATAAAGGTGAGCTCTGAATAACCCTATCAAATCAAGCTCCTCCAGCAACTTATATGCTTATATGCTATTTCAAACATTTTAATGCAGGAGAGAGATGTATCTACATTCTGATTAGCAGAGCATGATCTGAAGAAATGTTTTTGTCTCTCTGAGAAGAGGATTTGGTGAGGTCTTGCTGTCCCTGCACACAAGGAGAGGCATCACGCTGCTCTTTCCAGGAATGTGAAGTGAAAGTTTCCTTCTCTCCGTGCACTTACACTGGTGTCCACACCCATACTCTCTATCCACTAGCCAAGTTTTACAAAGACTTCTCTCATTTCCTATCGCGAATGCTTAAACAGATTAAATTTTTTTCTCTCACTCTTTTTTTTTCCTTCCCCTCCGTAGTAAAGTAGTTATTGTATCAATCTCAGCAAAATAAAGTTTCTCATGTAATTCAAAGTATGATTAAGTTAGAAGTCTATGGATAGATAACTTACCTAATTTCATGTATAATAATCCATTCCTGTAGATCATCACAAGAAATACTTAAGGAACATCTTATCATGAAGCATTAGTAAATTCTTCAATTTTATATTAAATCACTATTAACAATAAATAAAAAATTACAGATCAATCTACTTTCTATTGAGCTCATAAGACTAATCCTCTCAGATAATATCTAAACCTCTAAAAGTTATGAGAGATTAAGAGAAGATGCAGCCACAAAGAAAAAACATCTTCAGGAAAGAATTTACAAGTTAAGAAAATAAACTGGATTCCATATAGATTGCACAACTATGTTCACTGTGGCTCAATTTGTTCAGCAGACAGCTTTTTTAGTGTCAGCTGACACTTCTTATGGCTTTTAACTTAGTTGTCAGTGCTGTGCTAATCAAACCTTGGTGTCATAAATACCTGGCAAAGTATGACTTTGATAAAGTACTGTTCACCTTGACATTTCATCTACCTTATATATATATATATATATATATATATATATATGCCCCGATAGTGCCTTAAATTTAGCAAGAGAATCTGTGAAAATTATAGAAGAATTTCAAACAGATGAAACTAATATGGTTATACAAAGGATACCAAAAATATTTTTTTGTATTTTATGCAAGGAATACTATATATATTTAGAAGCTTTTTAAAAATACCTAAAGTTATTAGCAATTATATTCTCTTCTGCAGTTCAACAGGCTACATTAAATGATAATTTCTATTAAGTTCTAATTATATTTCTTGAAGAAATGTGTTGATTACTTTGCATCTACAGAAGATGATTCATTTAAAATTATCCATTGCACAAATTGTTTTCAGCTGTGCTGTATTGCAGCATCACTTCAGCAACATAATAATTTATAAAAAATATCTGTCAGGAGGGGAGAGAGAAGTCCTCCAATCTTGAGGATTTCTGCTAGCTTTT
Source organism: Leptodon cayanensis (assembly GCA_027564655.1). Classification (NCBI taxonomy): domain Eukaryota; kingdom Metazoa; phylum Chordata; class Aves; order Accipitriformes; family Accipitridae; genus Leptodon; species Leptodon cayanensis. The sequence goes on from JANXJC010000008.1 coordinate 19,400,746, forward strand.
ATCATATTTAGTTTGCTTCATTATTCTCATCCTTTTCTTTCTGATTTGTTAGAAATTGATGAAGTAGATTACACAGAGTACTTAAGCAATAATAGTGCAGAACCTTTCTTCTATACAAATTAGCCACAGAAAAGTTAAATAAATTGCAAGTTCAGTGCATAATTCCCTTCTTATTAATGCAGTCTAAATCCCAGTTTCCAAACATAACCTCCATCAAGACACATCTCCTTCACTTCACCTCTATTTGCTGCTGTCAATCCATACATTTCCCCCAGTTAGGAATTAAAAACCCAACTTTTTAAAAAGCTTTTCCCTGGACAGGAACATACTGAAAATATTGCTGATACAGTAGGAAATAAATAAGTGAAGATGTATTTTACCTCATTTACATCACAGCAAAGTCCCCTAACTGGGAAAAAAAATACTATCAAAGTGTAAAACATATTTAAGCAATTTGGTTGTTCAGGTGAAAAAGAAGAACAGGTCCTAGGAATGTCTTTTGGTGAAAAGAATTTATATTCACCTTCACTGATTCCCTTTTGAGATGCATTTAACTTCATTCTCCCTTTACATGTCGATTTATTTACTCCAACACAAACACAATCATACCCATGGCACTCCTGACAGATACCTGTTCTGTAAAGCTTCCAGTGTTAGAGACGCCACAGACTTGCTATGGATTTTAATAATGCTCTCCTAGTCATTCGAAACTTTTATTAGTAACTAACTTGCTCTATTATTTCTTATGTAGTTCACCACGTATACAGTGTGCAAGTTATTGCATTTGCAGGAAGCTTTCATGGATTTGAAAAGCATTCTCACGCCGCAGACACATGTGCATACACACACCCTTTTTAATCACCTTCAGGTTAAACAATTGTCACAGTACATGACATGCAAGTTGGAGAAACATGGCAAAGACATGTAGTGTAAAGCTACAGGGGATTGTCTAGGGCCAGCACATTTTAATATTTTTAATTAATAAGTATGGATAGAGATTTTTATTTCCATTAGTGGACTACACAAACATCAGTATTTTGCAGGAGGGGCTTTGAATTCAAGATGACACTGGAAACCAAGAGCACACCTACATAGGAGGTGCTGCTTTTAGAACAGAACAGTCAACTGCTTGAAGGCAGATAGGAGAACAGCTGATTAGTGATAGCTCTGGCAGGAAGTGTGTGGGGGTTGACCTCTGGGAACAATATTAACATATTGCAAAGGAAGAAAACATTGCTTTCAGAGGAACAAACGTTAGTAAAAACAAAAAGGCAAGCAATGACATTCTTCTACTCTACTTATCTGAAACGTGTGGTCCTCCACATTACAGTATTTGGTTATGGATAGGGCATTCGTAAGGAGAGGTGTGCCAGTTAGAAAACTGATAGGACTTCACACAGAATAATGCAACACAAGTTTATGCAGTATGCAACATTATACAATATTAAAGGAATAAATATTCATTTCAATCTGCCATGGAATGCATTAGCTCTATTTTGCTGTTCTAGCTTCAGCTGCTGAAGAATTTATTTTTTTAACCAAAATTTATTAATTCAGCAAGACTATATTTTTGGATATCTGCATACCTGTACTGATCACTGAAGTGGCAATGACAAAAGCAGTGGAAGGCAACCTGTTCCATCTCCTCTTCCTTGTAGCTTCAGACCAGTGAGTGATTAGAAGTTGGGGACTTTTCATTTGAGATTAATAGCTTTACCAAGAGACAATATTGTCCAGCTTTTATCTTTCCTCTTGGAGCTGTTCCACTTTGTAGTAATAAATTATTGATTCAGCTGGTGAGAAACAATGGCATTACAGCCTTAAAGGCTAGGGCACGGAGCTGGGAAATGAAAGTTTCATGTTCAGGTCCCTGCTTCAGTGAATATTCAAAATTCAGCAGAAAAAGTTAAAAGATCAGTAATCCCAACTCAAATAGCCTAATTAGGATAGTCTTCTTGTATGCACAAACTGACAGAGCAGGGACTTCAAGCAGGTGCTCTCATCTGTTAGAGGAATGCCCAGTCGGTAGTTTATTGTCTATTTAGGAAGCAGTAATTTCTGGATTAATTTCATTTTTTATATTGCAAGTGAATAGTCAGTACATTGTATTACTGGATGGAGTAGAATAATGTCTTCTCAGTCCTTTCAAAAGGGAACACTACCTGGGTCTGAAGCTACTTATTTCCATGATAAGATGCTTTGTATTAAGAGCGGGCTCTGTTCTTCATATTGAGTGTTGGATGGCTTGCATAGCTCTTCACTCACTCTGCAGATTTTTATCAATATAATTTTTTAGATGTCCTATCATCCTGTGCAAACTTTTATAAGAGTCTAGTCACTAAACTCATAACTCTTCTGTTAAATCCATGGACCCTGTTAAGACTGACGCTATAAGTTTGAGCAAATTGTTCTCTATATGTCTTTAAGGCCAATTAAGACCTTCACATTAGGTGCTGGCAGAACAGTGTAGAAGGCATGTTGAGGTCACATCTTATATAAGAATGGGGCCTATTTGTCCACAAAACATATTGGAAATATCTACTTGTGTTCAAAATAAAGATAATTAGTCTTTATGTAACACTTTCATTACAATACTCATAAGGGAAGGAGAATACTTAAGTCCTACACTTTCTTGAATCTAACAAAGTTTTAAAAAATTCCTTGTAAAACTTTATCTTAATTACAACACTAGGGAAGTGGGAAAAAAAGTGATAAGGTTGTGTAGAGCATGGCAAAGAAGGAAACAAAATGGGAAAGAAACAGAGAGTAAGAGTGAGCATGAGTCTGCAAGCTAGTCCTAGAAGTAGTCTCGTTGAATAGGGAGACCCAAGTTGAATTTCAAAGGTGTTTGTGAAGTTTATTCAATAATTGGTCAATGTAGAATACAATCTTTCAGAAGAACTTCTTCTGGCAACAAAAACTCCAACAGGTTCACATCACCACCACTCCTGCCCCAGGCCATGTTTCAAATACAAGTGAAAAAAACAGCTTAAATAAAGGCGTTCTTGAAAATCTATTTGCTTAAAAGTTGCATGGCATTTCAGGTGTTCTCCACATTCTCATTTCTCCATGTGGGTTGAAAATATGAATATGTTTGATATGATATGTAACAGAACACATGATTTATCAGATAGAGTAAAATGGTTGATTTTGGGATTAATCTCTTGTTAATGTTAAGCTTCATGTTCACTCCCTGTGAAGTTTCTAAAAAAAAAATTATGGAACTGAAACATAATTCTGCCACCTCAAGTTTCCTACACTACATTAGCTATTCCTATTAGAAGTAACACCCCTCCTAAAACATTCAAACCCATGTTTGTACTCATTGCATTTCATGCGCCTTGATACTACCCCAGAAGTATGAGTGCAGAAGAGTTTAATGTATCTATTTGGAAAAACGCTATGAAGTGTATTACTAGTACCATAAAAGACTATTAATTATACAGAGTGATATTGAAGTACAAATAATATTCCAATTAAAGTAAAAGAAACTAAAATTATAGGCAGTGTGGTTTAGAAAACAAAACAGTGCTTTGGTGAATACATGCCCACATCTTGTGATTAGATTTATCACATTGCAGAATGTAGATACTTTTTTAATAAACTTGTCACATTACAAATACATGCAATATTCCAGTAGAAAATAGGATAAACAGAACCAATTAGTTAAAATATGTAGAACAGAAAATTCCCCTTAAAATATTTACAGCACTGATTTTGATATTCCCTTTGAATGGTTTATTTGCTTAAATTAATTAAAGTTTTACAAGAGCTTTCAAAAGGATAGTTGCAATCTGAAATCTTAAACATCAAATTTTCCACCTAGTAGGGTTAACTGCCTATAGTTTAAATTATTAAAAGAACAAATAAAATGATTAATAAGTTTGTTTAATAGAAGACATTCATTTATAAATCATAGCTTCATAAATATATCACTTTTAAAACTAACTAGAGACAATACTGATAAATGAAAAGAAATGAGCAGTGTTTAGGGAATTTACAAGAAGTACAATGAATAAAAAACAGACCAGAGTTTACATCTCCAGCCCCCAAGGTTTAGGTCAATAATGACAACATACTGAAGTTAGAAAAACAGATTTCAACTTCCAAAATTGACATTCAGGTAAAGTTTCAGCTCAGAAAATTGACGTTATATTACATCTACTTCATGGGAACAGAAGGAAGATGATAATTCATATTGATGCAGTACAATAAATGGTAACAAATGGAAGACAGAGAAGAAAATTTAAAGGGGGGTAAGTAAAATTCAATATGTAGATTTATAAAATATTTTGAAGATTTAATTACACTTAATATAACCTTACAAAATATTTATCTAAAAATAAGTATATTTGTTTCAGTATAGAGCTTTTCTCAGTGCAACATTTTGGACAGCAAAAAACCCTGGCATAATTATAATTCTAAAATGATTTTTGTTCATGTTTCATTCTTTATCTGAGATCAAAAAGGCAGTGTAATCATCCTGTCTGCAGAAGATAAAATATTTCAACGTAAATGTATATTGTTAAGTCGCACATCTAATAGACCCAGCTATGTATTTGTTATTCCATTAACTAGATTAGCAACATATGGTATGAACATACCTCATCTACCAGTTATATTGCTTCATACATCTTATGCATAGCTGCTGATGAACGGGGCAATAACACGTTAGCAATGCTGAAGCTGTCTATATAACATCACTTGAATGGTTTTTTTGTCATTAATATTTAATAAACTAATTAATGTGGTGAAGTAATAAACTCAAATCTTTGTGTTATAGCAGTGGAGCAATATATTTTGGCTACTAACAATAAAGTAACAGATAAATGTTTTTAGTAGGTAGCCTCTAAGAAAATTATTTACACAATGCTTACACAGCACTTTTAAGAAAAAATGCAAACATTCCATGTTTAATTAACAAAAATACCTTAATAGGCCAAAAATTGGAGAAAACTTCTCCCTTATTCACAAATTTCAACTTCAGTTTACATTTTTTTCATTCTTATTACCACCCCAATAACTGACAAAAAGTTTAGCTTTGTGTAATACAGTAGCACAAAATAATGGAGAAAGACATTTCTCAGAAGATTACCCTAGTAGCATTTCTTGTAGAAAAAAAAAAATCTATCTGGCTATTACTGATTAAAAATAATTTATTTATTGAAGTTTCTTGACATGGATAGAAGTCCTGAAAGTGTTTGGTACCCACCCATATAGTAGGATGTGAAGACTACTAGATTATAAAGCCATTCAAAAAAATGCTGTGTCTAAGGAACATATAAATGTCTGTACTGGGACAGACCACTGATTTATCTAGCACAAAAGCCTGTCTATAAGAATGGCCAACAATGGATATTTAGGGAGGAATATAACAAAAACAAATGAAAAGGCAGCAAAGCTGATTAGGAAATCTATATCACCCACATTTTGTAGAGTATTCGTTTTCCAAAGTATTAATAGAAGACATATGGTCCTGATTTGCAATTACTTACTTACACGTAATAAGAAGTAAGACACATGCTTCAATTGTTATGAGTGTTGACTGTTATGAAGACTACAGGAATCACTCATTTGCCTCAGCTGGCATTTGCTTTCTGCAAGGTCAGCAGATTACCTGACAATAGCTGAATGACTCGCAGTGTAAAAAGCAAAATAGGTATACAGTTCTTCGTGTTCAACCTTGAAATGTTCTCATGCTAAGGGAGCACTGGTGTGCAGTGATGTGGGAGCACTACCGACGGAAGGAAGAAATGACAGACCAAACAGAATGAGAAGGTTTGACGCTGACTTTGTGTGACTTCAGGCTACAGATCTGATTAGGAACCTATACAGATCCATTTTTGTTTGCATTATGAAGCGTACTAAATTTCTCTGAGGAGATGATAACATTTATTTGCTGACAGTGGATTTATATTAAAACAAAATGAAACAAAAACCCAGTCCAGCTGTTTTGTTAGAAACTGGGGAAGGTATCTGTGCTTAGGTCTTCTGCAGTAACTGTGCAATTCAGGACTTAACTGGGCCAGTGACACTTTGAAATAAAAGCAGGTTACAGCTTCTGTCTGTAGGCACTGAATTTTTTTGCAATGGATAAGTAACCACTGTCGCACTGTAACATTCTAACTTCTGGCTGTGTGTTTCTCCATGTCCTTTCAAAGTGTCCTAGTGGAGGGTGCTATATTTAACTTCACATAGTATAGCAACTGTGTCACTCATTGTCCTGGTTTTGGCTGGGATGGATAGAGTTGATTGTCTTCCTAGTAGCTGGTATAGTGCTATGTTTTGGGTTCAGTATGAGAAGAATGTTGATAGCACACTGATGTTCTCAGTTGCTGCTAAGCAGTGTTAGACTAAGTCAAGGATTTTTCAGCTTCTCATTCCCAGCCAGCAAGAAGACTGGAGGGGCACAAGAAGCTGGGAGGGGACACAGCCAGGGCAGCTGACCCAAACTGGCCAAAGGCGTATTCCATACCATGTGACGTAATATCTAGTATATAAAATGCGGGAGTGGGACTGGGAGGGATCGCTGCTCGGGAACTAACTGGACATCAGTCAGTGAGCGGTGAGCAATTGCATTGTGCATCACTTGTTTTGTATATTCCAATACTTTGATTATTATTGTTGTCATTTTATTATTGTTACTATTATCATTATTATTTTCTTCCTTTCTGTTCTATTAAAGTGTTCTTAGCTCAACCCAAGAGTTTTACTTTTTTTCTGATTCTATCCCCCATCCCACTGGGTGGGAGTGAAGTGAGTGAGCATCTGTGTGGTGCTTAGTTGCTGGCTGGGGTTAAACCATGACACTCATGACATGTTTATTTTTCTACTTCATTTAGACTACATCTGTGCCACACTCTGCTTTACCTTCCCTGCAGTGTTTATTCGTGTATATAGTCTCTACACCAATTTACTTAGGAAATAATGAAACTCAAATAGCAAAAGGCATATGAAGCAGCTGTGAGCTAAAAATGTGAATACAGTGAGAACAAGTGCTTAGTGGCTACTTGATGCTAGCAATATATATATATATTTAACACTAATTAGCTATTCATCATAAAGACATAAAATGAAAAGCTTTGCAACTGAGAAAGTACAACAAATGGATGAAGTTCTTGCACTTTGGGACAGATTTGGAATCCTTCCTGAATTAATAAAAGAAACATGATTTGATAGTCAAATTATCCAAAATCAGTCACCACTAATTTAATGTAAAAAAGAGTCCTTAAGTGAATTGTTGTTAAAAATGGGATTTTAACGGTGCTTTGATGAAAGATTGACCTTTTAGAAAGTATATTGACCAGAAAGATTAAGCTTTTCCTTAATGTCCCGAGTGTTGCAAAAGGTGCCTCTGCCAAACCTCCTGGCATCCATGAGAAGCCTCCAATTAAAATGTTGGTGATAATCAACAGTAGTATATAAATATTTTGCAACACTGCCAAACAACATGTATATATATCTACGTTTTACTTATGTATGTGAATGGTATGACAAACAAAGGGACAAAGAAGTATGCGGTTGTCTGTGGGAAGCACAGAAAAGCTTGTAAACTGTGGCCCAAGTAACAGATATGCCAGACAGAGAACAAAAAAACAAGATTAGCATAAGGGACTGAAGTAAGCAAGGCATCCTGACATGTGTGTGAGAAAGATGAAAGGAAAATGAGAACCAAGATAAGCAGCAGTGGGGACAGATGAGATTCCCTGTCTTTGAAGAGGGGCAAGCTACATGAAAACACTAGGCCTGACTGATGGAATCCGGGTAAAAAGCATACTTATGCTTCAGTTCAACTTTCTTTGTTCTCAAGCCTGATAACCTTAACCTTAGCAACTAGGAATAACCAAGGACCACAGCCCTCAGTGCTAACTATATGGCACCAACTGCTTGGTATTGTATACACAGTTAATTTGGGATATAAGGTTTAAGGACTAACAGTTATGTATATGAACAGATAAGTAGTGGCAGTAACTTTCAAAGTGGTCTTCTAATAAAAGTCAGTCTAGTAAAATTGTATTTTAATATTTCAGAAAGACAGATGAATCAGACTATTGTCACAGTGATTTCTAATTCTCGGAGAGATATGCATAGGTGTATATTAATATTTATATTTATATGTGTGTGTGCTACTATATTTGTATTTTGTATGTATGTACATATGTAAACATATTCAGCTTGAGTAATATATATTTACTAACTCCAGACACTTGTGGTTTTTATGGACAGACAGGGTCAAAATAGTTTTTTGAACTGTTATTCTTCTTCTTTCACAGTAAGTCAGTTGAAATCAATGGAGTCTTTCCATTGACTTCCAATGAGTCCCAGGTAAGGATGTGATCTCTGGGAGTTCAAAGTATGATAATAATTGCTTTTGAAAAAAAAAAATTTGAAGTATGTCAAAATGTTGTAGTTTTAAAGCAGGCTTTTTGATATTGATTCAAACTTTCAGGTCTAGTAATGAACCGCAGAGGGAATACATTAGTGGGTTGTTGGCCTGTTCCACATGGAGCATAATGCTATCAGCTATGTCAAGACAGTATATTCTACTAATGAACATGTAGCAAGATACATCACTTCAGAAAATGTTGCTTCAAGTCCTGACTATTAAAATCAACCAACCAACCAAAAACCCACTCCATACTGGATGTATTAAAAAGTTAAGTACACTTAGAAATGTTCAGGTTTTTCAGGGTCAAAAGTTGTTAAGATATAATAGAGGTAAAATTAGTGGTAATGAGTTACTATCTTAGTAATAGTAATAAACTTCTAATATCTAATAATGAATACAATATCTGCACAACAGCAAAAGCAGACATTACAAAGGTGACAAGTAAATTAGTGAAACAGTTAACTGTTTAAAAGTCTGAGATCTTATATGAAAAAAATAAAGGAGAAAAAATGGTTAAAACACAAAGTATGGCATGCCTTCTAATAGTAGGCTGTATTAATTAATAAATAATGTATGTCAGAATGTATGGAAAACATGAAGCTACACAAATCAGCCAGTGTGAAGGGTACTGCTCAAATATATTTACCAAATTATTCTTCAAAGTCATGTATAAATTAAGAAAACTGGAGGATGACTAAATAAATGTTATTCTGGTAGTGAAGCTGGTGCTTCATTATTGGAAGAAAATCGTATAATTCTTTTGCTGCTCTTGTGAAGCCTTAAATTTTATGCCCACAGATTTTTTTAAATTTTTAACAGTTTCCTAAATACTATGTTCTGTATAACCTATCCTTCCTGCCAAAACCCCTGTCTCCCTTCCTGGCTTTTAAACTATAGCCTGTACTCCTTCCCTATGTCACTGAAAAAATTCAAAATTTAAGTAACCTATACTACACAAAAGCATAGCAAGTACTTTAGCTATTTATAACCATAATTCAGTGGCTGACAGATTCCACAAGACAAGGCTTGCTTCCTGCAGGATTTCTTTCCTGTTTGACAGTGTACAAACTCACCAAAAGCCTTTGAAAAACAATTAAGAGGCATTGGGGTATGTTAGATTTTTGAAAACTAGCTAGTTTCCCAAAAGTTAATGAATGAATCATATTATCCTGTCTCACTATTCACTCCTTTTCCCCAAAAGGATAATAACAGACAAAATAATCTATTGTGTACTATCTATATGACAGACTTATTTGGGAGGGCACTTACTTTACTGCTATTTCATTGTAGAGGCAGATTAGTGTTAAGCAGCAACTGAACCTGAAGGCATGCTTCACTGCAATTTAAAATGAATTGACACTCTTAGTAGAAGGGAGCTGGACAGAAACTATATATAAAGGGGAAAAAAAAACCCAAATGAACAATCACTGTGAAACTGGTTCCCCAAAGCTGCTGGTTTGAATATTAACACTAAAAAACTTGCTGCTGCATGGTGTGAGATTCAAACTGTTTTGAATACAATGGTTAAAATTACAGAATCACAGAATGGTTGAGGTTGGAAGGGGTTCTTGAGATCATCTAGTCCACCTGCCTTGCTAAAGTAGCGTCTGCTAGAGCAGGTTGCCCAGGACTGTATGCAGTAGGGTCTTGAATGTCTCCACAGATGGAGACTGCACAGCCTTTCTGAACAACCTGTTTCAGTGTTTGAGCACTCTCACAATAAAAATGTGTTTTCTTGTGTCCAGATGGAACTCCTTATATTTCAGTTTGTGCCCATTGCCTCTTGTCCTTTCACTGGATACAACTGAGAGGAGTCTGTCTCCATCTTCTTTATTCACTTCTATCAATTATAAATACTGGTAAGTTTCCTTGTGCCTTCTTTCCCTTCTCCAGTCTGAATAGTCTGAGCTCTCTCAGCCTTTCTTTGTACAACAGACGCTCCAGCCTCTTAATCACCTTTGTGGCCCTTCACCAGTATGTCCACATCTCTGTTGTATTGGGGAGTCCAGAACTAGGTCCAGCAGTCCAGCTGCGTCCCCCAGGAAAGGATCACTTCCCTCAACACACTGGCAATGGTTTTCCTAATGTAAGCCAGGAGTTGTTGACCTACTTTGTGTTGACCACAAGAGCACATTGCTGGCTCATAGCACAAGCATAGTCAGCTTGTGCTGGTGACCAGGATCCCAAGGTCTTTCTTTGCAGTGGTGCCTTCTCACTTGTTGGCCCCCAGTGTATATCGGTGCCTGGGGTTATTCCTGCACAGGTGCAGGACTTTGCATATTCCTTTGCTGGACTTCATGAGATTCCTGTCAGATAATTCTCCAGCCTGTCATGTCCCTCTTAATGACAACACAACCACCTGGTCTACCAGCCATTCCTCCCAGTTTTGTACCATCTGCAAATTTGTTGAGGGTGCACTCTGCCCCATCACCCGGGTCATTAAAGAAGATGTTGAACAGTATTGGCACCAGTACAGTGCACCACTAGTGACTGGCCTCCAGCTGGTCTTTGTTCTGCTGACCACAACTCTCTGGGCCCAGCCATTCAGCTGTTTTTTGATCCACCTCACTGTCCACTCATCTAACCTGTACCTTGTCAGCCTGTCTATTAAGATATTATGGGAGATACTGTCAAAACCCTTACAACAACCACTGCTCTCATCTCATTCATCAAGCTAGTCATCTCATTGTAGAAGGCCATCAGGTTCATAAAGCATGATTTCCCCCTTATAAATCCATACTGATTACTCCCAGTCATTTTCTTGTCTGGAAATGATTTCCAGAATTAGTTGCTCAATCACCCTCTCAGGGAGTGAGGGGAAGCTCACAAGCCTGTAGTTCCCCAGGTCCTTCTTCTTGCCTTTCTTGAAGATGGGAATGTCATTTGCTTTCTTCCAGTCTTCAGGAACCTCTCTCAATCACAATGACTTTTCAAAGATAAGAATGGCCTCACAGTTACATCAACCAGCTCCCTCAGCACTGATCAGGCTGCATGGACTTCTGTACATGCAGTTTGTTTAAATGCTTCTTAACATGGTCCTGCTTCATGGAGAGTCTTTCTCACTCCAGACTTTCCCTCTACGCTCAGGAATCTGGGATTCCTGGAGGCCAATTTACTGGCAAAGACAGACAAAGAAGGCACGGAGTACCTCGGCCTTTTCCATGTCCTTTGTCATTGGATCCCCTGCTCTATTCAGCAGTGGGTCCATGTTTTCCCTAGTCTTCCTATTACTACTGATGTACCTGTAGAATCCCTTCTTGTGGCCTTTCACATCCCTTGCCAGATTCAACTTCAAGTCAGCCTTGGCCTTCCTAATTTCTTTAACTGCATAAGTGAACTCCACGGAACTCCATGTGTTGAATAGCAACTCCATACTCTTCCTGGGCCTCCCGCCCCTGCTTCTGCCTCTTGTACACTTTCTTTTTATGTCTTAGTTCAGTCAGGAGCTCCTTGTTGATCCATGCAGGCTTCCTGCTGCCTTTGCGTGACTTCCCATTTGATGGATGAACATATCTTGAGCTTGGAGAAGGCAATTTGTGAGTATCAGTCAGCTCTCCTAGACCCTTCTTCTCTCTAGGGACATACCCTATATGAGTCTTCCAGTCAGATCTCTGAACAGGTTAATGTCTTCTCTGCTAAAATCCAGGGTTGTGGTCCGCTTTTTGCCCTATTTCCTCACCTTAGGATTCTGAACTCCACCATTTCATGGTCACTGCAGCCAAGGCAGCCCCCAACTTTCACATCCATGATAAGTTCTTCATTGTTTGTAAGCACCAAGTCCAGCAGAGCACATTTTCTTGTTGGCTCCTCAGTCACCTGTATGAGGATGTTGTTGTCAATGCATTCTAGAAATCTAGATTGTTTGAGCCCTGCTGTGTTGTCCTTCCAGCAGATATCACGGGTAAAGGCCACCATGAGAACCATGGCCTGTGAACATGAGGCTTCTTCCGGTTGTTTCCCTTACCAATGCATCCCTTTTCAATCCTAAAGAATTGTAGGAGAACACAAAAGTTAAACTAGGAAAAAAAATGTTTATTGAAATAATTTTAAGACTTACATGCTACAGTATATTTCATCAGAAGCTAAAGTAGAAGCTAATGCAACAGACAAAATTTTCTTCCTTTATGAAGTTTACCCAATTTAAATCGTATCCCCAAAGTATTTCAAAAATCTGGTCAAATCCACCTTTGATGAGAGTCAGATTAGCAATTTAGAGTTGTTATTTGTGCATGTCAACACAGAATTAAAGTTTCTGAGTTAATATTTGAAGGAAGAAACATGCTATATAATCACAAAATTATTTAGATTAGCATATTAATGTAATGTTGAATAAAGACTAATACAATAAAAATAAAATATTTTAATAAAATTAACATATTAAATAGTGAAGGTGCAAAGGGCTAGGTTGAAAGTGAGGGACAGTCACAATTCTTTCTGAAATCAGTAGAAGTTCAAGTCACTTTATGCATTCCAATTCACGCCTTGTTAATATTAATATTGGCTGGATACCTAGGAGAGGCAAAACTGAATGTGTGCTTCCCACTTTTCATCTTTATCCAACAATCTTTGAGAGTAGATAACGGAGACTTTTTCCAGGTGATTCTTCTAATTCCATTTCACTCTTTTCTCCCCCATTCTCCACCCAAAAACTCTTCACTACTCTCCCATCTCTCTGACAGTTACAGCTAGCAAGCAGGACAGCAGAAGTCACAATCACATCTTCCTTCACTTCAGTATGCAACTGTTATTTTAAATCACTGATGCCCATGAAACAATAGCTAGATATCAACAAAACTTTGCTGCTTTTTAAGATGTTATGGATATGTTTTTTGACAAAAGAACCAAGAAACATACAAAAGAAATCCCTATGGGTTCATTTCCACTTACAAAGAGATTTGATGAAAACAGGAATGAGTCTGGATGCTTACGAACCTGCTATAACATTTTCTATTTCAATGAGAACAAATACATTAATAAATAAATAAATAAATAAACAAATATCCCTGAACAGAAATATGTTACCTTTTTCTTAAAACATTATTAATATTTTATTGATAAATTAATATCTTCCAAATAATAGAAAAATATTACTCAGATATTCTCTGTGTGGATTAGACTGGCAGGCAAAAGGTAGCAAGAAAGGTTATAGGTTAAGATGTGTATACATTTATCAGACTATGACAGGAGCAAAAAGGTTAGAAATTCAGTCTTTTTGCTAAATACATGCTTGGTCTTCCAATGATTGCACTGTACTGTGGAAAAATACATAGAAATCCTTAGCAAGGGCAACATATCTATTCAGAGAGATCAACAAGATAACTTCTGACTTAAGATATATAAAAAATATATTTCATATATTGAGATAAAAGATGAAAACCATTGCTTTATTTTTGTTCTGTAGTATGGCAAAAGCCAAAGGTCAGGTCAAAAAATGCCATCCAACAGCCTTGCTATCTGTGAAACAATTCCAGCAGCAATTGGAAAAACCACAATTAATATAATTAGTTCACCAAAAAAAGCACAAACATAGACAAAAGGAAGACTGAAGATGATATTGGCTAAAGAAAGAAAGAGTTAGGAAATGAAAAGTCTAGACGGCAAGAAAACATCATTGATATAAACATGGAAATTTTATAAGTGAATTAGTAAGAAAGGGATAAAAGAAGTAACAACCACCAAATTTTCAAACATGACAAGTAGGAGTTGCAAAATAGGAATTAAAGTAATGGCAGAACCTAGACTTCAAGCTTTGGCTTTACTTTATCATAAGCTTAAATACCTTCTCCATATGATGAGTAGGCAAGTCCTGTCTTCTGAAATCTTACCCTTAAATTGTTTTGGTTTGTTTGTTTTTTTAAAACAAGTTTTTTAATGTGAAAGAATAAATTTGTTAGCATATGCTTGATTCAGTAAAGTACATTTTGCATCCAGTAACAGAGTGGGGAAAAAGTCACTTTGGGAAGACTCCTAAATCAGTACAGGCAGAAGAGTATCTTTGAAGTTGCTTTCACAAAAGAAGTTAGAAAAAGTACTTTGAACAACTTATGATGTACTGTTTGTGTGAAACAGGCAACTGAGTTCTAGGGTGGTCTGTGTAATTCACTGAGAGTGTAAGGAAAAAAAAACCAGATTTGACAACCATTAGACTGGGATTGTCTTTCTGAAACACTTTCTAGCTTGTGCATGTACTTCTTAACCTGCTTTTAACATGGCATCCTACTCATCTGTTCCTTTTTTATAGACCATTCTACCTTGGGGTGGATTGATAAAGGGAGCTCATTTGGCAGGAAACCTCTTAAGCAAGATTAAAGGCAGTTTGCTTTGGTTTTTGTAGCCTCATGAAAAACTGACATCTATGGAATAGAAGGGCACATGGTCCCTACTCTAAGGCTGTCATCACAGACCTTCCAAGGCTGTAGAGCATTTTGAAAGTTTCATAAATCCGTTCAAGGTTTGGAAATATTTTCTGATTGGAATATTAAGCCTCTCCAGCATGTCGTCTAATTTTATTTATATGAAAATTGTAAGTTAAAAGGAGTGTTACATTAAGGATAACGAGATGGTATGCTAAACTAAATTTTCTGTAGGTGCTCCTGGTGCAGAGATAACAGATGCTCCTGATATTAACTTGCCATTACTGTGGGCATTGTATGAAATTAAGTTGTATTTTATAATTTTTGTGCAAAATGGCAACTTTTGTTAAAACAGTATGTACGATTATTATAATCAACAGGAAAATAAGGTTTTTAAACTCTTTATGAATACTCATTTGGCTTTCATCAGAAAATCAGGAGGGATTAATTTGAGGAAAAAACTACTGTGTGAATTATCTGTTTATATGCATCTCTTTCCATAGCAACAAAAAATGCTGAAACATGACTAACTTTATTCAAACAACTTTATACATAGAATGGAAGAGTTATCTGCTTCCTTTCCACCGTGGTGAGGGGAAGCACTTTCAGCTTTCTTATATTAAGTACAATTTTTTTTTTTATTACGTACAGGATATTGCTGTCAATACAGTCAAAGATCATCCGTGATAAGGAGCCAAGAATATGAATGCCCTGAAAAATCAGTTCTAATGAAAACCCCAGTTTCATTTTCAAAACAGATATGATACCTTTGAGGTTCTGAGAGCCCCAGCATTCAAGATTTCCTTGTCTCTATTGCCATCTTGGAAAAAGAAGACTCTGGGTACATTGGAGGTTTTACAAACCCCAAATCCATTTTGTGCCATCTGGAAAGCCTTGTCAGAGACTCAGAGTCCATTTGTTTTCAGGACCCACCAAGTTTTCTGGGATTTTGGTGTTCCTAGACCGGTCCTGGGAATCAAAAGACTATGGGGCTCTATATATATATCAATTACTCTTTAACTCAGTTAGTTTGCAGATGACAATGAGTGTTAAGCGTTGAGCTGCTTGAGGGTAGGAAGGCTCTACAGAGGGATCTGGACAGGCTGGATCAATAAGCTGAGGCCAATTGTATGAGATT
>JANXJC010000008.1:19426119-19441573 GCA_027564655.1 Leptodon cayanensis
GCCATGGGCAGGGACACCTTCCACTAGACCAGGCTGCTCCAAGCCCCATCCAACCTGGCCTTGAACACTGCCAGGGATGGGGCAGCCACTACTTCCCTTGGCAACCTGTTCCAGTGCCTCACCACCCTCACAGTGAAGAAATTGCATAAAATCATTCTAACAGCACAAAGATATCACCTCCAATGTGGCTGAGGTACTGCTTATTAAAATTCAGAGTTCCTGAGCTCTAATTTTCTCTGCCATCGATTTGTTCTATAAACTCAGACATAATTTCTGTGATTTAATCAGCTGAGTTTTACTTTGGGTTGATATCATCTAATTCAGCGAGATCCTTCTGAAGACTTATTAGAGCATTGTTAGTGATATGAAAAAAAAAAACCACCTTACACGAATGTAAAGTATTATCATGTTTAGATGCTTTGTACCAGCCTTCTGCCTGTTGATGTTGCCTATAAGCAAGAATGAATTACATCATAAACTGTATTTGACAAAAACGTCTTCAGCAATCACCAGAAGTAGTGCTATGAATATACTAAAAACTAATGACACCGTTATTGTATTCAGGCTGACAGGCTTTGCTAAGAGGCAAGGAATGTTAACTTAGGCTTCAATCTGTAAAAATACTGTATTCTGGACATGGCTGTCCTGTGTTTGGCTGCTTTGGTGTGCCAGCAGGATGAACATCTGACAATCTGCAGCAACTGAAGCCTGTGTCCTCAAATATATTGAGCTGCTAATGTTAATATCATTTATTTGGCTACTGGAATAAAGCTGACTTATGCCAGGTTGGCTTAGAGGACTTAGAAAGCATTGTATAACAACTTGCATCTATTCAGAACAGTCCATACACAAAGCTTTGTTCATTCACTGCTCTTCAAGATCAACAGGAATCCTTTTTTCTTATTTTTTCGGACCTAAGGTTTACAGTTTTATAGTTGCATTAAAAGTATAATGTATTTCATATTAAACAGTTTAATTATTGTTAGATGACATAAACTCCTGAAGATTTTACCTAATCAAAATGTTTCATCTGGCTTGATATTTTAAATAGCCTTTTTTATTACAGAAAAAAAAAGTAGTAATTAATAGACTGCTCAACAACAACAACAACAACAAAAACCCAAGTCCTTTTTCGTAAGATTTTGTTTTCAAAGGACTTAAATTCTGCTTCTGCTTTCAAAGGTACAGAAAGAGAAAAAAGGCAGAGGAAAGGCCACAGTTTATTCTCCTCAGAAACTACCTTGAATATAAAATGTTCTTTTTTGCAACTTAAATACATATTTTTAAGAAATGTATGTATATTTTAGGTACTTACATAAAACTACATATTCTGAGCACTGCACCATGATCAATCATTTCTTTGCTAATTCCTACTGACCAGTTGTCTGGGAAGCATAAACTCTAAACTTCCTAATTATGTTTTGATATTTTTATTTACAATCTTTGTAGTATTTTGAGACAAAATAGTTTGCTCATGCTATCATCTGAATTCAACTTATGCTCAAATTAATACTTTTTTCCTTCCAAAACTTTAGTATAATTTCTGGCGTTTTCTTATTCTTTCCACTAGCATCCATTTTATGAATAATAAGGGTTCTACTTGTGTCTAAGACAATCTCATCATTTGATGAAGCTACAGCTTCAGCAGTTTCCCATGAAAGATCTTCTTCACTATACACAGTATGTTTATTTCTTCTTTGATACTTCTTTGTGGGCTCTTGCAAAATGTTGGATTTTTTTCTTAGAGATAGATACATTAGTTCTGTCTGTCTGTTTAGGCTTGGTTTTGCTTCCAGATGTGTTTCAGTTTAAAATTATTTTTTTTGTTTTTTCTTTCTTCTAAATACGTTGTGAAGACCTGATAACATTGTGTACCTCAGAAAATACAGATTTCTTTCTCTAAGTTTAAATCAAGTTCTTAATACCCTTTCCCTCAGTTTTGGGTCTCAGATTACTATTACAACCCTGTTTACTGGGATTTTAAGTACCTTCTGAAGTTATAGAATCATAGAATCATAGAATATAATGTAATTTTATAGCTTGGAGTTTTAACCTGTGAGTGCCCTATTTAAACCTTTTCTTTTATTCCTTTGGTCCCATAGGCCCACTTTTCTTTCTAACTCTACTGCTGATACTTTATAGTGCCATATTGTGCTCTAATTTACAAATTATAGTTATACCAATTCCTTAAGAAGATGACAAAGGAGAGAGAGTTTGTTTTTTCTTCAGCTGACAATATGAAATTAGCTTCAGATAGACTAGGATGTTGCAGAAGTTGTTTCACTTCTAGTTTGAACAATCTAGTATGTACAGATTATCTCAATAGTTTTCAACTCCACCATGATGCTTTTAAACTTTTCATCAGAATACATAGCATGTAGTTTTTATAGCAATACCTATTTAAGGCTATGTCATAGTCAGAAAAAAAATGACAAGCAAGTGCAGGAATAAATAATATAAATAACTATAAAAATAAATTTAAGCATGAGAATTATGAGAATCAATGAAATAGAAGAGCTTTAGATTCTCTCCAAGGGAGAACAAAGGTGCTTGACCACTGTTTATTGGTCTGCAATTTCAGGTGTGATGGAGGACAGAAAAAAGTTGAGCATCAAAAGAGTGTAAGTAAGGAAAATGAAATTGTAGAGAGAAAGGGCTAGATGGAATGCACTGATAAAAATTAGACAATGAAAGAAATCAGGACAAGAGTAGAACAATTTCACTTGAAAGTCTATTTTAAAGGATGAGAAATGCTGCAATGTAGTCCTTAATAAAGGATAAAATTCCTTTGTCCAATCTGCACTGCAGTTCTTAATAGTATATTCTGCAGCTGTCCTGTATACAGGACTCCCACTGATATTAATAAATGTTCTTTTCATAGAACTACTGCAGAATGTGAATAGAAATCAAGAAGAGAAAACTTTTACTGTGTTATGCACAGAACACAGAGCACTTGCCATCCTGACCAGCGCTGACTTGCTGACTCTTTCTTCCCTTGATTGCCCTAATCTGTCTGAACTTGACCTTTGTCTCATGATTATATTTAGGTGGCATGTTGTTGGGGGCTTAACTATTGCTTCTTCCTATTTCTTTTTAGTACCCATGCACTCACATTTTTCTCCATAATAACTCTGAAATATAATGACAGTTTAAAAAACAACAACAACAAAAAAAACCAAACCCACAAAAAAACCCACAAACACAAAAAAACACAACCATTATAACCCTAGGAATATGCACAACACATTTCATAATTTTCAAATAGACCAAAAAATATCTTAGAATAATAGTGACTTTTGCTTTTGTCATCTCATCTTCCTTTGCTCCACTGTTTCTTGATCATCATGATTCATGTATCACAGAATCACAGGGTGGTTGAGGTTGGAAAGCAACTCTGGAGCTCATCTGGTCCAACTTCTCTGCTCAAGCAGGGACATCTAGAGCAGGCTGTCCAGGATCTTTTCTGGATGTTTTTTTAATATCGCCAAAGATGCAGACTCCATAACCTTTCTGGGCAACCTGTGCCAGGGCTCTGTCACCCTCAGAGTAAAAAAATATTTCCTGATGTTCAGACAGAGCCTCCCGTGTTTCAGTTTGTGCCCATGGTTTCTGATCCTGTCACTGAGCACCACTGAAAGGCGCCTGGCTCCAT
This sequence comes from Leptodon cayanensis, assembly GCA_027564655.1. Taxonomy (NCBI): domain Eukaryota; kingdom Metazoa; phylum Chordata; class Aves; order Accipitriformes; family Accipitridae; genus Leptodon; species Leptodon cayanensis. Next base: position 19,429,772 of record JANXJC010000008.1, read on the forward strand.
CCTCTTCGCACCCTCCCTGAAAGTATTTATCTACATTGATGAGATCCCCCCTGAGCCTTCTCCTCTGCAGGTCAAACAGGCCCAAATTTACAATACCATTTTACAATATCAGATTAAGGAGTGTTATTAAAAGCATTTATAGAACATAAGGCAAATGACTTTTAAGAGTAATTTAATTTGAAACAAAGGATGGTCTCCTTTAAAAGAAGGTATGATATGTAAATTGACATCAAAGGAATTGCATTTATATATGTATGGTGCATTGTATATATTTAGATCTGAATGAATTTGTAGAATTTCTAATAAAATACATCTTCATTTTAAAAGGAAAACAAATGCAATATTTGATTAATTATTTTTAAGGCATTTCAGTAAGCAAACTGGATGATCCCTACCATTTCATATATGACATAAAGTGCTCAGCAATAACAGTAAAATAGATTTTCAAATATGTATATGTAATTTCTTTCAAAGACCAGATGATTTTAAAAGTTATAGTTAAAAGAGTAAACTTATACATCTGGCAGACAAAGAAGGAGAATGGAAAAAAAGAGTTTTTAAATTGTGGGCTACTGTCATCTAAACTGATTTTCAGTCTAAAATAGGTGAGCAAGATGTTAGATTTTTATGTTTTTGTTTTTGTTTGTTTTTGGTTTTGTTTTTGTTTTTTTAATTCAAACTATGATTAAAACAACAGAAAAAGAGGTTATAAGGAATCCAGAGGAATTTCTGCTCAGAGGCACAAATAGCTTATTCCAAAGCCATAGCAATTAGTGAAAAGCCTTCAACTTCTCATCTAACTTCAGACATAGTCTGGATGTCTGTCTTTGATGTGTTAACACTAGGATTTATTTATAATCAATATAGGGAAGCAGGTATTTTCAGGATGTGATTTATCTAATTTTAAGTAGATACCTTAATTCAGATGAATCACAAATTGCAATTGTCTGTTTTCTTTCATTAACTGTAAACAAAAGCTGAGAGTAACTAGCTAAGACGCAGACTTCTCCGTCTAATTGGACAAATTCCACTTTCAATGACTTCAGTGGGTCTTGGATTTCTAGAAAAAAAAAATCATAGTTATATAATGCAACATATCGATATGCCAAATTAGTCCAAGACAACCTGTGAGGGGCAAGAGGATGCCTATTAACCTGATCAGGAGTGATTCCATTCACTTTAGGACTGGTTTTGCTCATTCCCTACTGAGACAAATTGATTTGGGGATATTGAGCTGACTAGCTCATATTTAGTTTTAATCTTAGCTGAAGTCTTTGATGCAAAAAGAATGCAAGCTTTCTGTGGAAAATAATAATAAAAAAGTAATAATAGATTATCCTCAAGAGTCTGAACAATACAGTAGCTTTTGAAAGAATTCAATAGTTATACACCTACAGCCCCACACCCAGGATCAGCATAGCAGAACATTAACACCTTGGAAAAGACTGAAATGCTAAATAAGTATTTCCCTGTGCAAAACATCTGATACAATCATGGGAAAATGCTGATTTATGTTCACACCATATTTAAACCATGTTATTTTATTTGACTTAATTTACACATTACTTTTATTTAATTTACTTAATTAAAATTCCTCAGTTTTATTTCCCACCTTTTGAATGTCTGCTGTATTTCTATGAATATTTTCTTACTAAAAATGGAAAAGATTATATGATATATTTTCAGGATAAAAGGTTGTTTGGTTTACATAATTTTGAGCAATTCTGATATGGAAGCATTTATTTGTTCTTCACTAAGCTGGAGTAAGTGTTTTAATCACAGATCATTTATAATTAAATACTTGACATTTATAATATAGTTTCAAAAAATTTTGGTCCTCATTGCTTATTCATTGTAAACAATAAGTTTTCAATGAATGGAAAGTATGTGTGATATACTTACATTAGTTAAAACACCTATTATTGGTAATGACCAGGTTGAACTACAGTAAATAATGCCCTGAATGATGTTTTACATCCTTCTTTGTCATTTCATGAAATCCTAACACTATAAAGTAATAAAATACAGAGCTTAAAGTCTGACTTCTTTTCCTTTTCAGATAGCTTCTCATGTTGACACCCATCCCACATATTTTATGTTGTAATTCATATACTATATTTTTTCACATTTGATGTGTCTTCTGAATAGTTTTAATTAGCCTTTCTGTTACAGTAATGTAAATCACAGATAATTACTTTTTTTTTACAACTGAGAATTTACACCAGTACAACTGAGTGAAGAACTTGCTCCTTTCCTTAAATCTGAGCTTCTTTTATATTCACACTTTTGTTTTACAACCATCAAGAGGCTCACTTGCTGCTGTGCAAGTCAGCAATTTCAGCACTTAGTGATTATTAGCTAAGCAATACTTCTCAGTTATTCTTCAGATGTCTCCTGTTGTCTTTTTGGTCTTCCAGACCCACTGTTAATTCTACCTTTTCTTTTCCCTCAAATCACTACTTCTAAGAACTCATCATTGCTAAAGAGACTATCCAGTATTGAAGCTTGTTCATTTATAATCCCTTTGAAGGTTGTATGGTTTGGGAAGCACTGGTGGAAGTACAGTTAAACTTACTCAGATATTTTCATTCTAAAGTAATCCAAGATATTATTTTGGTGTTATTGCTAAAATCTCACATGGTTATCTTTTAATGCAAACTCACAACATTATTATTAACTCCTAATACATGAAGATAGCTTCGACTGTGCCTCAGATCTTTAAATCAGATTTTCAGATTTGCCTCAGATTTTACTGTTTTGGTACTTCACCCAATAGCACTGAAATGGAAAATAAATAAGCTTTGCTTCAAATGTGATCACCACTAAGAGTTCCTAGAAAGTCCCGTTCCACGGGGTTAAAGGATCGGTGATGTATTTTCAGAAGATCTGGTCCCATCAGAATACCAAGCAGTGAATGGATGGTGAGATTCTTGGAGAAAAGAGTGGTATGTTCAAACCTCATGGTGCCAGGGAGGACCTGAAGCACACCTCATACGTGAGGTTCTAGCCAAGAGACAGTTCTACCAGGAGGTACAGCAGGCTCACGCAAACCTCATGAAAGGACATGGATTTCTGAACCTTTGGTGAAAAGTTGCACCTACTATGAAGTCCTAAGGAAAATATTTGTAGATAATCACCTGTTCTCTGTTGTATGCCAATTACTAACTGCAAGTACCTTCAAACTTGGAGTGCAGAATCACTGTCGGCCTTATCAATGCTGTGAGGCTTTATGCTTTACTTTTAAAAGCAAAGATACATTCTCCTGATGACACATAAAAAGCTTTTAGAGATATCTAACTGATTACATTGCAGACTCAATAATCAATATCTGAATATTAGTCTGAAGGACATTGATAGCTGAAGCTGGGCCTCTGCTGCTAGGTACTGCAGCACTGAAATCAGGCACCTGAAGTAGGTGTTTTTTCAGTATTCCGGGAATATGCAAGAACACCTGTTTTCACTCACAGTTGACAGCAGTGCTGAACTTGGAATAAATGGGCTTCAGTACAGATATTCACTCTATTAACTGTATTTACTCATTCATAAAATGTTGAGTGTACATTACCTGTAATTTAAATGTAATTTAATTTACAATACTGAATTATTTTCCTTCTGAAGGAAAAAAAAATTGGAGAAATAATGTTGACGACTTTAAGTCCCAATCTCACGTATGAATCTCTCAACAGGACATTGGAATAGAATGAAGTAGAACTGAATTATCTCCTCTATGCTTTCTGTTTCTCTTATGTATGTTAATTAGCAAACTGATAAGGACTTTTCCATGGGTCTAGTAGCATCACAGATCAAGTACAGAAATAAAAAGGGAAGATATAACCTTTTCTTTTATTCGTGCACAATACATAAAGTAGCTTTGATTAGATGGTATCTTTTCCATATGCTTCTGTGCTTCAGCAGGTGTTTCTCCCATAGTCAATATTTTGTCCATTGTCTGCAAAAGCTTTGCTTCAGCATCTCCAGTAAAAAGAGTGTTTTGCAGTAATGATGAGTTTCCATCAAAGTAAAAACCTTTTTGCATTTATGTCAGAAAGAATACTTTTAGGCATATACAATTTCAGGAAAGTTTCAAAATTATTTTGTTTTGAAACACATTTTAATTAATAATAGCTTACAGATGACTGAAATGTGTTGATGTGCATTTGAGCTTGACACTTTTTGAAAAATGCTTAGATTTTGAACTTAAAAACAGTAAAATTACAAACATCTTACAACTTCCTTTTTCCTCTGAGATTCAAAGTTGCAGGTGTCAAATCTCTATGCTCCGTACAAATCTCTCAGACACTCTCAGAAAAAGTTTTTATTTGAGACTAAAATACAGTCTCTATAACATGTTAATACCAGATTCTAAAGAGAAGACATTCACAATGCGGTGAAGTTATGGGGGGAACATCTTCTCATTGGATTTGTGTACACTGCACATTTTATCAAAACTGGGAAATCCATCCCAGGTATGTTATATTCATCATTCCTACTGTATCAGGCTTCAAGATTCTGTGAAAATGATGCTGTGGACTTTGAACATAGCTCATGTGGAACAGATGAGAGATGGTGATGAAGAAGTTGAGGGAGAAAATAAGGAGCATATTGTCCAGTACAGATCCCACTAAGTATCTTTTCATATGATCCACAGCCTGGCAAATTGTTTAGCTTCACTTAAAGGCTGTGTTTGACAAACGGCTGAAACGGATCTTCAAAATATCTTGTAGACTAAAATCCCATCAACTGAAGTTCCCCAGCCAGCCATCTTGCTTATGATGATTCACCCTTCACCCTAGCGGATCAGACTGAACCACATTGTTGTAACAGGATTGTACAAAAGGTTGCCACATTTTCACAGATGCAGGGAAAAAATCCCCTTCTGCCAAAGCCTGATGATTCCTCAGGAAATTGTAGCAAGTCATGTACCCTCATGTACTGAGCAATATGTAAGTTAGTGGGTTCACTGTCTGTCAGCACCACATTAGAAAATAAATGTTTGATCTACATTAAATGTTTCATATATCCTATCTATCTTTGCATCGTTTCAGTCAATGAACAGGATACGTTCCATTAAGAAAGTGTTTATGGTCATATGATTCTTTAAACTGTGATAATTCCTCTTTATTTTTTCTAAATCCAGCCACTGTCTAGCCATGAATGCCAGATGTCCATGGTAGTGGCATAATTAAGTTTCTTGTTCACTGGCTCAGTTTCGCTGGGAAATATCATTCTGGTTATCCTTTTATTAAATTACTGCCATGTAACATCAGTCTGAGATCTGAAGAACAAACTTAATTCGCTGTTTGCCCGGTATCATCCTCTGTGATGATACAAATTCTACTTGATAAATCACACCCACACTTTGCCATATGATACTACTAGTGATGTCTTTGCAACCTTTTTTTCATCATTAGTTACTTTGGTGAAGTGAATGATCAGAACATAAGCAATGGCATTTGTTCAAGATGCACTAGAAAGAACTGCAGTCTGCTTGCTTCTTCACTGCCCACGCTAGCACTGCACTGTAAAAAAGAGAGATTACTAGGAAAAGTGTTATTTTTAATCTAAATTTGTAAATGATATTCTAAATGCCCTGCTCAATGACAAGATGCTATTTTTAAATACTGCAACTTAAGGGAAAAAGTCAGTTTTAAAGAGGCTTCAAGGCAGTTGTTTCTAGGAGAAAAAGAAGATTTGAGGCATCTTAAAGGCTTTAGCCATGACATTTTGAAGATTAGTCCAAAACACAGTTTCTTCATATAGGAGGAAAAGAGGACAATAAATACAACTCATTTCAAAATTGAACTATGTATGTTTACAGATGGGATTAATGGACATAGTTTCTTGTAAAGTCAAGGGACTGCAGTAAACCAGCAAATGCTTTCCTCACCTGAAGTTCATGTGCATTTGCTCCTGTATCCAGGTTCTCCATTTATTAGTGATAATATAGTCCATCTATGCATTAGAATATGCAACTAAAATACGTGTCCAATACGTACTAGTTAAAATTGGCTGGAACTGAATCTATTATGCAGTATTTACAGTAGCTTATATTACAGTCTTTTTATTTTGACAGGTTTTCTTTAGCCTATCTTTCAGCATTAACAAGTAGTACAACTTGCTGCAGCGAAAACCTTATAAGAAGAAAAACCGGTTATAGTCTTCTGCTTTAAGAATAGAAAACAGTTATAGTCTTCTGCTTTCTCAAGTTTCCTGTAGTTAAATGCATGCCAAAAAGCTTTTGTTAGTAGTGGTAGTATCTTGTAAGAATATTTGATCTAATTCTATCTTTGATAAATTATTAATTGGCTACTTTTCCACAAGGCAACAAATTCTGGTTTTAATAATATGGCTTTAATAAGTTGGAAACCTGAACTTATGCACTAGTTGTGTAGAATGTGTTACTACTTCATACTTACTTTCACAAACTAACTTAAAAAATGTCCATTCTGACTTAAAGGTATATATCCTAGGGATCTTCATACTACTGAGGCAAAATTTTGTTTTGTTTTTTGTCTTGTTTCCTAGCTTGCCATTTTATTTTTTTATACCAAACTCCTTTTCACCAACAGAAAGGTTTTTTCCATGGCAACTGTGTAAATATTTATATTTAGTCAGTATTGCAGGATCAGTATATTGTTTATAACTATTTTACCTTTTAACATGGCCCCAAACATTTCTGAGAGCTAGACAGTGGAGGTTGGTAGCAGTGGATGGGAATAACTTCTGAACAATTTCAGAAGGTTTTCCAGGAATTGCTTGCTTTCTGCCACCCCAAGTTTGCCCTGAGATGTTGTCTGGTTAACAGTGGCATAAAAAGGATATTTTTGCGAAAAGTAAATTCTGTCTCCAATTTACCAGTGAGTGCGAAGAGGGTAAAGGCTGTGCTTCACACCCCTCTGGGCACTTTCTGCTTCAGGATGGGGACTGATCACAGCAATAAGAGTTTTGGCTCTTTTCACAGAGTACAGGGCACATTATCATTTCATGCATCTTTCTCTCGGACTCATGATAGCGCCTACGGGCTAACTGGCTCTCTTGCTTGTTGAACTGTGGCCAGTAAAAAAGCTTGTACCATTACCAAATTTGAACATGACAAAAATACAGCCAATTAAAATGCTGGCATGGCAATGCTCTACGCCAGCAGTAATGTGCCACCATTAGAAGACTATGTAAAAATATTTGTGCATGTGCCTGAGTTTTAGATTTTTTAAAGTCTTCACTCTAATACGCCTTACATTTTGCACATATAAAATAATTATAATAATCATACTGGAAATTAATCTCTCTTGCTGGCTCGGGAGAATAAAACCTGCATCTCTATATCATTCTAATTCATTGGATTTCAGGGAAATTGACACCATCTGCTTTCCTGTAGGTTTTCTTTGAGGCTAAGGAGTGGGAGAAAGATTTAACTCTAAAAACTGAAGATATGATTTTTGCACTTTACAAGCTGATGGGAATTTTGCCATTGATTTCAGTGGCAATCCATGAATAAATTCTTCCGTTGACCGTAACAGCTCTTCCTCCTTTGTGATTCAGCTCCTGGTTCTGGCAGAGAGTAAGGGGTATTTTTACTTTGTTTGTTTGCTTTTTTTGAGGTTAAGCATATAGGCTTTCTAACTGCCTTACACTTGAGAAAAAATAATGTCTGACATATTATCACAATCCCTATTTATGGCAAATTTCCCATTGCAAATTTTTGCAGACTGCCTAGGAAAACAAAACAGCTTCAAAGCCTTACGTAGTTTTGACTCTCCTGCCAAATGAGCCCTCGGAGAAGAACCGCTCAGTTGGTTCTTCTTCAGCTATACTTCCTTTCTTTCAAAGCACCTGAGATGATACATCATTGCCTTGTCAGCCACCAGTTGCATCAGGGCAGTGGGAGACCTTTACTTCACTGAGAATGCTCAGCGTGCTCCAGGAATGTAAATCTGTAAACTGCAAACTCAGGTACTTCATTAGGTCTCAGGGGCCATGACAGCACACAGTTCCAGGACAGCCACACAGAATAAGTCCTACAGATCACTGTCAACGCACTGAACCCCACTTGGAAGTACAAAGGTGAGAGCGTGATATCCTTTTGCTTTGATTTTGTTCCAGGACAAGAAAGCAACACTGCAGCAGCTGTTGTTTCTCATGTGGAAGCTCCGAATAGGACCGTGCAGTCTGCATTGCAACAATCCAGTCCAGAAGCCAAAGCTGCAGATAACTGTAGCAAGAAGTAGATCTAAAACTTTTAAGCAGATCACGGCAAAAAGAAGAGATGCTTATTCGTCCGTAGAAGATTTTGAAATTGTAGGGTAGGGTATGTTGTGCATATTTTATATGATGGATTCAATGTTCTGGCACTGAGCCCAAGCAGGCAAAGATTCTGTGAAGAGAAAACATACAGGTACTTAAATAGATACTTTATTTGTAGGTACTCTCATTCTTTGCTAAATGCCACTGGGTCTAGGAGGAGCATAGAGTTTTTCCAGAAAAACCTGCTTTAAAAGCTTCTAACTTGCAGCTTTAGTCTGGGCAATTCCTGTAAACAAGCAAAAAGTCTGCTGGGAGGTCTGTGTGATAGAGGAAACTTCCAAGAGTCATGTACAGGTTGTAGACTGTCCATTTGTGGCACCCTGTAAAGCACCTTAAAATTGCCCATCTCTTGGACAAAAATCTCAGCAAGAGGAGCCAGTGAACTTTTGCTCCATATTTTCCCTTTTTATTTTGCATAGATTAAGTCTCACCTGAAACATTCCACTCAAACACAGTGTCAGCCAGGAAATTAAAAAAAGCAGAAAACCACTTTGGTTTTGATGGAAGAAGAAATTGTAGTTTAAAATTCCCCATTTTCTTTCCCAGTAAGTGTTACTGTATGCCTGAGAAGAAGGAAGAAAGCAAAAAATCTGAGAAAATCCTGAGAATAAATTTGTTTCTGAGACAATTGTCTTGAATCACCACTGTTACATGAAATAATCAAAGAGGGAAAAATAGGATTGGGGAGAACTGCATACTGTACTGGAAAAAAGCAGCAGCAACAGTCTTATAGACATCGCTTGCTAGTCTCAGTTTCATAAGCTTTTTTTAAATTTTGTACAAGATAAAAAATATCATTGCAACTTTTTGCTTTGTTAATGTAATATAATATGATATGATATAATATAATATGATATAATATAATATAACGTAATATAATATATTTGTATTCTTGTATATATGTCCTTTTATATACATATGCTATAGAACACAGTGAAAGTAGTTCACTATAAATATAAATTCAAAAGTTTATAACTATTTAGAATAAAATAAGTCTGAGGTAATATAATAATAATAAGAAAGTAACAAAAAAATTGAGGAAACTGAAGAGTGTAGGTCTACTATTTCCCTTCCTGAAGAACTGAGTAGGTGCACTATTGGCAATGTTTTCCATTAGGAAGGAAGAAATCCCTTTTGAAAGAAACTTCAAATTGACTTCAAATAATTGTTATGATCATTAATTTCACCAATCATGAGCAGAAATTCTCATCACTTGTTGTGGAAATCATCCTGGTAATGGAGCTAAAGATACTTGGGCCATGCATCAGGAATACAAGAAAGCATTAGAATGCAGGTGAGACTGTGTACCTTTATTAGAGACAACAGAGTGCAACAGGGACATTTTCCTTTAAGAGTCTTCAGGATTAACAGCATAATAAATTAGTTCATGTGAAGTATTTATGAATGTAATTAACCTTTAAAATAACGTTGTTTTCAAAAATGTCAAGGTTTACAATACCTCTTATAATGATAGGCAGCTATTATAGGTAGAAAAATAAAAACACTTTCCAAACTGTTGTGCCCTCTAAAATAATTTACAGTAAAAATAGTATTTTTCTCCTGCTGGAAATTATGTTAATTACAATAATGCCTTGTAGCATACTTGGAACTTTAGTCTCTTGTTTAGCATAGATTTTTATTCATCTAAGAATTATCATATTCCACTGTTTTTCAAGTTTAATTAATGGCACCTTTGTACTTCTGCAGCATCCAGGGAGAATTTCTTGCGTTTTATTTTGTTCTCTATCCTGAATGGCAGGTTCTGTATTCTGCCATCTGTCTAGCTTTCCTGCTTGATACAGCTTCTAAGAGGTATTTTCAGAGGTGAGGACTCCCTTCAAGAATGTTAAATACAAACATGCATTTTATTTATTGGTTAATTCAAGACTATTTTTTTTGTACAGCACAATAATAATGGGCAAATAATGATGGTAGATTCAACTCTTGTCATAATACTACACAGAGAACTTTAAAAATCACTAGAAACTAAGCAAGTCATTTATTGCACATGCAATACCACCACTAATGCAAATTACCCTGAAAATTCAAAATAAATCTGTATCATAGGAGTGGATTGAATTTTTCTATTGATACTGTACTTAAAAGAGAAAACAAATTATTTTGTCAATCAATGTTATTTAAATATGTCAATTATTTGCATTATTCCAGCCTAACCTTCAAATACTATTTTCAAACAATTGAAACATGTCAGTTTATAAAATTACACAATACAGTACACAATACCAGATCAGGTCAGACACATAAAAAAACATGAAAAGAAAAATTCATTCAGGTCTACAGACCTTTAAGAATGCTCAAGCCCAAAAGTCTCCAGAAAACTAAGCTGGTGGCACAAATTTTCTACCTTCACACTTGCAGATGCAACTGGCATCTGTTATAGGATGCAATCCTGCTTATATCACTCCCCAGGGCAATCTTCTGCACTGCTGCCTCATACATCTTCTGCTCTTTCCTTGGAATTCACATTTGCATATCTACACACAGTCATGCAAACAGTCACTCATACAAAGATGGACAAAGTTTAGTTAATGGTTTTCTGAGATCTCGAATTGCTGTGTTAAGTTTATTTGTTTCAGCTTATCTAAGCATACTGTAACTTTCTGATGTGACACATGTGAAGAATGTCACACATGTATTTTGCACATTATTTCTCCACAATAAAACTCACAGAGCCCTCTGACACCTTACTGCAAAAATATATAGCTGAAAAGAGTGGTTAGGTGAAGTTAGAACAGCAGGGAAACCATGTAAATAATTCATTTAACAACAGAGGCTTGAACGTCTGAATATAACAACACTATTTAAGATCAAAATACAATATTTAAAATCTTTTCATATAATAATGACTATGGGGAAGTGAGGATCCAGATATATGTTCTTTGAAACAATCCCATTAAAAAAAAAGTATTAAAAGTATAGCATTAAATAATTTTAGACAACCTGCATTCTCATTACTCAATAAAATAAATTACGTAAGTGAATTGGAAACAGGAAAAAAATTAAGAACAAAGCTTCAAGCTATGAAAGATGTGAGGTTTCTTTCACAAGTCAATGCTCAAAACACTTTGCCCTCACTGATTAAAACTTTCCTTCTATTCCAGTTTAAAAATCTTAGGTGGCTGAGTATTCATACATTGATTATAAAAGCATCTAGACCTAAAAAGCACATCAATTTCTACAGGATTTGGATGTTAGGTATTTCTGAAAACGTGCATTTGACTGCTTCCCAAGCCTGATTCAGTCCACTTGAACTCACCTATATTTTAGATGCTCAGTGGAACAGTACTTTTAATGCATATAGTTTCACATGTAGTCTTGTCGTGGTTTAACCCCAGGCAGCAACTAAGCACCACGCAGCCGCTTGCTCACTTCCCCCCCCTCAGTGGGATGGGGGAGGAAATCAGGAAAAAAAGTAAAACTTGTGGGTTGAGATAAGAACGGTTTAATAGAACAGAAAAGAAGAAACTAATAATGATAACA
>JANXJC010000008.1:19448493-19467628 GCA_027564655.1 Leptodon cayanensis
GCCCAGGGAAGTGGTTGAGTCACCATCCCTGGAGGTATTTAAAAAGCGCATAGACAAGGTACTCTGTACCATGGTCTGGTGGGCACAGAGGATGGTTGGACTCGATGATCTTGAAGGTCTTTTCCAACCTGAATGATTCTATGATTCTATGAAAAGTCCAAGGGCTGCGAACTCTAATTTACTTTCTTTCCAGTTGTTATCATAGGTAAGTGAGAAGACAACGTAGGATTTAGAAGCCTAAATATTCGGTGAAAGTTAGGTAGAGGCTCCCACTCTCCCCACCCCCCCAAAATATCTAGTTATATATGAAAGAAAATTCAATACAAAGTTCTTAAGGCTTGAGGTTCAGGCTTTGTAGAAAATAGGGAGTACCGACCACATTTGTTGCTTTAAAATTTTTTCTTTTCACAGAATAAAAAAATAAAATTATTGTTTTCTAAGGACTTACGGAAATCTATTGGTAGAGGTGGTGAGATTGAAGAGTATAATTAATCTGAACTGTGAATACCGTTTAAGTACAACAGTTGTGTACAAGCTCTTTAGCAGGAACACTAGACTTTTAAGCAGACCTAGAACACAATAGTTACCTCTGACAACATTTTTCGTATGTACAGTACATTCAGCTTTAAATAGCTCTATCTGCCTTATAGTTATGACTTACATTTTAGATTTTATTTGAAAAGCAATATTTAGGATTTAGATCATTTGCAGCTCTGAAGCATTCCAGCTGTTGACAGTTTTCACTGTCTCCTGAGGGTAGGAAAACAGTCTTTGCACCAACACTGAAATAATTTACTTGGAAAAAAAGAATACTTTTTTCTTCGTTATTTTCTGTCTATTGTAACAGGCACAGCAGAAACAATAACACTGCTATGATCTGATGTTACACTACCACTCATGGATGACAAACTTGTAGTGGCTGGTAGTTTATTCAGGGACGTTTCTGATGCTGGTTGTTAACTGTTGTGCAGAAGAATCTGTACATTATTTTCACAGGAGGACACTCCTGAATTGCTTCACTTGTTACCGAACAGAGAACTAAGCTAACACTGAATTTTTGAGATCTTGCTGTGCTATCCCCCAAACTCATTTCCTTCAAAATGAATTTTACTTTAAACCAAAACACTTAATTACTTCATGATACAAATCTGTTCTTCTTAATGTTCAGAATGTTATTTTATAACTATGGTAATGTATTCCGGTAAGCAAGTATAACATAACTTATATCCTAAGTAGTTTAAATCACTTGGCTTTGGTTCATGGATCATAACATCTGCAGGGAATGCAGTTTTCAATAAATGTACACAGTGGGTAACTGGCCACAAGTTTGGGATTCTTTCTCAAATTAATTTTGCTTTGGAATTTAGTTCTTGTTATTTCAAGTGTGCCTTTATTAAAGCAATCAACTATTTATTACCTGTACCACAACGAAGAACAATAAACAGTATCCCGTGGTTGATCATCATGCAACAATTCTAATAGAAATAATGGTCTGAGCTCCTAGTGTAGCACATCATGCCTGTAATAAAGCCACAGTTCTTCAGGACGATATTCACATTGCACGGTAGCAGTAAGCAATTTTAGGATAGAAATAATGCCACAGGTTCCTGCATAAGGAAAACGGTCAGGGTAGCGGATTTGTACTTATCATAGTGCTATAGGTATTCCAAAATACGGCTGAGTCTATGTATAGCTAGGCAAAAATACAATTCAATTAAAGCATTTCATGACTTTTCCTAGTCTGAAGTTTGGGTAGCTTAAAGCCAGCTCACAGACATCTCACCTCCTCTTGGTCTGCACTGTGTGCTATAGCTGTTGGAAAGCTAATCAGAGGGGCACCTTCACACTCATCTGTACTCAGAGCATTAGAAAAATATTGTTATTGATTAGTATACTAAAGTCATGAGTTAATGTGTACTGCTTTCTGATCTAGCAGGAACAATCTTACTTAAAATAGGGGAATAGATGTGATACCATTAGGCACACCGTATGTCATGGAAGATATGTTAATAACTGTTTGATTCAAGGTAAAATGTGATGTAGCAGAATTAAAGAAGCAAATATTTGCAGTAGAAGTCCTCATACTTCAGTCTAAATTTGTGGTAATACAGAAGCATTTTAAGATTTATTTAAAAGTGAAAGCTTTTCATTGGTCTGTGTTTTTCAAAAAAGTCCAGGTCCGGTCTGTTGCAGGGCACTATACTTAAAGCATTTATTGGTCTAGAACTAAACCTTGCTGTTCCCAGCACTTTAAAACGGTATGAATGAAAATAGTTTCCAGACTTTATGTGTTAATTTTAAGAATTATATTCGGCTTGCAATTAAGACACCTAAATTTGGTGATGCCATTCCATTACTGCTTTTTAACATATTGGCACTGACTGAGATGTCCTGAGTTATCTGAGTTGTCCAAATGGGGCTAATAGGTATGAACATCTACAATTCCTTTTTGATGAACTAGCAACAGCACTTGATTTGGGTTTGTGTTTGGGGGGGCAGGGCGTCTTTATTTGTTTGTTTAATGACAGCCGTCTATAATTAAAATAGTCCTACTAGAACACATTCATAGTTTATAAAAACAAACAAGCAAAAAACTCCCACCCCCACCCCTACCCCCCCAAATCTCTGTGTTGTTGAAGGCTGAGGAACGAGAAAAAAAATCAGCAGGAAATATATTGATTTGGTCCAAAAGAAGACAATTTTAAGTTAGTAATTATTTTTGTCTTCTTCCTAGTCATATTTAAAAGAGAACAATGTTCCAGTTGTCCATTTCTAAATACATGCTTTAGAACAATACCACTGACTCTGAGTCCTTGCAGAGAGGAAGAAGTCAAAAAATTTCCCAACCCTTCGGTGTTTCCCAGGGCTGGATTCAATGCAAAGTACTGGATCTGAGAAATCACAGTCTAAGGAGTTTAACTGTTTTCATTTCATATATATGTTTAAGTTAGCATTATTATTTCTAGTGACAGTCCTGGTGGTTAAATATCAGATGTTCAGGAGCTTTATAATTTCTTAAGGGTTCTTTCATTTGGAGATTTGTTTGTTTGTTTGTTTGTTTCTTTCTTTCTTTCTTTCTTTCTTTCTCTCTACTTTGACATTAATTTGCAAACTGTGAGGTAATGCCAGATAATGACTCTTCCCTAAATATCATTTTGAAGAATAAAAACACATAAATAATAAACTTGTGAAGATAGAGGCTTACACAGTGGTTTTAAAGTGGCAATTCAGGTTAGATAGTGAAAATTCAGAAATACAAAATTAAAACTATGAAACAGACTATTTTAAGGGGTTTTTTGCATTTCTGTGTTACAGATTATGATCTCTTTTTTTACAGAACAGATCTTCTGAAATAGATGTTAGAAGTTATTGCTTTAAATAACAAAAATGTTTCCAAATTAAGGAAATTAATTTATACAGGTGAAAATAAAATAGTCTAAATAGTCAACATCCGTTACAAAGGATTACCCTTACATGTTTTAGTTAAGCTTCATGGAGAATTCTATTTGCACAGATACATAGGAAGGTTTTCAATTGACTGGAAAATCCTTAAAAAAAAATTTATCTTTGAAAAAAGATTAATAAAAAATACAAAATCATATACATCCACAGTTACTGTATGTTGGTTACTAAACCGATCTGTTGTGTGAGTGAGCACACTTCCGTGCCCCTCCCCTGGCAAACAGTTCTGTGATTTTGGGTCTGAAAGAAGGGACTTTCCTTCTTCTGTTCAATCTGTCTTGGTTCTCAAAGGCAAGAGGTATTCTTCCTGGATCTGATGTCAATAAAATTCGTAAAATATTTGGTAAAGACAATCCAAATTACACCTTCATGTGAACCATTCATTCTAAATTGGGCTGCTTACACACAATTCTTTTCTAAATATAAAACAGCATCTAAAGAATATATATGTCAATGGCAGGTCATCTTTTGCAGGAGCACATCTATGGCATATTTACCACACACCAATGGCATGCATTTTTTAGTACAGTGATTTTTTCAAGAATCTCTCTAAATTTAATTCTTCCTATTATAGAACCCAGTCTTAGATTCATTAAAATAAGTGGGAAAACTCTCATTAAAACCAAGACTTCTCTTTCCAAAATATGGACTGCCATAAATATATATGGTTTCTCTCTAGATAATAGCTATTCGTGAAGGTAACTTGGAGATATAACTATGAAAATAGAATTACTTTTATCAGAGTTTACATTTTTACAAATATCACAAACATCTTATTGAAAATGGCAAGTTAAAGTCATTGAATAATGCTTCCATTTGATGCTCATATTTCTAGAGTTGATTCCACATATTTTTGACTGCTAATAAGGTAAGAAATCTGTTATAGAATTTTACCTAAGCTCATTCCCTTTAGGAGAGCCTTGTGAGGAGTGGAATGTAGCCAACAAGCTGGTGAGAAACCCATTCCAAAATTACCAGCTGACTAGCTTAACATGACCTGATTTGATGAACTTAGAAAATTCTTAAGTGATGTTAGTAAAAACGCAGTTTGAGCAAACAGAGCTTTTCAACTGAAGAAAGAACAGGCTAGCTTATTTGTTGGATTTCTGGAGGTTAATATTGGAAGCATAATCACTACAAATACAGTGAAATATATTTATTGATTCCTCAGCCCCATAAAAAAGTCCAATAGAGGCTTTGTTTGTAAGAGGTATGTAATAAATACACACTTAGTTAAATTACAGACATATACCTTTGAGTGGACAAATCATAAATCCACCCTCTTGATAATAAGTACATCAATCGTAATAGAAATTATACGAGTAATAAATGGAATTGCAAGCTGGTTTTAATTAAACAGTAATAGTGCAAATATGTCATGTATATTTTTTCAAGATCATATTGCAGTGCTTCAGCCAACTAGAACTACCATCAGAAAAGCTGAAAATAAATACCTTTCGTTGTACTTAGCTTAACTACAGCAGTTTTCACAGGAAGCATTTAAATAACCAGCAGTATATCAAGATTCATATCAGGTCTTCTGGATTATTACCTATAAATTACTAAAATGTATGAACCATAGTATAATTTAAAGTAATTTGGCATGAAAAATATGTTGAGCATATATGGTACTCAGCCAGTATTTTCTAGCCTGCCAAATAAGAAAATAGACATTATTATAACTATGCAAATTACAACATATGGAATATCTACGCAAAACATGTACCACAAATCCAGGTAGAATTTAGGATCTATTAAAAATTAAAATGTTGATAACTGAAGAGAACAGACCAGATGCTGGGCTCCAGCACATCACTACAGTTCTTTTTTTCTCCTCTGACAGAAGAACTCTAACTAGTGAGATGGAAGGTCCACCTTTGACCACGATCTTAGTTCAAGTAGTGGCTAAGAGCACATACATTTGATTAACCTTCTGCATGCCTTTCCATTTCTTCTGTGTTCTTATGGTGTAGGGAGAACTTAAGCTACAGGCTGCCGAGACACTAAGCAATGACTAAGGGAACTTGCTTTTCAATTAGTTAAAGGTAGAGTGATTTAAAATTCCCTCCATCCCTCCTTCCCTTTTTTGGAAAATCAAAAATATTTTCATCAGACTAGTAAATTCCTCTGAGACAGTAAGGTAACCCATCACAATATTCAATACTTCCTATGAGCTTTGTAGAATAAATACTGTTCTCCATAATGTCCTTATTTTACCCTTTAAAAACTTGCCTTTCAGTGGGAAACTTCTGGCTATACTTAGACTAGTGAAAATTAAGTTCTCCACTTTTCAAAAGTAAATTGTGAGGAATTCATTGTGAGGTTTATTCCTTCAGCAATACATTTTAAAGGTTATTTCTAAAAGATAGTAGTGAAATTTGGAGCATAGTAAAAGTCTGTAACAAATTAAAAGAAACTGACCTGTTTTTTTGGTTGTTTTGTTTGTTTGTTTGTTTGGGGTTTTTTTAGTACGACAATCTACAGCTGCATTACATATTACCAGAGAATACATATTTTTTAAAAAGGTGTGCACCTTTGATTTGGACAATAGGCCGTTCACCATGAGATAGAAATGTTATGTTCTCAATAAAAAACTAGAGTTTACTCTTCCTTTCTTGGAACCTTCTAGTGCTGATAGAAAAACAGGGAAAAATAACAGTGAGTCTGATTTAGGATTGTGAGTTTGCTATGTATTTGGAAAGCACATTAAATCTGCATTACTAAAAATGTTTACTAAGATTTTTATTTTAAAGCTACAGCATCATGTTGCCTATTTATTCAGCCTAAATGCAGCAATCGAAAGTTGCAATCTGAGGTATTTAAGGATGTGCTATTTTAAACTTTTGCCATAGGAATCTACAAATACTTAAATTGTTATACCTTTGATTCTAAGTTCCAAATTCGTTCTGATTTGTACAACAGTGTATAGAAACAGACACACACATATATACATACATGCATATATAAATTTTATTCCTGTAATCAAACCATATTACACATTTTAACCTGGTTTAAACCGTAGTGATATTACTAATAAGTAGTATTTTCAATTACAACTCATAGAAGCAAGCACTACCACTTATGTAGTACAAAAAAGCATACTAGTAATAATGTTCAGACCAAAATATTTTTAGAAGTGATGTTGTTTCAAACAGACTCTAATACTTTCTCCTCCTTAAACTGCTAAGAGCTACCCCTACATTGTGGAAGATGATTGAAAAAGTTGCAAATCCATAAACTGTTTCTTTTGTTTGTTTCTTTTTTTGTGGGTTTGGGTTATTTTTGTTTTGTTTTATTGGTTTTTTTTGGTTGGTTGGGTTTTTTTAACACAACATATATTTATTATTTATATTATTAAACAACCTTATGAGAAGATATTTAGGATTTGGTTTGGAAAGTATATAAAATTTGCAACAGTTGTCATAGAAGTTAGTGGTTACCATGCAACAGGAAACAACTATCTGGAAACACATTTTTAATATCAGATTTTCAAAAATAAATTATTTCAGAGAAGACATGTCTCAACCTTGGAATACAAGTACAAATTACTTAGCTGGGCATTTTTGTTTCCATAGCTCTAAGGTTGTTTTGATCTGGAAAGAAACCTATTAAGGAGAACGGTGTTTCAGAATCCTTGGGTTTAGTACAACATTATCATCTAGATCACTAGAGAAAAACTCCCTGAAATTAAATTTCTCACCCATTTCAGATGTCATTAAGTAATGGTTGGATCCCTTTGTTTCTAGATACTTGGGACTAAATATTTATTTACAGTAGAATTATTTACATTGTTTCGGAAATGTGGCAAATTTTTGCAAATTGTATTTTGTAAATACTTTGGCTTTTTTGAAGATTAATGGAAACCAAAATCTATAACGGTGTCAGAGCATTACAAATGAATGCACCAGGAAAAAGAAATGGAGAGTAGATGAACTCATGCACTTACTTTTTCAAGGTCTAGATTCTAATATGTGTGGGAACTGCGCTTTCAGCAAGATGGTGGAAATAAATGTATTAATATGTTGGTCTCAAAAGTCTGGATGAGAAGCTCTGCCTTGATAAAGTATGAGTGTGTTCTGGGGTGCTGGAAATAATTCAAAATGGTCTTTGATCAACAGCTGGAGAAACAGTATAAGCATAATGGGAATACTGATTATTTTATTTTATGGTTTTGCCTTCTATGCACAACACCACAAATGATTTCTAACGTCCTACAAATGATTAGAGCAGGCAATTAGATCATTCCTGGAAATTTGTGCCAGTGTTAAAAAAAGCTTATGCAAATATTAACCAAAGAAAAGTTTATCTGAAAAGCATTAAATTATAGATTGTAAAGGCAATTAAAAATGCAAAAATTGCCAATGGGAAGTTAATAGGTGGCTAGACATGTATCCACAGGGTACCTGCCTCTAAAGAAATCTTCTAACACTAAATTCCATTAGTTATTTATATTGTATTTATCATCCGCTTTGATATTTTAAACGTGAATTAAAAACATAATTAAGCACTCTGTACATATATATATATATATATCACAGATTCCTCCTACATATAAAGCAAATATTCTTTCAGTGATTCTCTTTAAGTTCTGCTGACTGCACTACACATTAATTTGCATGCTTTTTTGCTTTTTCCTGTAGTCAATACTGTGCACTTCATGCCATCTACAAAGAGTATGATTCCTTCCACCTAAGTTAATACATTTAATCTTTAGGGTCTCTTTATATTAACTTGACAGAAAAGTAATTGATTTGTTCCACCTAACATTGACTCTTTGGGTAGGGTTCACCTTGATAAAACCTTTTTTCTGCTAGGATTCAACTCAAGGATTGAAATAATTATGTTGAGATGACTTGTAGGCACTGGAGCGTGGAGAGCCCTTCAGCCTCAGTGGATATATACTATAGAATAAAATTATCAACTCTGTAAACTTCATTGACTCTTCTGAACAGAAATCTGGCTATAATCCACTTCACATGTATATACCTATATTAAAGACACATGGTATAATTAATCCCACCTCCTGTTCTTTGCAGATGTTTGTATTTCTATTGATTATTTAGGAAACCTAGATGACTTTCAGATGTCTAAAGTTAGGTGAGATGAACCCCATTCTCAACATCTAGAAAACCCTCCCTATAAACTGTAAAACTCAAAATGCAGCACTTCTGTAAAATTTGCCAATGCAATGACTATAACATTTACGGAGGTCGCAAGATACTGCACACAGGTATTCTTCAAGATATTCACAAGATAGGAAGATCTGAAGACAAATATTTCATCTCTTCAATGAATAACAAAACAAGATATGTTACATTTTGGAATTTCTCGCTCCTTCCTGTTACAATTATTTAACTTTGCATGGCTTCATTAGAAATAGTTCAAACCAAAGAAAGATGGTGTGGAGAAGGAGAACTTGGGCGGCACAGAAAATTGGAAAGGAGGTACTCAGAGTGTGAGTAGGAAGGCAGGGGAAAATTATAGAGTAAGGAAGCTTAACAGAAGCAGTGACAATGAGAGACATCCTGCGAGTTTCCTACTGGAATTATGTATTATTTAATCAGTGACAAAATTATAAGAGTTTGCATATTTGATGTCTCACCATGGGAACACAATAGCTGTTGTGCATGCTCACAATTGTCAAAGCAACATTGCAAATAAAAGAAAATGTACAGAATAACCGAACTGAGTAATAAGACCTTCTAAATAATTGAAATTCATGTGGTGAATTGTTCAAATAACCATTTTTATATTATAAAGCAGCAGATACACACAATCTGGTAAACTGCATGTATGTATCACTTGTACTCAGAAGATGGTTTGTAGAAAACTACAGATTCTAGTTGTGATCAAAGGTTTCTGAATGTCATATACGAAAATACAAAAACGCAAATCAGAACATTTGGATAGAGCACCATGACCCAGTGATCAAGAAATTTGTCAAGACTGAAAACGCACAGCTGAATCCTCACAAGCTAAGCTTATGCTAGTAAATTAACTGCGATTCAAACTGTTGTCTATCACTCAGGGCAACCCTGTGGAATAACCTGCATTCATACTATTAAACCATTAAACTCCCTTATGCTCCAGAACATCGTGGATACATCCACAGTGCCTTTTGGCAGTGATCCATAGTCAGTGTTAACTCCCAGACTGTCCCAAGAGATGCTTTGGGAGACTGTTACTGGCACAAGCCGAAAGCCTTTCGGGAACCATTCTAGCAGTCTGACGGAGTACGCAATACAGTGTCCAGGAGCATTTCCAGAAACTGTTTTATTTACTAATATAGACGCAACCAAAGGCTACACTGTTGATGTTGTTTACTGTTCAATTTACTTTTTAACTCTTTACCTCAAGCTGAGGCAGCTCGATAATTTATGTTCCATAGTATTGCGTAACTGTGTTTTCAATGAACCTCTCTAACTGGTCATTTCTGATTCTGTGCCCTTGAATATTAAGTGTGTATCTTGCATTCCTTAATAACTTCCATTTTGGCGTGCTACTTCTCTGTACATTAGGGTATACTAGTTGGAGACCACCGCCTATCTGTTACACCGGTCCATAATCCCAAATTTATTTGTGAGGTGTGAAGACTAAGGTATGGTTCAAGAAGCCTACATTAGAAATGCCTGTTAGTCCACTACATGATTTCCATTTTATGTTGCCTAGCAACCTTTCTCTAGTATCAATCCCAGTGTACAGATTGGCAAAAGGCTCTACAAAGGGAAAACAGATAATCAAGAAAAGGGTGAGATAACTGAAAGAAAAAACTGCAGATAAAGGATCCATTTATTAAACTTATTTTCATGAATTTGTACATGCATGTTCATTTGTGCATTGGTTATTAATAAAAGAGTAAAGATGTCATTGTGGTCTGTGCACCTTAAGATGATGTCAGGAACGAATGAATTTAAAAAAAGATTAAAAAAAGGAGAGGAGAAAAGGAATTGTGTCATGACAGCTGTAGACTGAAGGATCTAAATGCAAAAATCCATCTACTCTTCCCTTAAACTTCCTGAAGTACTACCTCATTATTACTGCACGCTTTTCAGAAAGGAAATTTCTGAGAGTTAATAATAGGCCTATTTGTAATGCTGTTCAGATTTTTCACACTGGTACAAGTTCCATAAGTGAAAAGTTGTGGAGTTCTGGAAACATCAGCCACTGGAACTGGTCTACAGCATAGACTCAGGTACGTACCATAGCCTTGAAATTTAAGACATTTTTAACTTGTTTTAATTTGAATAGTTATATCAAAGACTGAGTTCTGTGGAAAATCTTGCATATTTTTCTGCAAGCATATGTATCTGGAAATAGACCCTGCATTGTGTTCTAGAAGATTATCAAAATTACCTCTTTATGGTGATGTCTACTTACACCTGGAGTCTAGCAACAGCGCCAACCAGAAGTACCATACCCAAGACAGCATATGATTATCAGCTGCTTCCAAACAACGACCAAATGTCATACCTTTCTGACTGCCTTTTGATAAAGGCCACGTGTAGTTCCCTTTTGCATTTAATTACAGCCTTAATGCTTTTAAGTACAGTTTGCACAGGCATGGGAATGGATCATCTGAATGAACAGTTCTAAGGCACAGAGAGCTCCCATCCAGCTTCAAACACTTCCCTCTCAGTATGTGACTCCTGTGGATCTCTATCTCAGATGCTCATTCAGTATACTCACTAGCAGTGTGAGGAAGTTTAACTTAAATTCTTCTCCCCCTTTTTATATAGTACGAGATTAAATTTGGCAGCTGAAGACAGTGATCAGAACAAGACACTATACTCTTCAACTATCACCATCCAAAAATTTAGACTAATGATATGGAAAGGATCGTGAGGGGGAGGAGAAAAGGTATAGAAATATTAAGCCTCTCATAAACCCATTTTTCTCTTTATCCCTTAGGTATGCCACATGTCAGAAGGATATAGATTCAATTACTAATAGCTACTGAAAGAAAAGGCATAAATTAGGATTTATTTCAGTGCCACTTTTATTTCTAAGCCTTGTGTCTCTGTCTTGGACTTTTACTTCTCTATCTTGATAAATAAACCCATACCTTGTGTTACTATAAATTCTGACTGTTTTTGCTGTAAGACAAAGTGAACTCATGTAAACTTAGGCTCATGATGAAGGCCTCATCCTGCTGACCACCTGAACCAAACACTTCATGCTTAGGGTAGATGATTCAGCATTGGCTTCTGTGGCTCGTGGGTAGCCGTCCACATTGATGTGCCCCTGGTATCTTGTTCCATATTTCTGGTTAGCCATGGAACTTGAGCTGTCTACCCTGTTGGAAGGATGTTAGTAGTACTACAGGAAAGGTCAGGCTTTGCTGTCAGATCTGTGAAAGGGTTGTGTCACTGTAGAAATCTGTCAGTGTTGACTTCTTGCAATAAGTGTTTTGCATGAAGGCATTTATTGCAAGCAGTACTCCTGGCGCCTGTATCTGGGTCCTTTATACAGTGCGAAGACAATGAGGAAAGTGGGGAACTGTGTCTAAATATCTTCCGAGGCACACCCAGAACATCCTTTATATGTCCTTCTTTGACAGCCTCCTCCAGTCTGTGTTGTCCTATATTATGGGGGTTCTTCCACCTCACAGGGCAAAGTGAGAAAACACTACCATCCTATATGCCGCTCAGTGAGAGCGCAATCTTCAGCTGCCAGCATCTGTATGCCCTTATAGCAAGAATCTGAGCATATAAATCATCAACCACACTGCATTGCAGACAGCAACTGTAATATTTATTGGCTGAACATATATGACATCTGCATGATCTACCTGCTTTGGTTTTGGCTGTGACAGATGGAAACCATGGTGTCCAGGTGTGCCAGCTTTTGTAAGCTTGGTGCTTCTGTGAGACTAGAAGCTGTGACTCTTCTTTCAGAACTGTCTTACAGAAGCTACATCTTTTCGTCCATGAAAACTGCCCCTTCTGTTTTCTAGATAGTTCATCTGGGGTAAGGGGAAAAAGGTCTTGCTAGCAGAGAAGGGAAAATAAACCTCCAAGGTCTGTTTTTGTTGCAAAACAGAATAATGACAGATTTGAAGAAGGAGCAAGACTGGGCAGAAATAAGGGGAGGAAGAGTGGGAGGAGTGGGTTTTAGTGCAATGCCCTGCAGCACTTTTCCTTCATGTCGCTGTACTGTCATCTTGATAAAGCTGAGTCACCTGAACCGCTCCAGCTGAAGGCTATCTATCCATAATATCTTCCATCGTGTAAATAGGGGAATAGGATGTCTGCCTTTAGGCAGATATCTCATGATTAAATGCAGTTTGGAAAAAGCACTAGCTTAAATTTAGATCTCTATTTTTAGGCATCTGAATCACATCCCAACAGAAGGAATTGTGGGAGTACACTGAGTGGTCATTGTGACCCAAAGGATCACCCTGCAGTCCCTCTCTCAAATTTCCTACAAAGAATATGAGAATACTTTATAGAATCACAAAAATATGCTATGGTTGATCTGCTTTTGAGACCTCAAGAAAAAGAATCATGGAAAAAAATAATGAAGAAAATAATCATTATGGATTTAACAATTAGCAACTGATGGAGGAACTGCAAAGCCTCCGAGTCCTACCTAGATATTGCATGTAAGAAATGTTAGAAGGCAATGTCAATTAATGCATTATAGATGCTGTACAGCTGTCACATCTCTTATTATCACATTTTCATTTGCTGCATTTGGCTAGAGTCTGGAACACTGACATTTACAACAAATCTATTGGGAGAGGTGCTTCCAAGACTAAAATTAAAATTGTGTGTATACCTTTCAGGAGTGCAGTTGGGAAGCAAGATATTTTCTGGCATCTAAATATGAGATTAAACAAAGGCTCCTTAATTATGCTATGCTCATTAACTCATACCTATAATAAATACCCATCTTTATTTATATGATTGAATTCATGTTGCTGAATGTTTTACTTCAAATTATTTCTTTTTAAAGCAAAACCATTATTGTGCATACTGCCATTGCAAATGTAGAGATTTGGCGATAACTCAATGGATTGCAGGAATGAGATTTTTTTTTTTAAGACGGACCACTAAAAATTATATTAGTATATTATGCAATGTTTTACGTTAATGAGGACAACCAAAAATGCCCTGCAATAGGGAACCATGGGATTTATTTGAGGGGGATGGTTCTCACTAAAAAGTCATTTCAGCTTTTGGTCAGTGCAAGCCTTGTCCTTGCAGACCTGGAAACCTCTAGGCAGGTGGGTGTTTATCCTGTCTTATTTTTCAGTATATCCAGTCTTGTTTTCAGCTTCAGTGAGGAGATATATTCACTATGACATATTAACAGAGCATTTGCTTCCAGTTAAGCTGTTGTCATTCCGCTATTCTCATGTCCACAGCATCAGCGGAAGACAATTTGTTAGTTCTCTCTTGTATGGCAAAAGGTATGGAATATAATTTGCAAGTTAGATTCACATTTGTCCTTTAGCTATAACTGCTGTATAGCTGGCTCTGAGTTCTGAGCCTTTGTGCACACCCAGTGCACTTAAGTCATTAATTCTCGGGGCGGTCCAGAAATTCCCTATGAAGTTATCTGCATAGCTGAGATAATGGACTGGCTTGAGACAACTTTATTGACTGAACTCCTAGTCATCTTCCCAACAAAGCATTTGACTAACTTGCAGAGGACCTCTCCAGGTCAGAATTTCAAACTGTCCCTAAGATCTTCCCAGGTGAAATATTGTGCCCAGACCACTCTGTATGTCCAGTGTGTTGACTGGCACCCTGGGTGGAAAACCTGGCCCTTTCAGAAACTCCCCAGATGGTTCCCATGCAGAACCGACCAGCCTTTGTGTAGATAAGACTCTTGTAAACAGTCAGTATAAAGTGCTCATGCAGATACAGAAATGGTCACAGATGACAATGTGTTGCACATAATAATAAAGGATAACCAGGAGATGTTTTGCGTGCGGTGTAAGATAATCAATAGTAACAGATCATACACACGCTGGAGTGGTCATGCAGCAGCAAGAGCAGGGCTGCTCCCCGAGGCAAGACGACCTGGGAGCGGAGGGTGACCCCAGCACTGGCCCCAGGCAATACGCTCATCAACAGGGTGCAGTCCCAGCAGCACCCAATCTAGGCAAGCAAAGCAGGGTTGCTGGTATGGTGGGTGCATGGCTGGAGGATGCAGATGAGGCTGCCAGAGCAATTAATGCACACTGGTACACTCAGGACACTGACAGCACAGGAACACAAGCCAGCTGGATTATAAGATTTTATCAGAACAGTTTGGGGAGTCTTAGCTGAAAACACTGTTATAAGCGCCCATCATAATGTGAACAGTGACTGACTATCCTGACTGAGATATTTGGTTCCCCATGTGAGTGTTACTCTTTCAAAACCCCCAATAATCAGTCTTTTTTTCTTTTTCATTTTTTCCTTTTCCTTTTTTCTTTTTCTTTTTTATTTTTTCCTTTTCTTTTTTCTTTTTCTTTCTTTTTCTTTTTTTTTTCTTTTTTCTTTTTCACAAATACTGTCTATGACTGTCTGTGGAACACTTAATCACTGCTGAAAAAGGTGCTTTCTGAACAAGTGCATTATCAGAGACAGCAGTGGATATTAAGGAAAACCCACTGGAGAAAGCCTGACATGCAATCAGTAAGATGCTAACTAGTTGTAGGTATAAAGAAGGAACCTGTTTTTGTTTAAGATATGTATAGCTTTTCAGATCTGCTTCTAGAAAAAAAAAAAAAACAACTTTTCTGAGTAGCTTAAGGTATTTTTATTCTTCTTTTGTTTAGGTTTATTTCTTGTTAATAGTCATATTTATTTCCTTATGTTTGTATTTGTTGATTGTTTTTTATACTTGGTAGGTAATATTCAATTATTTTTTCCTTATTTTTTGCCAACCCTTCAGAGAATTAGGGATTCTTTATTTCTGCTAGGCTGTTAGCCTTCTATTTTATTTTTTACTAGACAAATTTTTTCCACCTTAAGATAAAAAAATGAAATAATTTTTGATCTAAATTCTGTGAAGCATTAAGCTAACAGATAAAGGATCCTATGAATGTATGACACACCAAAAGAAGTTATTTCAACTTCTGAAACATAAATTGCTGGTAATATAATTAATGATATTCATAACTCATATTCTGAAATAAGTATACCATGATGAGCTTGTTATAGTCAATATTTTAGGGTAAGATTTCAATAATCTCTAAATTATTTAAGGTTACTGGTATGCTGCATTACTAAGCCTGTTATACAGTTGTGCAAACAGAGCCCACATGTAAGTAGAAAACTGAATAGTAATCACGTAGCACCAAATTTCCTCCCAAACTTTTTCACTAAAGTTGCATGAGGGTATCAAAGACTAGAATGTATATTGCCTTCCATTTCTATTGAATTTTTCTTTTTTTTTTTTTTTCAATCCATGGAGTAAGAATAGAGTTCAGCTTCTCAAATAATACATTCAACTAACACAAACTCTGTCTTTGTTAAGATGTACACCTATCCTCTTTTCTACTAAGCCAGTATGGTATGGTATGTCCATAACAGATTTCATACTTATGTCTCAATTATTAGCAATCTTGTCTCACCATTCAGATGTAAATACAAGCAAAATTCAAAGCCAAACTGCATACTGTCTGTTTTGGGGGTGTTTTTGTGGTTTAGGTTTTTTGGAGTGTTTGGTTTTTGGTTTGTGGTTTGTTTTGTTTGTTGGTTTGGGTTTTTTTCTGTCAGTGAAACAAAACATAGAGCTTTCATCAGCAACAAATTGTTACTTACAGTTGGCTTTAGGTCTCTCAGCACAGGCCCATACTTCAATACAGTGTTTCCCCATGAAGGAAAAGGAAACTGTCCAAAGGTAATTAAAAAACAGACAACCTATGAAAAAGTAATGATATCAAAATAGCTCATGTCCCAAGAGAGAGACTGCTGTACCGCAACTGGAGTGCAGGACTGGGAGGAATCTTTTTCTTCCTCAGCCCTTGTTCCTGTAAATATGGGAAGCTGTCCAAACCCCAGTATCCCATCTCCTTACACTGAAGCAAGCATAAATATAAAACAGGCCATTTTTTGTCTCACCAATTCTGCTATTAAAAGAAAGTTCAAATTTAATTGTTAACTTTATTCATAGTCACTTTATGCCCATTTGTTCTTGCACTAACATTTATCCTTTAACTTTAATCACTCTTATATTTATGTTCTACTTCATACTACTGTCTGTTCAAGCTTCATTTTATCTGGTTTAACACTGCTAGCTCTTGTAGCTGCTATTCCTAACATAAGTTTTATAGCCTCCTAATCACCCAAGCCACCTTTCTCTGAGTGTCTTACAAATTTATTTATCTTCTTCTTACATGGAATAACATAGTTTTCAGTACTATTCTAGACTATGCCTCATAAACCAGGAGGTGCTTTTGACTCTCCAGAGGGACAAGAGGCCTTGCAGGGGGATCTGGATAATTTGGACCATTGGGCTATGATTAATGGGATGAAAATTAAGTCTAAACGCTGGATTCTGCACCAAAGATGGAGTAAAGCCGGACACAAGTATGCATTGGGAGAGGAGTGGCTGGCGAGCAGCCCTGCAGAAAGGGATCTGGGGGTGCTGGCCGACAGCAGGCTCGACATGAGTCAGCCGTGTGCCCTGGCAGCCAGGAGGGCAAACCGCGTCCTGGGGGGCATCAAACACAGCACAACCAGCTGGTCAAGAGTGTTGATTATCCCACTGTGTTCAGCACTGGTGCGGCCTCACCTTGAGCATTTCTGGGCCCCACAATTTAAGAAGGATGTCAAGGTACTCAAATGCGTCAAGAGGAGGGCAACAAAGCTGGTGAAAGGGCTGGAAGGCATGTTCTATGAGGAGCAGCTAAGGACTTAGGGATTCTCTAGTTTGGAGAAAAGGAGGCTGAGGGGCGACCTCATTGCTCTCTACACCTTCCTGCAGAGGGGAAGCAGAGAGAGAGGTGCTGAGCTCTTCTCCCTGGGATCCAGTGGCAGGTGGGAACGGTTCAAAGCTGTGCCAGGGGAGGTTTAGACTGGATGTTAGGAAGCATTTCTTTACCGAGGGGGTGGTCAAACACTGGCACAGGCTTCCTAGAGAGGTGGTCGATGCCCCAAGCCTGTCAGTGTTTGAGAGGCATTTGGACAATGCCCTTAACAACATGCTTTAACTTTTGATCAGCCCTGAAGTGGTCAGGCAGCTGGACTAGACGATTGTTGTAGGTTCCTTCCAACTGAAATATTCTATTCTATTCTATTCTATTCTATTCTATTCTATTCTATTCTATTCTATTCCTTTGTACAATAATTTTAATCCTTTCCTACTAGGAATACTTTGCATGGCACTGTTTAGACTTTCTCTTCACTTTTTCCATTTCTGTATTAATTTGGCAGTGTACAGTCATGGTCACTGAAGCAATATTCTACTAATAAGCTTTAATCTGGTAGAAACTCACTCTATAAATCCCTATGCACATGACCCCACTAAATTTTGTCCCATTTGTATTACTTTATCCTGGAAGATTATCTTATTATTCCCTCATGATATGCAGGTCTGGCTGTGTATTAATGATGTCTCCCAACTCTGCATTATGAGAAAATTTACTTAGAATATTCCTATTTTTATATTAGAATCAGTCATAAAAATATTAAATAAGCTTGTTCTCAAGACTGAATCCTAAGAAAATCCAACAGGAGTTTCCTTTACACGCCTTTTTACTCCTTGAATTTTTTGTCTCTTTTTTTTATCAAGCTCTTTATCTACCTTATAATTTGTAACTAGCCCTAGTTCAACTAATAATTTTTTTAAGTTTCAATAGAAGTTTGAATAGAATACATCCACTACAAAGCATGTTTATATTTTGAGGTTAGCTTGGCATGGTCAGCTTTGTTAACCAGTAGCAAAGCTGCTGCAGATGTGCAGCACATGCTGGTTTTCCATACCAAATATGCAATATGTGAGTGCCTATATCAAAAAATAATCCTTATAGAGGACTGAATTGTCCATCGTTCCTAGAATTTGGAACTACAGAGCATGCTAAGTCACTCAGAGGCCGCAAAGAAGATGCAGCCAGCTCTTCACAGTGACAGTGACACAAGGGACGATGGACATTTGTTGGAAGAACAAAAGTTCAGATTCTTTTTCACTTTTCACCAGTAAAGCATTAGTTTGTCTAGGAACTTCTTTCACTGTGAGGACAGTCAGGCGGTGGAACAAGCTGCTTTAAGAGGTTGTGCAGTCTCTGTCCTCTGAGTTTTTCAAGTGCTTGAATGGATAAATCCCAGAGCAACGTCATAGCTGACTCTGCTTGGGACAGGAAGTTGGATCAGAGACCTCCTGAAGTCCCTTCCCACCTGAACCACCATAGGATACTATGATCCTGTGATCCTATGACCTTTGCTGGATTTTTTTTTTTAATGTTATCTAAACAATAAAGTGAAGAACAGGAAACTGTTTAGGGAGGTATACGCAGAAAAAGTCCCTAACTATATTACTATAGTAATGGGAGTTTCCTGAAGTACTTGAACTAAAGAATCTTGTCACAGAGACGGAAACAAGCGAGTTTAGTGGACTGTGCCAAGTCCATACAACCCAGCAACCAGGCACCGTTCTGTGACCACCTGCGCAGGCCAAGGGCGCTCACCCTACCTGACCCCCAAGGCAGAATGGCGGGCACCCGCCTGAGAGCGAAGGC
>JANXJC010000008.1:19468180-19478654 GCA_027564655.1 Leptodon cayanensis
CCCAACAAAGAGGAAGTCAGGTAAAAACACCAGGAGGCCTGTGTGGCTGAACAAGGAGCTCCTGGATGAACTCAAACACAAAAAGGAAGCCTACAAAAGGTGGAAGCAAGGCTTGGGAGGAACACAGAGAAATTGTCCGAGCAGCCAGGGATCAGCTTAGGAAAGCTAAAGCCCTGATAGAATTAAATCTGTCCAGGGATGTCAGGGGCAACAAGAAAAGCTTCTATAGGTACATCAGTGGTCAACGGAACACTAGGGAAAGTGTGGTCCCTCTCAGGAAAGAGACAGGAGACCTGGTTACCTGGGATATGAAGAAGGATGAGGTACTGAACAACTTTTTTGCCTCAGTCTTCACCAGGTAGTGCTCCAGCCGTACCGCCCAAATTGCAGAAGGCAAAGGCAGGGACTGGGAGAATGAAGAACCACCCACTGTAGGAGAATATCAGGTTTGAGACCATCTAAGGAACCTGAAGGTGCACGAATCCATGGGACCTGATCAGATGCATCCGCAGGTCCTGAGAGAACTGGTGGATGAAGTAGGTAAACCACTATTCATCGTATTTGAGAAGTCGTAGCAGTCTGGGGAAGTTCCCACTGACAGGAGAAGAGGAAACATAACCCCTGTTTTTAAAAAGGGAAAAAAGGAAGACGCAGGGTGCTATGGGCCAGTCAACCTCACCTCTGTGCCCAGCAAGACCATGGAGCAGAGCCTCCTGGAAACTATGCTAGGGCACATGGAAAATAAGGAGGTGATTGGTGACAGCCAACATGGCTTCACTAAGGGTAGGTCATGCCTGATGAATTTGGTGGCTTTTTATGACTGGGTTACAATGTTGGTGGGTAAGGGAGGAGCAATGGACGTCATCTACCTGGACTTGTGCAAAGCATTTGACACTGTCCTGCACATCCTTGTCTCTAAATTGGAGAGACATGGATTTGATGGATGGACTACTTGGTGGATAAGGAATTGACTGGATGGTCACACTAAAAGAGCTGTGGTCAACAGCTCGATGTCTGAGTGGAGACCAGTGATGAGTGGTGTTCCCCAGTGGACAGTATTGGGACCGGCGCTGTTTAACATCTTTGTTGGTGACATGGACAGCTGGATTGAGTGCACCCTCAGCAAATTTGCCAACGACACCAAGCTGTGTAGTGAAGTTGACATGACTGAGGGAAAGGATGCCATCCAGAGGGACTTTGACAGGCTTGAGAGGTGGGCCCGTGGGAACCTCATGAAGTTCGACAAGGCCCAGTACAAGGTCCTGAACATGGGTCGGGGCAATCCTAAGCACAAATACAGGCTGGGTGATTAGTGGACTGAGAGCAGCCCTATAGAGAAGGACTTAGGGGTGTTGGTTGACAAGAAGCTCAAAATGACCCAACAATGTGCGCACTCAGCCCAGAAAGCCAACCATATCCTGGGCTGCATCAAAAGCAGCGTGACCAGCAGGTCGAGGGAGGTGATCCTCCCCCTTTACTCCACTCTCATGAGACCCCACCTGAAGTACTGTGTTCAGCTCTGGGACCGCCAGCATAAGAAGGACATGGACCTACTGGAGCAAGTCCAGATGAGGGCCATAAAGATGATCAGAGGGATGGATGGGGTTGTTCAGCCTGGAGAAGAGAAGGCTCCAGGGAGACCTTATAGCAGCCTTCCAGCACCTAAAGGGGGCCTACAAGAAAGCCAGAGAGGGACGTTTTACAAGGACATGTAGTGATAGGACAAGGGGTAATGGTTTTAAACTGAAAGAAGGTAGATTTAGATTAGATCTAAGGAAGAAATTCTTCACTGTGAGAGTGGTGAGATACTGGAACAGGTTGCCCAGAGAGGCTGTGGTTGCCCCATCCCTGGAAGTGTTCAAGGCCAGGTTGGATGGGGCTTTGAGCAACCTGGTCTAGTAGAAGGTGTCCCTGTCCACGGCAAGGAGATTGGAAGTAGATGATCTTTAATGTCTCTTCCAACCCAAACCATTCTATGATTCTATGATATAAAACAGAAAGGAGAGAGTGTATAGTTTTATATAGTTTCCATGTGTGGCATGGAAGAATATCAGGAGAATAAGGATGTCCAGCATGTGCTGATAAAATAAATAGCAAAATGATAGTGGGCTAGATAAGAAAAAAATGAAACCATTAATATTAATGAGGTAAGCTTGCATATAAGCAATACAACTAAGAGAAATACTGCATCTGCTTCAATGAGGAAATTGGATGTGGTCAGTAACAAGCATACAGTGTTGTAAATTCCCTTTTCTATTAGGGTATCAGAAACTCTTCACAACGAACATTTATTAGAACAGCCCTTATTAATTAAGCTGTTGCTTTTAATAGAATCAAGCTGTTATTCATAGCAGATAACTACTTGCACAGTGTATTCAATCATTCCCTCACAAAGTTCCCTCTCCTTCCCTCTCTCTCTCTCTCACATATACATACACTTTTATAGTTATGTAGTTGGAGCAGCAGCCGGGAGGTCAACCGCAGCTCAGGATTGGAGAGTCATACTGATGCTCCAATGGCTTCTACAAAGGTGTTCAGAAATACCCTCAGGGGTTTCCTTGTTTCCCCAGCTGTATATAAACATAATCCTGTTGTCCTTGCCTGCATAGAACAGCCACTGCCCTCTTGGATGTGGTCTGAGTTATCCAGTCTGTTGTTGATACCAGCATGTGCTGGTGGCCTTGAATTGACATGGCAGATTCATGGTGTCCTGAGTTTTTCAGTTCTTGCAGATTCCATGGGCCTGCTACTCTTGGGAGACTTTCATGTGCTACCCCTCAGCATGTACATCTTCTCCCTTCAACCAACTTTTTTCTGGTATCTATTTCTCTGTCTCACCCGTAGGTACCTATACAACAGTCTGACAAAAGTAAAAAAGAAGGAGCTTTTATGAAAATGTAAATCCTAGATATGTTACTTTGCTAAAGCAAGTAGAGTGGGCAATATATTGAACAAAACAGACACACAGGTAGAGGATCTGAAATTGAATATTATTTTACATCAGAAGAACTGTAGAAATGAAGAGTAGATTGGAAAAGACAGAAGCATTGACTGGTATCTTTCTATGTTAATAATGTGATAAACAGGAGAGAAATAATAATGTTTAGTAAATGTAAAATAAAAAGTCTAATGTTATTAGAAAGAGTATCTTTTCTTAATTTATCAATCTATTTTTAACACACACACACTCTCTCTCCCAATGTTACATCTGTTCTACAGCATTTCTAAGAAGCATATGGCTTCCATTCGTTCATTTCAGTGCTCTGAGGATACAGAACGATGATTGTTAGCCCATTCCTCCATTACTTTTAAAATTATTAGCTACAGAGCATGAGTTGAAAATTCACATTTGAAATAATCACTGTTCTTACAAATGCAGACTTGGGAGCCTCTGCAGGATAGATTTTGTGTAATCCTTCCTAATGGATTTGATAAACACCAGATCAAGCAGAGAGTCCCTTAAAGGAATAGCCCTGCTAGGATAAACAGAATACAATGCATTTAAAGTACAAGGTGTCTTGATTGTTGCCTTGACATCCTCCCCACCTCACTTCCTTATGGGGCAAAGTAGCAGTCCATGACAGAGTATGGGATATGCAAGAACCAAGAGCTGGCGAAGAAATTCTGTTTTGCAAGCAGACTGTTTTAGCGCACAACTGGTAAACAGGAAGCACTCTTATGCACTGTTATTCAGTCCAACGTCCTGTTTTAAAAACATATTTGTGAAAAGTCATGATATTAAAGTTTGAAAAATGGCTGAGGGGGCATCCATTTGCTACTCCTAATTTTTCTTTCTAATTTTCAAAAGCATTTTATGAGAGTTGGTAAAGCCATGTCCCTAACATTTGTTAAAATTCATATAAAAAGTTATGAATGCTCTATAACAGGACTTTTCATGGAAATAAAATGAGACTTATGAAATTTTTAAACTTTATTTTTGTAAATCTTTATAAACCTTTGGTCAAATATTCATATGAGCTCAAAATGAATATGAGTTCTCTTTAACAAAATATTTTTGGTGAAATCCAAGTTGGTAAATGCTTTCTACTGTCTTTGAACAAAACTGGCAAAGGGATTGACATTGTTTCACGTTTTAAAGCATAGAACCAAAGGAGTGGTTCTTCTATAATATATGATGAACTGACTTTGTTATTATTCAGAAAGAATGTAGTTGGCATGCTTTAATTTATAATTAAAATTTTGTAAAAAATATTTAATAATTTATTTTCTAAGAAAAAATATTAGTTAAGGTACATTGGTTTTCAGTCCTATTCTGTTACCACTGAAGTCAAATGAAGCTTCTGTAAAAGAATAAGTAACACAAAAGGGGCCACAAAATCAAGTATTTAAGATATATAGGAACACCAGTAAATTAAAGAACATGACATGTAATTTTTCCTTTTTCATGGGTTACACTGGCATGCCTTTAGCTACAGACTAATGTCAAAAGAAATATAAATCAATTCCCCTGTAATGCCTCATAATAAAATATTGCAGTTGGATGGGATATGTTAATAATTATTTTGAATTCTGTTATTCTAAGCATAATTGTGAATGCATTTTCAAGATGTATTTTGTTCAATATGCATCTTGGAGTGAAAGAAATTTATAACTTGTTGTTATGGTTTTTCAGACTTTGTTTGACCAGACTATTTTCAAGACAGAATGTTCTTTGATTTCTGAAGCTAAAGGGAGAGAATTGTGTACTGAAAATAGGTTTGCTGTAGAAAATACCTTTTTAGATAATGTCAGTATTATTGAATCTGTATCCCTATCTGGTTTTTTTTGTTGTTGTTTTTTTTCTTTATTTTGGGGGTTAATATTGTACTTTTTGATAGTGCCTGTGAAACATGAAGGTATTGATAGCTACATACTATCTGGCAATAAAAAGCCATAATGCCAATAGAGCCATGGAATCAAATCTCTGGAACGTCACAGTTTAAGATGACATTGGCAGATACAAAATGCTTTAATCACAGATACATATGCAATTTTACAAATTACATGACCTTGCTGTCTCGTGGGGTAGACAGTGCAGTGCAGAAGGAAGGTCAGATGGGTCGGCGCAGCGGTCACAGCTGTGTGGTGCACAACCAGGGGGCTGGGCTGTGGGGTCCCCTGGGTTTCACTTTGGTGCCTTCTTCTGCAGTCTCATCAGTCCTGCCTTGGGTCGTCTCCTGTGCACCCCCGGAGTCTCTCTTCTGTCACCACCGTGTGTCTTTCTGCGATGTCTCCAACAGCACCTTGCACAGCACCTACACGTGACTCCCCAAGACCCCCTCCCCTCGTGTCTCCCCAAGAGTCTAACCCCATGTGTCTCCCCAGGTGCCTCTCTTCAACATGTTCCCCCATATACCTTTTCTCCCGGTCTCGCAAAGTGCCTCTCCCCGATGTGTCTCCTGCGCCTCGCAGCTGCCCCTCTTTCCTAAATACATGTGAGCCAGAGCACCTGGGGCTCCCCTGCCCACCTGCAGTTTGGGGTGCAATGGGGTGTTTACAGTGGTGTCAGAGCCAACGGGACCCTCAGGGCCTCCTCCATCCAGGGTACTGTGCAGCTCCCACCTACCCAAACCCACCACTTGGGTCCAATAAGTGGACATTTAGCACCAGACCTTCCTTTCTTTTTTCCTTCCCTCCTCACTTTTTCAGAGCTCACTCTCATATTTTGCTGCTAAGAGTCAAGACTTTCTTAATGGACAATTTTTTTCATTGCTCTACTACATGTGAAATATATACTTTTTCCTCCCAGTAGGCAGGTTTACTGTTTTTATTGACTTGTAAACTAGTTACTTCCTGATCTGAAAACGAAGAATTGGGGTTTTGTTTGATTTTTTTTTTCCTTCCAATCACATAACTTGCCCTAAAGCACCAAATTTTCACTTTCCGAGGCAGTTTAAAGAAGTACTTTAGAGCAAAGTATTAGCATTCAGAGCTAAAGCCAGGAGACTGTATATTGTTAAGGCTTCTAGTATCATTAACTATTTTGCGGATACCTGAGTGGGACATATCGGCTTTTTTTCAGGGTTAAGATCAACCTGGACATACGCAGTAGTAAATCACTTTTCTTAACTTCTTAAGTGTATCAGATGGTTCTTATATAGTTTATGTGTAAGATGTATTAAAAAAAAGGGAAAGGGGAGAAGTCTTGTTACGATTTGATTGGAGCATGATATAATTACTAGATAGATTTTTCCTATAACGTGTCTATCTTAATGTAAATAATCGCCATATTTATGCATTTCTTGCTTATAATGTTATGAACAACAAATGCAAAGAAAATGAAAACAAAACAAGCAGCATAGTACATGCATTTCTCAGGAGTGTCCTTTCCTGCCTCTGATGGTTGTTTTTGTTCTGTTTCTATCATGGCGTCTGTTTTTCTTTCTTTTTGATGTTCAGCTTATAGAAGCTGTAAATGGCTAAGAGGTTCTTTTTACATCTGTTTAAGTTCCAGTTGGGACTTCATGAATTAGCTCATGGCCATGATAGGGAATAAACCCATGAAATAGAAAGTGTTTTCTTAGCATCAGAGGCCTTCTTCTACAGAGATTATGTACAAAGCCAATTAAACAGTCAGCAAATGTTCTATACCTGTCACAAAGTTTAAGAAACTGTTGCTTTTAGATGCAGTGTTACATGCATTGTATAAAGATGTCTGAGTCCATTTATTAAAGTAAATTTCTCTATGTGGAGTAGCTTTGCAACGGTCGTCTCTCTGCTTCTTGTCTTTCTGACTCACCCAAGTTTCCTAGAGAGGCTTAAGACACATGAACACAGGGACTTTCCTTCATCTTTGTGTAAAACTTTTATTTATATCATGAGGATTTAAACTGAGGATTGAAGATGTTAACTTTACATATCCAGAAGCTCATCAACCCTAAAGAAAAGAGATTTGACAAATCCTCCCTACAGAATGAATGTGACATTCTAGTTCTGAGGTTTTACTCCAAGTGAAAAAGTCAGGAAGACATCTAATTTTTAATTAGTTCTCTCCATTTGGGAGATCATCTGATTTTACTGGCAGAATTAGCAAGTGAAATCACTTAAGAGCTGCCATGTAAATGTCCCTTACCCCTAGGGCCTAAGTATATTAAATGAGTACAGTGTTAACCTGGAAACATTATTATTGATTTTAAATGAGAGCAGCTCTGAAATTTGGAGGAAATCATTAAATGGAAATAATTATTTTGATTCCTTTCTTGATCACTGATAAAGGAAATTAGACATGTAAATCTCTTTTATGCATAAAAAAGGACAATTTCTGTCCCCTTCCCCCATTTTACTAATTATAATGAATAATTTAAATTCATTCCAGGCACATTTTGTAGTGTTTTCTGTCAAATGCAATGAATAACTTGCAGGATGTATCAGAGAACAAACAAGGTGCAAGTCTTTTCCTCCTTGACTTTTTTTTATAACTTCTTTTGCTGACTTATACATAGCATGACATTTTACTGAAACAATTTAGAAAAATATTCTGAGATTGTGTGGTTAATGTTTCAAGTACCATTTAAGTACTAAAATTTAACCATATTTTTGTGGCGAATTTGTGACATTCAATTTGATTACAAATACAGACCGTTTCTGTTGTATCAGTATGGAAGCTCATTTACTGCAAAATTTACATTGCCTATCTAAATTGTGAATGACGCCACCCTGGAGCCATACAGACAGCTGTCACATACTTAAAGCTCAGCCCTCCAAAAGTTTTTGAATAAGGGCCCCAGTCTTGACTAGTCCTATAGAACTGTCATTCTTATCACACAACATTTTACTAGTTGAAAACAAACAATGCCTACAAATAGGCAGAGATTTGAGTATCTATGCTTCTCAGTTCCCCTTACATGAATTGTACTGCTAATATGAAAGTCTCACTTAAAAAGAATTAAGCATTTGCAGTTAAATATTAAGACTGAAAACTAGTTGGTGTAAAAAATCAGCAGTAATAACATGTAATTTTTATGTGTGTGTATACACATACATACACACACACATATGGAGTCATACACAATAACTTTTAGCAAGAACACTTGATAAAATAACAAAAAATACATTCAGGCATAATATAAAAGTATAGTTTTCCCAATTCCCTTATATCTTTTACTGCAAAGAAAAAGGTGACATGACATCTTAAAATAATTACACATTCTCAAGAATAAATTCCTGGAAAAAGACTAGCAAAAAAAGAGGTCTTGATTTCATAAATCTACTCAAAGTCAATGGGGACTGCACTTTTTAAAATCCCAGAAATGGTATGCAAAGCTGTCTCAATAATGGAGAAGACTAGTTTTAAATGTAATTTAAAGCAGTCTGAAAGGGTAAATAACATCAGAGGAAAAAAAAATCTACATATTACATTTATTATCATAAAAGAAAATATAAGAA
The DNA here is from genome assembly GCA_027564655.1 of Leptodon cayanensis. Lineage (NCBI taxonomy): Eukaryota > Metazoa > Chordata > Aves > Accipitriformes > Accipitridae > Leptodon > Leptodon cayanensis. Next base: position 19,476,566 of record JANXJC010000008.1, read on the forward strand.
ATACACCAAATCTTCAGGAAACTCTTCAGTCTTTAGAAGGATAGAAAACTAGATACTTTCACCAAGGAGAAGCTCATCCATTTTTGACAGCCTCAGAGGTATATTCCTTTCTTAGTCACTAATGATTTTTAAAAGTAATGTATAAGAGCAACATGGTTACAAAAATGATAATGAAATGGAAAGAAAACAAAGCCATGCATTTTTACTCAACATAAATATTAAGGTTACACTTAAAAAAACCCCAGATTCAGTTAGAAACTGTATCACTTCTTTGACAGATTTACTGGATATAGTCCTACCAAATTTACAGAATGGTGCCAATTTGCATTGCAGTAGATTTTGGCCTTCTATTATTAATACATTATTAACATCATTAATATTAATAAAGCAAAACACTTGGGGCTATTCTATCAGGAAACTTTTTATTATTATTTTCAGTAATAACCGCATCTGCTCTCAATGATGGAAATCAGCACTTGTCATTATACAAAACATTATAACTAAAAATGGAAATTTGCTTCTAAGAACTGTCAAGAAGGACATGAGAATTCACTGAGAGTTGAAAGACTTCAGTTAAACAAAAGCAGACTATTGAAAATTGCTTAGAAATCAGCCTAACTAAATGGAGCCTGGAAAAAATATATTAGTCAAACAGAAAGGGATCAAATTCTATAGTGCTCTTGATCATGCAGTCATTTGCAGCTGCAGAATATGCATGTAAGTCATTATCATTTTGGTATTTCTAAGAATGTAAATATGTATGTATACTTAAGAACAAAACCATTGGAATCTGTGAATTTTAACTTCTGGGACTTCCTTTCTATTTTTTTCTTTTTCCATTATTGGAAAAATGAGTATAAAAGCAGTTCCTTTATTGAACTGCCAGCTAATTTTGATTTGCAAGGCCCAAAACTGTGCAATATTTGGATGACCCACAGTAAATGGGTAAATTTTCTGCATATTTATCTGACAAAATAGTCCCTTTTTCTGCTTCTGCCAGATTCTTCTTTATGGTTCTGTCAGATACAGATCTTAAAGAAAGAAACCATTTGGGCAACTACTTTGCCAATAAACTTCTGTGAATAATATCTTGGTGAAAAATATCTTGGAAAAGTTATGAAGAACTGATATCTGTTATATATCAAACACAAACATATTCATTCCAGTACTGAGAGCCAAAATCTGCCTGATTTATAGGCCATTCAATATGGTTTTATACAGAGATGGGTGATGATTAGAAGTCATGATTTTCCTTTTCATTCTCTTCATTTCAAAATTTTCTTGTCTTTATTTTCTGTTAAGATTTCTCAAAAGAATTGTTTTCTTATGTCCCTAGAAAAGAACACATAAGAAATTATTACCCTTATGGTAAGAGACATTAAAAAAAATATTAATCTCCAAATAGTAGGAACTCATCAAGGTATAATCAAAGAAATGCCTTGAGCAGAAGCTGTTTAGGACACTTGAAATGTACAGTGCGGTTTGTCACTGTATGTTCTCCACCTTGCTACTTACTGGTTCCTTTAGTCTTTTGGGTTACTGATTCTCAGTTAGGTCAAGTTCCAGCAGAAGTATGCTTTATGAAACATGGCTACTTTGCACGATACAAATTGCTATACGCAGGCATATTGTACTCACCTAACTACAGACTACCATACTGGTAATAACTATGTAGCTGTCATGGTTTAACCCCAGCTGGCAACTCAGCCCCACGCAGCCGCTCACTCACTTCCCTCCAGTGGGATGGGGGGGAGAATGAGAAGAGTAAAAGAGAAAACTCGTGGGTTGAGATAAAGACAGTTTAATAGGGAAAGCAAAAGCTGCATACACAAGCAAAGCAAACCAAGGAATTCCTTCCCCACTCCCCACGGGCAGGCAGACGTTCAGCCATCTCCAGGACAGCAGGGCTCCGTCACGCCGAACGGGGACCTGGGAAGGCAAATGTCATCACTCCCAACATCCCCCCCTTCCTTCTTCTTCCCCCTGCTTTTTTATTGCTGAGCATGACGTCCTATGGTCTGGAATATCCCTTGGGTCAGTTGGGGTCAGCTGTCCCGGCTGTGCCCCCTCCCAACTCCTTGTGCCCCCC
>JANXJC010000008.1:19478763-19492451 GCA_027564655.1 Leptodon cayanensis
AGTCCCATATCAGCTACTATGAAGAAAATTAACTCTATCCCAGCCAAAACCAGCACAGTAGTGAATCTTGCTTTTTAAGTAGGTACAAACCTTATGATTCGCAAGTACTGTGAATAAATCATCTAAACTCACTATGCGCCTCTCTAGCTCTGAATTTCCCTGGAAGTACTTTGGTGTGAGCTCCTTGGGAATCTATTGGTAGACCAGCATGTAGATCCCACAAACTTTATAAAAAAGTATGGTTGCAGTGTTATTTCCAAGCCATTGGCAGGACTTGTGACTTTTTTAGTTTTAAAGAACAACTGCTGGGAGACAAACTGGTGTCTAGTTTCTATTTGACATGATTTCCTTACAGTCAGAGGACTGGTACAGGCTGTCAAAGACCTTCATTTAAGCCACATCTTACACCAACAGGGTAAAATAAACATGCTGAACTTCCCAGGAAAAAGCCTTACACTAACACATCTTGGTTAGAGCAGATAAATTCTCTTGGTTCTTCTTTTTGAAGAGGTGCTGTTATGCAATAAGAAAACAATATTTAATGTGTCAGGAGAGATGCCACAAGTGTGAAAATAACTCCTATATGTTCTGAAAGCTGCTATGAATGTCATGTCTCTGAAATAGAAGGGATAAATGAATCCTAATTTTTCAATTTCTCTCAGCATTTCAGCTACTGCACTATTATTGTGGATTACTTAACTAACACTCTACAGATAATACTTTTTGGAGAATGTGATTATTATTGCAATTTATGAGGGACAAATATGGTGATAAAGTTTGTTCGTTGCAGTTTGAGATTTCTATATGGCCATTCAGAAGACAACAGCAGAGTCACTGGATTCAGTACGCAACATCGAGGTTCAAGACCTTGGTTATGCAAACAGATCAGAATGAGACTCCCTGCAAGCATGCACATAAACAAAGCACAGTGATACTGCTGATCTTAGAATCAAACAGGAATGGGCTTTATATATATTATTTTTGGCATTACATGCCAAAGCCAAATTTTGGGTTCGGGCAAAGCCAAATTTCCCATACCCATATTAAGACTCCGAAGTTTTCTATTGGGTTTTGCCTGCAATCACATTTCAGGGGTAGCATTTGCTTCAGGTTGGGTCTATCAGTTACTCATGCAGTTATTGTTATTTTGAAAAGGCCTCTCTAAAGCATCAGTGCTTTCCAGCCTGGATATGTGGACCTGTGTATCTGTATGCTAGCTCACTGTAACTAATTCCCACAGTAGATTTTGAGAAACATGATTAAATTGTGTTCAGTATCACAAAATGTGAATGGGTGAGAACATAACAGCAGTCTTACCTCTGCCATTGTAATGCAGAGAAAATAGAAGTACTTAATTAAAATGATCTAACTATAATCTGATGTGGACATTCGCTTATCAAGTATTAATTATAATACACAAATGTTGTTTATAGTTGCAAGTACACTATTAAGCACAGCACAGTATAAAATCCAATGAACATATGGCATTTGCAGAACCAGCAGTGCCACAAAAAACCCATAGCAGTTGTCATATTTTATTAATCTTATGATAAACTATCACTGTGTTGTAATTATATGAGCAAGACAGTCAGCCAACACCATTATCTGACCTCCTGTTTTCTTTTAATCCCTTGTAACTTTGAAGTCCTACTATTTATGAATACCAGATTGTTTTACTGAATGTGAATTATTGTAGGGGTAGCAGGTTGAGTTTTTCTCCAGTATTATTCCAATATAGCCATGATTTATGCTAGGTATTAATTTTGTCATGTTTCATATTGTATCTATTTATATATAGTTCTTGGCAAGAATAACTAGCCCAATACTCCTTAGGTAATGAGCTATTAAGTTCAACAAATGAACTTACAGGGCCCTTAGAAATAAAGTATTCACATTTACCTTTCATTCATGTCAGAGGTTAATAATTTCACAAGTTAATAACTTCTATCTAACAGAGGTAATCAATATTATTCTGTTTTATAAGTTGGAATGAACACAAAAATTACCTTAGTAACAGATACCACTAGCATCTGAAATTTAAAAAAAAATTATTTTCAGTAACTGAGAAACAAGTTTGTAAGAATTAAAATACCACTGAACAAGGAACTAAAAACTTACACATTTTAAAAAGATAGCTCTAATTATTTTCATTACATAAAGGAAGCCTGGAGTTATAATACAACAGCCAGTGCCATGTCTTAAATGAACTTCATGTTGCAGTGCTGACCACTATTTGGATAAATAATGATTAAAATAATAGTATCTCATTCCTATATCACTGATTTATTCTCAGCAATAATAAAAATTCAAGAACCTTAAATCTGTCAGGGTCACATACACACCTTGACAGTGCTCATCTTGCATCAAGGTGCACTAGGTAAAAGACATTTTTGCCTCGGTATGCCTTTGTTATTACTACTTAGATACAGCTAAAGAAATTATCAGTCTATTCTGATTTTAAAAGTCAACAACAGGTCAAGTAGACACTCCAATTACTTCGCTCAGTAAAAAAAAAAATCATTTTTACCTAAAATGTGTTGATTGGTTTAAATAGAAAACATATAACAGCTGCAAGAACAATTTCTAGTAATTTCTGGGAGAAGTTGATGACAAAAAAAGACAGCAGCAATAGGTGAAACACTGAACATGCTACATCCAAGTGGAAGCCAAGCAGAATTTTAAGCTTAGAGGATAGTCCTCTATGTTCGTCTTGTTCTCTGTTAATATATCGATATAGGCCAAAATTAGATTTTATAACGCTCTCAATTCAAAAGTTACAATGTCCAATCTACTTATTAAATGTTAAGTATTTTCAAATTACTTAATTTTATATACTCGGATCTATTCAGCTGACATAAGAGATCAGTACTCACAGCAGAATCCTTTCTGGAACAAGCTCTATAGAGGAATTGCCTGAAATTGAAGGGATTGTAGGAGAAGCTATGGCATATGCATAAATGAACCAGAACAAATCACCTCATACAAATGTATCAGATGGATTAGTATCAAAAGCATGTGATCTTTTGTCTAAAACTGCACTGATACCTGGATTGCAGAGGAGTAAACATGGCTAATTTTTAAAGAAGTGTTCATGGGTAGGCAGAGAACTACATATTTATAACTCTTATACCAAACAAATTAAGAGGCTACAAAGGACAGAATTAATAGATATGTAGATGAATAAGATCATTCAGTAGCTTACTCATGCTTTTGTCTTTCTATCAAGACAAACAAATATTTTAAATCTTGCTCATCAAATTGCATCATTATTCCACAATAATCTATAGCCTGGAGGATAGGGCATATGCAAAAAAAAAACGAGAAAAAAGTAGGTTTAAGTCTGCATCGTTAGGAAGGAATCTGAATCTGCATCTACTATATCCTAATAAACTGCTACCTGAAAGGGAAACAGAACTCTTCTTGCTGTGCTCTGTATCTTAAGAAGAAGGACTGTTAATCATCAGTGGAGAAAACAGCCTCCCTGGAGATCAGTATTGTCTGAAGAGTAATGGCACTGAATAGATACTTCTCACTATTGCCTAACTATTGGCTCATCATTCAGCACTCTAGTCTTCTAGTCAGTCTCATATACATAACTTTGTTTAGGAAGCTAACAAAAATGACTGGGATTTCAGTCTACAATGAACACATCTGAAAGCTAGACTTAAAAATGAGGTAGTGCAATAATGTGTTGCAGTGCCTAAATTCCTTGCCAGATACAATCTCATATTAATTTCAGACAACATGTACACTGTTTGTTTCTATCTATTAATGGAGTATGTCAATCATACTGGAAACATGTTTATTAAAGCAATACTTTATGAACAGTATTTTTTATTGTTTCAAAATGAGTTATTCATAAACAAAGTGTATCTGAAGTAATTATGCCAAACAACAAATTTTGACACTACAATAGAAGATATTTTGCTTTAATTCCTGAACTAATTGCTTCCCTGAACTAATTTATGTCATGAAATTGGATTGACGTTTTTCAGAGTACACAGCCTTAATTGCTTCTGTAAAAGTAAGCAAACAAACAAATAACAAAACAAACAATCAAGCAAAAATAATTCCTAATCTACCCAAGCAGTCTGTCAAAAGAGAGAAAAGAGACCTAACAAATATGACTTAGCTGGATGAGAGCATAAAAAGGGATTACAGATCTCTGAGAACTCAGAAGGCAGCCCTGAGTTCCTTTTTTTTGGACTGTACAACTCTGGATAAATTATCTTTGATGGGCATAATGAGAAATGTTTGTATGACAGAAAAATATATTAATTATATTATACATTATATTATTAATTTAAATTTGTATACAGGCAGAGTAAATCTTCAGGCAGCTCAAACAAGAATTAAAAAAAAATAGAATTTGGTGCATTTTTATGATTCTGGGTCATCTTATTAAATGCCAGGCTAACATATTGCAAACCATTATCCTCCATTTTTAATGAAAAAGAAATCCTGAAAAATACTTCTGAAATTTTCTGGTTAGATTGTTTTTTGTAGGTTAAACCACACCCTTTAAATTAAATTAAAATAGGAGGAAAGAACACCATTCTGTGAATCTTCATCAGTGAACTCATGCCCAACTCCAACAGAAGACATATATTTTGGGAAACATTTTCTTCCCTCTCTCATGTCTTCTGACACCTTCTTTTCTTCCAGTTTCTTCCATCGACTTGTCAGGGTACCCTTCCTAAAAGTGCACGAAGATCAAAAAGAACCTTTAGAACAACAGAAGGAACAAAACCATTGCTGAATGCCAAATCAAGTGTAAGTTTGTGTTTTGTTTTTTTGTTTTTGTTTTTAATTTACCTTCTTAACTATTCTCCATCTCATCATTTATATTACCATTACGGTAGCATCACTGGCTTTCAAACTTACAGGGCTTTTACTGCTCAATTTCACTTGGCCAAAAGTAGTCCATACACGATGCTCCGCAGGGCACATTGCCAGTTAGATTTCTACCCACCCAGCTAGATTTCTATCGAGGAAGAATGATATGACATGGCATTTTAATGATGTTAGGCTGTGCTTCAATAATTTATGTTGGATGTTAACTTCATTGAATTTTAATAACAAGTTTATCAGACTTGTTTGACCAGGTAGTCTTTCTAACATCTACATAAATCTAAACATATAGGTTAGTAAATTACAGGTAAGGTACTAACAAGTGAACTTAGTGACTATGGTGCCATTCAATTTTCAAGTGCATAGGGGACTCAGACACCACATTTCTATCTGTCCATATAATACACTTAGTTCAGTTATGAGAGCTAACACAACATTGAAGAATTTATGCTGTGTAAACACACAAACAGAATGCATAGGCAAATAAGAGACTTCTACAGAACTTGAATATGCTATAGCAAGAATAACCTAAAACAGTACATAAAAAATTCCTAACAAATAGACAATAGCTAATGAAATATGTAAAATATCAAAAAATAGTCATCGGTAGAAGACAAGCGTCTTTAGGTATCCTATGCAGCTGTTACTTGAGAAGGGTGCAGGGACTATGTCATATCTGTCATATCTCTTTCAATGTCAAGGCAATTGGATGATGCCCAGTCTTACTATTGACTATAATGTAAACCACAGTATTTAGCTTTCAAAACCACAAGTAATATCTAAGCACATGCGAATTTTAGTGTGTGCAGTCTGGAGCTAATTCCCACCTTGTGCGAGACTACGCCTACTTTACCCTATGTTCTTACCAAATTCATTCTTCTGGCCACAGAGCTATCCTTAAAAATCTGCCTTAATATCTAGACTACTTTTGAAAAGGGACCTGAAGACAGTACACAGGAACTAGGGAGCAGAGTCTGTGCATTTGATCCGTATGTAAGCAGCAAGCCCAAAGACTTTAACTGTGAGGCACATTCACAGGAGGACCAAGTTCCAGACAATATGTGTACAGAAAACCAGATTCACTGATGTGCTACTTCCACACTTTTAAAACATACAAATATCTTTTGGAATTTAATGTACAAATCTGTAATAATTAAATTATCAAGTATATTTCGTCTATGTTGTCTTTCAGAAATAAATGATGAGATGTAATATGTAGCTAAAATAGAGATATCAATTTTAAGTTCTCAAAGTAAAACTTCAGCAATTGGTGGAAATTTTCTGTATAGTTAAAATGGAGAGCACAGAAAGAATAATCAATACCTCTGAAACTGGAATTGACTTTGAGTGCACTTTTTAATTAACTTCTTAAATCACAGTTTGCTCTTAATAACATTTTAACATAATGAAATCTTTTTTTCTGTTTGTAGTGTTCACAAATGTAGACTTTTTTTTACTTAGCTAAAATCTTTCATTCTACTTGATGGCAAATCTTCACACAGAAAACAAATACAATGGACTGCAGAATTGTCAGACAGCTTTGTAACTAACATTTTTTTCTTACTCAATTAAACTTTATAAGGATCATTTAAATGAAATGTAAAAGTCTAACAAAATCTGAAAACAGGATTTAATTTTTTCTAATAGAGATTTTAAAGTATGTTTTTACAGTATGGATAAATTTCAGGGAGAAGATGATGTCAAAGTTCATAAAGAAACAAGCAACAAGTAAAACATGACAGATTATAAAGACAATGCACTAGATATGACAACAACATTGAAGTGAACTTTTTATTTAGTGCTAGAGCATCTGAGAAAAAGAATCAAACCCAGAAGGTTATAATAGTTATTTGAAGTCTCTCAATGTCAAATACTATTAGTGGTGTTACCTGAAAAGTTAGCTGACTACAGTTATGTTAGGAAGAGGGGCACAAAGGTGATGGGCACTTATCACTATTCCAGCTATAATCAACCTTTTATCATTGGCATTTTGGTCCTCCTAGTTACCCATGTTAAAAGTATAATGAAAAGTCTATACTTAAAAGAAGTGTCCATAGGCGTGGAGATTGGCTTTAAATAGCTGTGAAGTTACATAAAAGGTGGAATCTTGTTAGGGCTGCAAGACTAGGCTGCTGGCTAGACCCTGCCCTCAGATTAAGTTAACTGAGCAGGACAGGACAGGACAGGACGTGACATGACATGACATGACATGACATGACATGACATGACATGGGAAACTACTGGATGTGACAGATAACAGTGTGAGAAGCTGACATAAATTACAGAGAGCACCATGAGGCATGGTGGGGTGCACGGGTGGTTAAGGCAGTGTTATCCAAGAAATGACTGAACTTCACAGGTAATTGGAGGGAGTACTGGGGACCTGTGGGATGGCAGTATCTTGCAGGCCAGCAGTGCCAAGGCAACCACATCAGCAATAACCTACAAGGCTGAGGTTACCTAAGTAGTGGTAAAAGAAATATCCAATTTGGGTAAGATGTAGCAAAACTGGGGTCAATAGGGAAAAAGCAATTGAGGGCAGTTGGGAGGAGATTGGGACATAGAAAGGGAGGTACAAGGGTGGCAAAAAGGAGAGTCAAGATAAAGGAAAAGCAGTAATAAGGTATGTTGGTTGGTGCTGTCTGGGTGTACCTGCCGGGCAGCCCTGCACTTGATCACTGTAGCCTAAATCAGGACTGTAGATGAAGCCTGTTACTCTGAGCATAACAGAGTCGTCAGCCCTGCAGGCGGGATGGCTTGGGCAGGGTTCTCTCGCTGGCTGACAGGACCGCACCTGGACAGGAAAATCAACAGTATCTCCAGGCCAGGTCTTGTTCTTGACAGCACCCGCATCTGCCCATCACTTCGAACAAATATAGATTGCCATGCAATTCATGCAACTCAGATTTCAGTTTTTTAACTGCTGATGTAATTCTAAGAAAAAGGCACTCACTGGAAAAGTGATATCAATATTTATTAATCCAGAGAGATCAAAGCAAGGCTTTCCTTAAATTATTTTAAAAAATTGCTACTATTCATGGTTTAGGATTTCTCCAAGCACAATTAACAATTTGTACTTCTAATAGTACCAGAATGCTTCTTTCTTTGACTTCCAAATAGATGGAGATGTGAAACAGGCAAAAGGATATCAACAAAGACTGTGCACACATGAGATAGATTAAACTACTAGAAAAATTTTGCCCGAGGTCTGGGACACTGAATTTCCAGCACCTGAGAAAGAGCTTGAATTAGTATCTTGAATTTATTGTGCTTAAGTGGCAACTTAGTCACCTTAATGTTTGGTAACGCATGCATATGCATATACAACATTGCTGGACTGCAACTCTCCTAAATGTTATCAGCAACAAGGCTATCAGACATAAATACATAAAATATACTGTAGTAAGATGACAGAAGATTCTGTCCAAAAGTATTTATTAAATTCCTTATTCTGTTTTTTCATGGAGTCTTTATGATCTACATGGAGAAAGTTCAATATTCAATGCCTACTTTGAAAAAAATACAAAATAAACTGAAAAAATATAATTTATTGAGCTGAAAATCAAATGCTACATGTGCTGTAGGATCTATTGCTTCAAGAAGACTAACTATTTATTACCTCCTTCTTTATTATCAAGTAAACTTCAACAGAGCCTAACATTATTCTACATACCTTGTCTGTCTCCCTCTCTAAATCATATACTTTCTGTACAAAATGCTTGTGTCATAATTTTTTATTAATCTAAAAAATTTTCACCTCATTTACTTTAGAATTCTACCTCTAGCTCCACAGAAGACATTAAATTTAGGGAGCAACATATGATGAATGCAGAGAAGGAAGAACATAAACTTTCAGAAGGAAGCAATAGAGGTCTACCCCATTAATGATAATTTCTTTTCTTGATTAGAAACAATTAAACATGGATTTAAGAAAATGAAAGTTCCCATCTCAGCTTCTAGATATTTATCCTCCATTTGTAATATTATGAAGTTCAATGAAGAATTTGGTCCTGCAGCACTTAGTATATTCAATAAAAAAAGGAAATTTATCAAAACATGGAACATGGAATATTTCAAATTTCATACGGTACAGGACAGAGGAAAAAAGGCTATTATGTGATCAAATTACAGGATAATATTTACTTATTTTAAAAGATGAAGAAGGAAGGGATAATAAGCAGGTGGATTTAAAAGAAAAAACTGTTGAAGATATATAAACTCCCTGCCCAATAAAAAAAAAACCCACCTTGTATAATCTGGTATAGTTTTAATACAATGAATAACAGTTTTAAATGTATAAGCAAAGCACTCATTTACCTATCCATTACTGGTTTCTTTTTCCATGTGGACTTGAGTCACATTCATTAAAATTGTCATATTTCAGCAATTCTGACATTGAGAGATAATTTTCAAAGGTATCTTTGAAATGGTCCCTTCTCTTTTCAAGATGCCATGAAAGTTACAGCCTCAGTGCCACTCTGCAGTCCACTGCTGGAGATATCGATGAGTGCATGAATGGTGGCAGTGACTTTGGAACTCCTAAGAAGGCAGTGCTTCACAAATTAATTCATCACCTTGCAGAAGTGCCTTGTTCAACACTCTAGCTTACATTTGTTCGAAGAAACAAAAAGAAAAAAAAAAGAAAAAAAATTGAATTATGTGGGAAAACCCAGAAATCAGTCAAAAAAGACCTGGACTTGCATGTAAATAATGGCCTTATATGTTTTTCAGCATATTCCATCAAATTTTGAGTTTTGCATTTGTGTTCTTATCAACAAAAATATCCTAGATAGTTTACGATCAGTTTAAAAAAAAAATCATACCATAAACTCCACAGTAAATTGGTCAAAATCTCATGAGGGGGCTTTCAGCTCTGAAACTCTTTCATGAAGATGTCTAACTCATGTCTATCTTGATCTACCTCAACTCCTGTAGATGACGCTTTCAGTTAAATCCTTTTCTTCTTAGTTGTTATTTTATACTTCTATTGCCTTTAGGTTTTCTAGCCATCAGGATTCTTCATGTGTGTGTGGGAGGCCTTATTTTCAACCATGTGATACACTTATATATACTATAAATGTAACTAAAGATGTTAACTTAACCTTAAATATTGAACATGGATACCTAACATAGGTACTAAGGCTTGTATGGTTTCTTTTCTGAAAGAAAAGTCTTCGTTGCCTTGCTTATCAATTGTTTTTCAATGGAAAACATGAGGCAAATACAACATATTATTGCTTTCCAAGCTATTTAAATGAATAAAAAATGAATGCTGTATTGGGGTGTTTTCCAAGAAATGTTTACTGCCAAATGTTAACGAATACTAATTTACATTTAATCAGGACAGTATTTCACATATATTCCAATTAATAGGAATACACTTTTCTATTGCCAAGAGATAAGTGGTGTTCAACAAAGTTGAAAGTATATCTGAAATTCAAATTTTATTTTGATGCACATTTTACTAAATAAATATTAAAAGGTATATGAGCCAGTGTATTCAAGAGTGACATACAGCCTGCTTAACAGACGGACCTAACTTATGATTAAATGTTATGTGCTTTGTGAATCAGAGCACCTGTAGTTCCTAAATTCCCTGGTGGTAATGTCAGCGGGCAGCTAACTTTAAAGGTACTAATACTCACAAATCAAAAAATTATATCTAACATTGAAGAAGTTATTTCATTTTTTTGTTTTGGAAAATGAGTTATCTCTAAAAATTAGAAATTCTACCAATGTTAAGAAATCAAGCTTTCAGAAATTTGTGAAGACAAATTTAAGATAAACATTGAACCTGAAACCCACATTTTATTAGACTTGAATATGTGTTGTCTCTAAATGTTCTAATTACTTTGACAATTATTACAATATTAATACAATAAGACTGATACTTTCTATGCAAATGTACACACGACAAATTACAGTACACTAGTATAACCCTTGACCAATGGGTTCAGCTGTTTGTGATCCAAGGCTTAGTTTCCTGCAGCACAGCTACATCACTTACTTTGGCACCGTTTTGCTGAGAAAATTATTTTAAGTGTGAGAAAGAAAGTAGTCTGAAGTCATGGAAGACAAAAAAAAGGCGGCAGGAGAAACAAGTGTAGGTGTTGAGACAGTGATAATCAGCAGGTCAGAGATTCAGTATGAAAAATGCTGACATGAAAAGGTATATAATCCTGAGAAAAATTCAGCAACAGCAAGGATCAGCCTGTTCCAAGAACAAGGAGGCTCTTCCCCACCGGACTACTAACTGCCCAGTCAACTGAGACTCATCAGGGATCAGTATTGGGGATGGCAAGCATATTAATGCTTTGCGTGGTAGCTTCTTGGTTGGAGCTATCTACCACATGGATTAGCCAACAACAAATTGTTTTTCACTTCTAAGTGGTTCACATCTTACTGACAGTCTCTTCCTTTATGATAAAAGAAGCCCAAATGAAGTGACCCAGAAAAAGAGGGTTACTCTTGGTACAGTAAGGCCAACCCAGCCTTCACAATCATTACGCTAAGGAAAACTGAAAGAAATCTACAAACAAGGATGAAAACTAGTTAAGATTTTTAACATAAATAACATTTCAATAATTGCAGTTTAAGATAATTTCAATTATAGAAAACATTTTGTTTGAGGCATTACTACCATGTGATTTCGAATTGAAGAGAGTTTTAAGTTCTTCAATATAGGTTAGTGTCATGGTAACAGATTTTAATTTGGAATAATTTTGAGTAATAATGCTACTATTTTGTTTTAGGTCTGCAATTTGTTCAGATGTATCCTAAATAATAGGAAAATTAAATTATAACAGTATAACTGAATTTGTTTGAACTATGGTTTTATACCCCATGAACCTACATTTCATAAACTTATTTGCTACTACATTACAAAGAAAAGACAAAACAAATTTGATTTAATGCCATTCATTAACATTTTTCTGAAGGAATACCATGTATCTTGCTGCAGCTTTCATATTTTTAAAGGTAATTTTTTTTTTATATATTCTTTAAATTGCTCAGAATATCTACAGTATATTTGATGTCAGCCACAATACTGTTAAAATAAGGTTATCTTGATGTGGTTTGTTTTCTTTCACTTTCCCTTTTTACATTCATGTAGTCAGCATTATGTATTGACGTTCATATATTTGCAAAAATACGTATTGATAGCATAGGCAAAGTCCACACAGTATCCCCTTACCATTTTCCACTTCTTCACGTAAATTCATATGCTGAACTGGTTTAAAAGAAGAGTGTCTCTCTGAATAGATAAAATAGCAATTTCTTTGCCAGCCAAATTTATCCATTTTTGTCTGTCATTCATAAAATTGTGATTGTAGGACACATCTTTCTTTAAGGACAAAGCAGTGGTAAAAATAATGTTGGGATAAAGATGAAAAGGGTACCCAGTCTTCCAGGACAAATGAATGAGTCATGAGCTACCACAATAGAAGTTCAAATGCCTTTTCTCCAAATGTATAATTTTATTCAGATTTTATACACTGTAAACCTTAAACTCAGAATATTGCCTAAAATAATACTTCTCTTGAACATTATCACTCATGTTTAGCACTAAACCTAAATGAGAACAATACAAACAAAATAATTAAGTTGCTTTCATATTTAGCAAAACAAGAGGAATGTAAATTTAAAAATTTCATTTTCCAGAAAAGTCTTGACTAGAGTTAAGAACTGCAGCTCTAAGAAAACAGTACCATTATTCACTTGAAAATTATTGTGTTGATCTGAAATGATTGCAAAACAAACAAACAAAACTAAACAAAACATGATTGGTTCTATTCAAGTACTGGTTAAGTAATTATATTTATCTGTCCATTTTCAGGCTTTTAAGATCAAGTAACATGGATTAGAACTGCATGTTATTTCTTCTCCCTAATTGCCTTCTGTGTACAGCTGAACAAAAGCATTAGCTTTCAATTACATGAAATTAAAAAAAAAAAAGACCCCTAAAACCCAAAAACATGAAGTTGGCACTTTGAATACGATCAATTTACTTTGACATCTGCATTGTAGATGTTTAAATAACAGCTCCTCACCTTCGTCTACTATTACAGTTAACAGTGATAGCTTCCAGAGACTGGTTCCTACCGCCCCAGACAGATGTTCGAGACAGCAACGATGGAGCACCCTTTGGAGATGCCATCTTCTTCCCACTGATTGTGAAGAAAACTCAGAGTGACCGGTTCAGGCACGATCAGAAAATACTGTAACCCAGGCTGCACAGCTGACCAATAGTACAGAAGTAGTACCTTCGGGAAAAGTCTGAGGGCTCAATTACACTCATGGATGAAAGAGGACAAGGGAAAGATTTTTACTCCCGATTGTCTGTAAAGCTTAACTGCTAATTTACTACTGGCTCTTTTCTGCACATCTGTCATTAGTTATCTTCAAGACCAATCTGTCATTAAAATGGCTAAGTTTAAGCAGTCTTTTTCCATTTAACCACTGGGCTAGTGTCACAAAAGACACTTTGTTACATGGCTTCGGTTTAGCAGCAATTTAGGATTTATTAATATTTTTGAGATAGATCACAGGATTCGGTTGTGTAATTTTAACAGTAGTTAATCATCAGCCAATTTAACAGAGTGATTCGACGGAATTTGTTACAATCAAATTTGCGACTTAAAAACTCAACGAGGGCAAGGATCACCCGAAACTCCCCGCAGGGTTGCACGCAAAGGGAGGTCCCATCGAATCACACACATGCACGGACAGAGGAAACAGTTCTGACCCCGCAGGCAGGCAAAACAGTTCCAAACCAAATCACACAGGGACAAACTAGCTCCGAACCCACCTGCAAATGCAGACGCACAGATACAACA
>JANXJC010000008.1:19504816-19556158 GCA_027564655.1 Leptodon cayanensis
GGTTTGGGGGCTGAGAGGGCGCCTCGCTGCGCGGGAAGGGCGGCGCGGGGGCTGCCCGGGGCTCCCGGGAGACAGCGGCCGGCCTCAGGGTCGGGGTGCCGCGGGCGGGGGAAGGCTGCCCCGGTCCTGCTCTGCCCCTGCCCCGGTCCTGCTCTGCCCCTGCCCCGGTCCTGCTCTGCCCCTGCCCCCGTCCTGCCGCTGCCGCCGCCCCCGCCCGCGGGGCTGGCCCCGGCACAGGCGCCTCTGGAAGCCGGCGCTCCGCGCTGGGGATGGCCGGCACCCAACTTTCTCAGAAGTTCATTAAGATGCTAGCGGGAGGTGATGTCGCTCCGAGTATGGGGGTGGCAAGCGAAAGCTCAAAAGTGAAAACGTCCGCTGTCCTGGAAATCGGGGACAAATCGTGTCGTAGCCTACCTCAGGGAAAAATAAGAATTTGCTTTCTGAGTCATCCACCGAGTGACACCTGAGAAGATGTAAGAACAACCGAGACACGTCCAGGTGCTTGCGTTTCTTAATGAAACTTCGGTTAATGTTGAATTGCTTTTCTTTCTCAGTCCCCGCCCTCCTCCCCCGGCCCAGCCCAAGCTCAAATTAAGATCGTTAGAAGAAGAAAGTGTAGCTAACATAGAGCTTTCAGGAATACTGTGATACAGATAGTCCTGAGGATAAAACGCTTCACTGGTTTAACTCTGCTTGCGCCTGCCTCCCCATGGTTAAAATAATTTCATTTTCATTTTCCTTGTCATTTATTACTTTCTCTATGGAAGGAAATGTATGGTTCTGTTTCTCAACAGAAAAAAAAAAGAATGATTTGTGTTTTTCATATTGAAAGTAAAGCATACGGTGTTAAATATTTTATTGGCTAAAGAGACGTTTGTTTGGATTAATATGGCTAGAGATAAACCTACATATGCGTATAACTTTGAGTATGTTAAGCTTGTTCATAGATGCCTAAAGCATATATTCTCTACTTGAAACTCTCCATTGCTTTCTCAGTTAGCATAGTTCATTTCATAGAAGCTACCTCATTTAAACAAATGTGGAATAGCTGATGAATGACTTAGGGTACGTTTTTCAAGAAAAATTGATGCCGAAGTTTTCATGACCATTACAAGTTATTCTGAACAACCAGAAGATGCTTATTGTAGGATTCAATACAAAATGTTCTCGAGATACGCTGTAAAGACAGGTAAAATAAAATTATCTCTTCAAGGTTTCTGAACTGAATAGAAGAGGTTAAAAACTGGTACAAATATAATGTCATTCTATAGACTTCATATTTGGTGTGTCACTGATCTGAGAATCTTCAGAGATCAGCATACTGACAGAAGCTTGCTGAATTTTAATGGCACCACTTGATTTGTTGTCCGTAAGAGTTGACTTGCTAGAATGAACTTCCTCATCACATACGTACTCTGTGATAATATAGATCTGGTTTATTCTTACTGCTCTTGGGTTTTTATGATCCATTTATTCCATGTTCTTCATTCTTTGCTACTGAAACAGCACATCTAGTCATCAGTAGCTCCTGGTCTTGTTGAAGGAATAGGATAAAATTTGTTCAGATTTAAAATAACTAAAGCAGGAAGATACCATTTCATTATTAATGAAGATGCCACCTTTTGAGATATGAAAATGTTTAAGGTAGTTTTAGAGTCTGAGACTTTCCTTTCTCTTTTTCCGTCTAAGAACCTTTCATTTACCTGTATGAATTTTGAATGCTACGGCAAGAGGTGGTCAAGTGCTGCAAAAATGGCAGTGCTGTGCTTGAAAGCTCTGTGATCCAACAGTCTTCTAATGCCCTGACAAGTTATGTCTCACTTCTTCTGTAGAAATTAGTCTGTTTATAAATGGTGCTGACTTCTTTACTTCATTATGATTATAGCATATATAAACTACCGTTCAGTCCTGAATAATAGATATAACCAAATACATAAACAGACAAATATGTGGAACTTCCACCAAGCCTTTAGGCATACGCCTGGATGTTTGGTACACTGAGCGTAAAATTGTTAACTCCTGGCTCTCCTTAGTATTTTGTCCTGTACGTATTTAGGAACTACTTTAATACTTTAGGACTGTTTGGAAAACAATGTTTTTGCTTTGTGAAAACAATGAGAATTCAACATTTGGTTATGTTCCAATATAGACCATATCCACAACATTTCAAATGTTGTGAACAGGGGGGCTCTGGGCAGTATTAGCTAGGAACCCAGTGGCAGGACATAACATGAGGAGCAGGTCGACAAGGTGGCTTTGGTTTTATGCTTGGGATTAATAAATTTCTTATTTCTACTATTAAAATGTACGTACAAGTGAAAATTACACTTTTTTTTTCCTTTGGCTTCTACTTGGGATCCTTGTATCCCCAAAAGAGTTTTTTTGTTTGTTTGTTTGTTTTTTTTTCCTGGTTGCTCACTTCTGCTTGATACATGAATTCAGTGCTGGAATCCTTTTTCAGCCCACCTCATGTGCAGAATTCCTGGTTTTGGCTTTTTGTGGATTTGTAGTTACTCTGTTTTCACATCTTAAGTTAAATGCTTAGCTGAATGATCTTGAATTCTTAATTTTACTTTGAATATTCTGTTAGGTATTATGGAATTTACTTAATGAGAGCATAGTTGGGTAATAACAAGTACATTCTACTTCATTGATTTGTTTTTGTATGCTTCTAAAGAACATCCTATCATGTTAATTGTACAGGTACTTACATGCATAAGTGAGGTTATGTGGATAGTCCATTGGTATTAAGAAGACTGAAGGGTTAGACTTCATGCATGATATAAAGTACTGACATAATTGTTCTACATTCCATATTGTATTTGTAAAATCAAGAAAATGTTTTACAGTTAACAATTAGTGTTAAAACACTATTTGATTGCTTGAAAACTTGTATATAAAATTGATTTAGAGCTTGCATCACAAATTTGGCAATAACTGCAGTAGATACTTAAACGTAGGTTCTATTTTGATCTTAATTTTGTAAGAAAAAGCTGTTAGAGAAAAAATCTATGTAATGAATTTACAACTAGGATTTATAAATCAACCACAAAATGCTCGGAAAATACCAGCTCTAAGGTTTTCTATATAACCATCAGCTCCTATGAGTTTACAATGGAGTTTTTGCATGATCATGATAGCTTTTTTTCACGTGACATATTAATCAACCCTCAACATGAATGATATTCACTTAATAAGCAAAGAGTCAGTATTTTCTTTGCTCCTTCCTCAGTGAATGGTACGATGCTTTGCTTGCTTTACACTGTCCAAATCCTATGAAGATATAATTACTCATGAGCCCTCAGCACTGTTCACCACTACATTCAGTACGTGGCTCACAAACTATTCATGGGTTTATCTTTACAACAGCCCTATTTTACCATGGAGTGGTAAAACAGAGAGAGAGATAAAAGTGAAAAAGTGTTGAATTGCTGATTTCAGAGCACATAGCATTTCTCTCCTACTACTTTCTTTGTTCCCAGTTGCACCCATAAATGATGCAAACCTTCTGCAAACCAGTCCCAGACTCCTCTGGCTGTGTGCAAGAGGAGTGAGGAACACAGGATTCAGTTAACATTTTGTTTAAGAGACAGCTCCAAGAAGGATATGCTAGATACGCCTAACCCACATAAAGCAAGGACTGACAGTGCAGAAGTCTTTCATAAAACATACAAGTATTTGAAAATACAGCTTCTGAAAGAAGATGGCAAGTCCTGCCACCATTAGATACTCTATAATAGTGTACTGTAAAGCAAGAAGTGAAAGGATTGAGTACTGTGCTCTCCTCACATAGCAGAATTTCACACTCATATCTTGCTTCACTAGAAAAAGTAATGAGAAAAGAGCATTTTCTACTGTTTCCTTCGAGTTTGCCACTGGGAAGTAAAAAATTCAGTATGAAGGGGAATCCAAAAGGTTAAAAAGTGAGAGCATGATTTTGTAATTCAAATATTAACTGAGCAATTTAGTTTACAAGTCTGTATGCTCCAAAATTATTTATTTAAATTAAATCATTATTTGATAAGAAACAATAATAATGATCAGTGTAGAATCATGAACATAAAAATGTGGTTTTTTTTAAACTATAGAATCAAAACTGTTGGATAAGCATTTCTTTTCTATTTTTCTGTTCTCATCCCACAAATCTTGCATTTTGATGCTTTTGCCCATTAGTCTCTCCCACTTTCAAGTCTTCCTCCTTTTCTCTTAGCAACCTACCACCTTGTGGTTAGCATGCTGCTATAGAAAGTTACGAGTTTGAAAGCTGTCAGGATGAGCAAGAATTTCAATACAGCTTTCTAATTTAAAGAGAAAATATTTCGATCGTTTTTGAAAATGTAAATAAAATTGTCATCAAAATTTACAGCTTAAGTACTTGATGTACTGTTGTATATGTATCTAGTCTCAAGAGAGGATTCTGGGCTCTGGTTTCTAAGCAAATGGAGTTTCCCAATTACAGTTCTGTCCTCAGTACCTGAGCTTACAAAAAGAGGGGAACCGAGACACCTTCCTGTGTCTTAGTCTATCCTGTGAGCTCTCACACCTTTAAGTATTTTCTCAACTGAATGTGGCTGTGGCCTTTTTGAGGTGCTGTCCTCGTGGTATTATCTAGATTTCAAAGTATGAACTATGGATGCTACTGTGATAGCCAGATCCTAAAATTAGATACTATAGACATCAAATTTATAGCTGCTTATGGTTTCCATTGACTTGGCTATCTCGTACAGAATGTTCTGTTAGGAATGTAATTTGATGCTAGGGGTGGAATATAGATCACACAACTCTGCATTTCTAGGTTATGGAATCAGAAGAGAATAATTCTTTTGTCTTTACCATGAGCTGGCTTTTCAAGTCGATTATGAAACTTTTAAAAATTGTTATATAACTTTTATGCTTTTATACTTGTACTTTTGACTTTCACAACAAAAGAGGCAGGGTTCATACACAACACAGACCACAAACCTTTCTCCTCCAAAGTTCTGATTCATTCTCAGAGGGTGTATGTTCTGTGCATGGGATGCAAAAGAATCCGGGGATAAAAATAATGCATGATCATATAGCTAAAGACTGTATGTATACATAGATGGAATGAAATTAAAATTACAAGGAAAATCTGGTTCTAGAATTTCCTGACTGTGAAGTCTTTGGCTTTGCTACTTCTAGAACAGCATTTCTAATGTAAGCTGTTTAGCAGTTTTGTTTTTTAACAAAGGAAGTGGAAGAACACACAAATCACTTCATGTGCTGTCATTTCTTTTGTCCACCACTTTTCTTCTTGGTGCTCCCAAACTTAGTTCCTTTTGTTCCATCCTCTTTAAACTCTTTTTGTCTTAATTATGTGTTCTCCTTCTGATCTTATTCTAGCTTTTTTTCTCCAGTCCACGGTCTCAAACTATTCCTGCCTGCCTTATTCAAATCCTGGGTTCCTTACCCAGACAGTGTTACTTGATTTTACTGGATTCCTTACCATCTGCCTCCTTGGGTTTACTCACCAGGTTACTTACTCTAATGCAGAACAGTCCATTCTTTCCTGTATCTTGTCCTAGATGCTTTCACAAATCAAGTCCCAGTTGTCCCCTAGCTCCTTAACAGCTTGTCAGACTTCTCATTCTTCTGTTTCTCTGCCACTATTTCCTAATCTTTGAATTTCAATATCCTTTACAACCTCCTCCAGCTTCTTTGTCAGTTTTAATGGAATCCTAATAGAATTCCCATTCCTATGTTTTCTCCCCAGCTCCCACTTTTACTGTGTTTCTCTGACCTGTCTCCTCAACTGCTGCCATGATGATGGTACCATTTGCTATGTTTAATGGGTCAGTAAGACACCTAAGTTTGAGTAATTCATTCTGTCAGTGATGGGGATGTATCTTATCTCTTTCTTAGCTGCACATTTTAGAATAAGGTGAATTGTCTTCCAGACATGCCTATTTCTCTTCACTGAGCATAACAGTAGTCTAAAGTGGCTAGTTCAGATTTAAATGTTCAATTTAAATGTTTAATGTTCAATTAAATTTGAGAAAGTGGACATCATTTGAAGCCTGCATTGCAAATTCACACTGTTCTAAAAGGATAAAATTAATTAAATCTTGGTAGATATTCATAGCGTTAGTAAAGAGCATATCTCTCTTCCCAATCAATGTAAGGGTGCTGCTCTGAAATACGGGCCCACTAAACCCACTAGAAAGCAAGACTTGACAGTTATTTTTGTTGTTGTTATCCCTGTACTTTCAACATTGGCTAAACAACATTTTTTTCCTCTGGACATATTTTCAGAAATGTTTGCACTGTTTTGCCAGAATATTTCCAAAAGATTCAACATGAAGTAAAGATTTGGCAATGAAAATATCAGCTGCACGGAGAGTGGCTAAATCAGTAAAATACCTCTGAAACTACAGTTGTCTTAAGGGTAACATCAAACAGCATGAGGAAAGGAAAATGCTGTTCAGCCTTTCCACAGTAAAAGTGAAACCACGTACAGAGAAGAACAGCTATCTCTGGAAAATATGACTGATGCTGAATATTTATAGGGAAGCCTCCAGAAATACTGTTGGCTTGAATATCTATTTTTTTTTTTTTCCCTGAAAAAAACAATTTTGTAATAATAGTAGTGTGGACATATATAGGTCTATATGTGCACACGGACATCTAAATCTGTATCATCTGCTTTTCTCTCTTTATATAAGCATCATAATACATACCTGTATAAAAAGTGCATATATGTATGCATATTTTATAAATTTATGCATACACACACACTTTTAATCTTTAGATTCCTACACAGTTATTAATAAATAAATCTTAGTTGATTCTTCTATGCTATTTTTGTGAGCAGTGAAGTTCACTTAAATCGTATACATGGAAAAAAATTACAGGATATTGTTGGAATCTGTGCTAAATTCATAAGGATGGTGCTGCTACATATAGGTTAACATATTCTTAACACGTGATCATTGCTTTCTAACAGCCACTTCTTATCCTTGTGACACATTTTTTTTATACCCTGTTGCAAGCAGCTTAAGAGATTGCTTTTTCCTTTTTTATCTCAAACTTGCATTTTTTAGGTGAAAACTGCTCCTTAAATGTTATGCTATGATGTTTTGGCAGAATTTCCTAGTATACAAATTTCCTGGTGTTTGAACATTTTTTAGAACACAGGATAAATGACCTAAAGTAAACTGTTTGCTCTAGGGAAATAGCTAGATGTGTGCCATTAAAAGTTTCAGGAAGGAAATCTGTCCTGTAAAAAGTTGAGAACTGCTGCAACTTCCACAGAAAGATAAGTAACTGTGTAGTCATCCCTGACTAAAAAAATACTGAAAAAACCCAAAACCCCCAAAAATCCCCAAACCAAAACTTTTCCAAAATATAATTTCGGCAGTGCCTAAAATTTCTGATTTTTATTTCAAAAAGTCATAGCTTACCAATAATTTAAGCCACAGATCCAAAATATTAAAATATTATTTTTTGTAACAGTTTTACTGAAGATTATAAATTTGTTTAGATGTTGTTCCACTAACCTTTTCAATCTTTTATTTAAAAAAAAATGTTAATTTTAACTGCAATAACAGATTAAAACATTATCATCATTCACACTTTTAAAATTCTCTTTTAATTTATTACAAAATAAGAAATGAAAGCATTTAGCTGCAGAATAAACAAAACGATGTAAGTTTTTCCAAAATTCATGTTAAGGTTTATCTGGAAATTTCAATCCGTACTTTCAATTTATATTAGATTGTTCTTCCCTGTGGTTTTAATGTGGTATGTTTTCCACAGTTTGGAATTATTTGCTTCAACTATTAAAATTGAATGTTAGAAATCAATCATGTAAAATTAGATCCAGTTGAAAATAGGAGATTTTATCCTTTGGCCTTTGGCCCTGTTTCAAAATTTGCCATTATCTCAAGATGAGTTTGAAAGACAGAAATGTCTTTTTCAAAAATTGAAAATTATTTCTTGAATCTAAACCAATAATCTTTATCACACTGAATTGATTGTCTGAATTTAAGGCACTTACTTTCTTATTGTCTAATAATGGCTGGGCTCACTGTGTGGATTGCATCACTCACCATTCATTCTTTTTTAAACTGTATCAGTCGAGTTTTCTGTTTTACTACGTCTTATCAACATTAAAATGTTCAGCTTCTTATAACACTTGGATTTGCTTGTCATACTGTTTTTATCCTTCCTCCTAGTTTAACCATATGGAAAAAGCATCATTGTTTTGACCTTATGGTATCTTTTTGCTGCTGTGGTAGTGTTGCTTTGTGCAAAGCTCAAAGAGGAACCAAAACCAAATCAAATCAAAGATCACAAAAGATCCTTTCATCTGAACAGGTATAATCACACACTTACATGCTCTTTGCTGAGTGTAGTCCTAGAATTTAATCCTATTTGGGCTCATAATTCTTTCTGGTGATTCTTCAACTGTGTAAGTGATTCATACCTATAAATATGGTATAGAAATATGTAAAGAGAGAAAATATAGGATGCATGCCTAATGCATAGTTTTATTGTGCTGTGGGGCTTTGTTGAAACTATCTCCTCCCAGAATATCTTATAGCTGAGCGATGAAGAGGTTCTTTCAGAGCATAAGAGTTGTCTTATGTTTCTTGGGCAAGTGTCATAGTATGGAGAAAACATGCAAAAAGAACAGTTTATCTGTATTTGCAAGAATATGTGGCACTTCAGATACTCAACTTTCTGTTCTTAGCTAGACTTCTGGCTGCCTATGGAAATGTAAGTTCTTTTTAATTTTTAGGCAGGATGGGTGCATCACTAATCCAGGCCTTCAGGCTGACCTGTTTCACCACTTCTTCTTGAATTCCTTGTTAATTCACTACTTATAAATTGGAATCTGGAATAATATTAGTATACATCCATTCATTATTAATCTCCACGTGCACTGTTATGTTTTTATGCATGCAACTGAATTACAATAATTTGTGAATGTCTGAAAGATTATTTTTATAAAATGACTTATCACAATTTTATAGTACTAATCATCATGCTTAATGTACACTTTCTGTGTGGCTCTTTTTATACAAGTTGAATTTTTTTTGTCAGTTGTTTTGTCTTGATTTTTATTGTTAATTTACCCACAGTGATAACCTACTTTATATATAAATTATCTGAAGTTCAGAACAAAAATACCCCAAAAAGAATACCCCTCCCCCCCAAAGTAGCCAGAGTAAGCACAACTTCAAAATATGTAAGATTCAAAACAAGGAAGGATAGAGGAGAAAGAAAGGGAGAGAGAACTAAAGAATATGGAATAAACAATTCTTGATATTTTCAGTTAGTAGGAAGAATTTTTTAAAATTTTTTTAGTCTTCTGTTGACAGACACGAGAACTTCAAATTACTGCCACATTTCAGGAGAATTTTTTAATAGAAAACGCTTCAGTAAATAACTGTTTGTTAATCAACAGTGCCTTCACCAAGATATTTGCTTATAATTAATCATCCTGAATTGAGTTTTGCATATCTTGACTCCTGTTATTTTAATTTAGAAGATTAATGACTTTTGTTTGAAAATATAATAGTCTTTGAAATGATTGAAATTTAGATGAAAGTGAATGCTTCTGTACACTGGTTATCTGGGGTGGCAATGGAATTTATGAAAACTGGTATAAAAGTGATGGAAGAGGAAAGCCTTGTTCAAATGCAAAATTAGGAGAAATAATTGTATTGGTTGGAATTTTTCCTATGTTTCTTTTGGGCCGAGTACTTTCATTGTAGTTGCTAATGACTAAATAATGAAATAAAGGATATGCTTCTTAAAAATAAAGACGAAAAGATTCTTAGACGATTCACCAGTATGTTACAGGAGAGAATTGGAATGCAAAATAATGTTGTAAAACCAGAAACATCCTCTGAAAAAATGAATATGGAATAGTTCAACTTGCTATCCTGTCACAAGAATAATCAGCAGAGATACCCAGTGGGATCAAATGTCTAGATAGCAGTTCTGCAGAAATTTTGCTGTTAGTAAACAGCAAGTAAAATATGAGTCAACAATGCTATGGTGCTGCTAAAATGTAATCATAGGAATATATAAACAGATACATAGCCTGCAAAACAATTTAATAATTTCTCTTCTCTGATCAGTTTTGATAGAGCCTCAGCTCTACTGTATTGTCCAGGACAGTCAAGAAATGTATGGATTGTTTGGAGAAATTCTGGGTAAAAAAATCACTAGAATTTTAGGAAACATGTTGTACCAAGAAAAGATTACCATAGGAAATTTTTATTTTTTTTTAACATTTGATAACAATATTAATCTACTCTTCCTATGAAAGGAATGTTGAAAAAGACTTAAAGGATTTAAATCATGCATGAGATGATCAGTAAGAAATTGATTCTACACATACTGATGCACAGGAACAGATTTCCAGGGAGTGGTGTGGCCTATTTGATACTCGGGATTAGAAGAATAGGTTAGACAGATGTCTGTCAATCATGACATGTTTAAGCATGATAGCCCTTTTGCCTTGAAGAAGGAAGTACATTAACTAATCTCTCGTAAACTATCAGTCAGTATCTTTCTATGAAAATGTTGGCTACAGATGCCGACAAAGAGTTTAAAAACTTCTAATCTTTCATATGGGGTTTACAAGTTTTTTGGTACGATCCCATTTTTACAACATCTTTGAGTATATCTTTTTATAATTTAAGTACATCCTCTGTTTACATTTTATGGTTTCCTCCTTTGATTTGCTCTTCCACTAGAGTAGTGTGGTGTGCCAAAACTCACGACTACGCGTAACTACACAAAATCAGTCCCCATCATGTCAGGCAAGTAACATACACACATACTCATATCTTGAAAAGCTTAGAGTTTAAAGAAATTATGCTAATTAGAAGTAAATGCCAGTACTATTATCTATTTTTTTTTTAAGACAGAACACTGAATCAAAAAAACCTGAATTACGTGGGGGAACTTATAAACTGAAACTAGCTGTTTGGAGTCTGAGTCCTTAAAGGCAAGACCCTATATCTTCCTCAAATAAATGTTGTAGTAAAATAAATTCACCCACAGTACTCATTAAAATGAAGTTAAAATGTATAAACAAAACTTGTGTGTTTAGTTCCTCAAACTCTAAAATTTTAATTATGTGTAAATGTGTGTTCCTTTTTGTGTGCTGTCTTCATTGATATCCCCCCAATGAGCCCATTCAATGTTGTGTTTCTCATTATATCATCTTAAAAAGACTGTGGAAAATATCATTAAGTTTTTTGCTTCCAGAAACAAATAGTGAATTAGGTACAAAATAAAGACTTAAAAGTAGTTTTGTATAGTTTCCTAATAGCACTAAGTATTCTCTAGTACCATCTGCCTCACCACCATCTAAACTGTTATGTTGATTTCTCTTCAGGTGACACTGTTTTCGTGACAGGCTTCAACCATTACTAAAGCTCAGAGTTGAAATAAGTTCTTTTTATGTGCTAGGCTCTTAATCTTCTCATAATAAGAACATACATAGCATTAAGAGTGTAACTCACAGAATCAAACGTGGTTGTCTAATCAAGGAGATTGCTGTCTGAAGTGTCCTGTTTCCTTTGTAGTGGTGATTGGGAATTATGTAGCAAAAAAAGGCAGAGAGTAATTAAGAAAGGAAGGAATTTGCCTTGTCTAGTGAACCCTCTTCTAAGAGGCTTCCTTCTAAAGGAGAAATTTGTCGGAAGGTTTCTTTCCAAATTTCAGTGATTAAGAACTGATACAGATGTTTCTTAAATCTTTTGTCTGGTATTGAAATTAATTTCCTTGTGCATGACACAAGAACATTTTGAAAAGATCAGTGAAAAAGTTCAAGATATAGAAAACTAAAAAGTAGTAAGATTAATTAATCTCAAAAATGAATCTTGGAAAGAACTTTTTTTTTTTTCTTTTTCTTCTGCAGACTAATTGTTCTATTACAACAGAGGCATATCAAAGCATATGTTATTTTGCAAGGTGAAGTCAAATAACTTCATTCTTTAGGGGCTTGTTTTTTCTCTTGCCTCTTTGTGCAGTCTAAATAGAGCTGCCCATGATTACTGTGCTGTAGGAAAAGCTCAAATGTACTTCAGGATTTTAATTTTGTTTTGCTTTTTATTTTAGCATATGAAAACAGCAGTTGAACCCCCCCCTACCCAACAGATGGTTTGTGCATTCTGTTACAAGCAGATGATCGGTGCTCTGACTAGTATTATGCAGATAACATTGTCTGCTAAAAGTTTTGAAGAAAGTATGTTTATGGCCTAAATTAAGCAGAAAAATGTCAGTATGCCTTTTTTTTATGTTAAAAGGTGAAGAATCTGCATATTTCAACATACGCACAGTTGTATGTTTCTGAGTATATAAATATAGATAGACAAGCTGGGAAACCGGGAACGATAGTAATTTCCAAAGTACTGCTGCCTCTCTATTCAAATGTCATGCCTTGATTATATGTCCCAAACTTTGCTGTCGGGGCCACAACACTGTAATAAAACAGTATGTCTGCATGTTTAAGCATACTGAAATGCCACGTAGATGGGTTCCAGTTTCCTCACTGATTTGTATTTCCTTTATTTTTTTATATTTCTTTATTATTTATTCCAATTTTTCCTGGAAAAAGTGCAAATAATGATACTGCCTTTTTGCCTTTTCATAAAACCGCTACATTGGAGGAGGCTCTGGTGGAGCTCAGAAAAATACATTTCCCCTTTGCATGCCGGTGAAACTTTATCTAAGATTCCTCACCATTACCATAACAGGCAATCTTTCTGTCAGAGATTGAACTTAAGCATCCTTTCAGAGTAAGCAGCACTTGTAATGACTCCTTTTCCACTTTTGTAGATGTTTTTCTCTTTAGGAACAGAACACTGTCTAAAATCGTAAGTTAAAAAATGAACCAAACACAAACCTCATGTCATTTAGACAAGTTTCATAATATCAAAACTCAGTCTAAAGCTGATCTAATGTAAAGATAAGTGATGTTTCAAAACCAGGTATTCCTAATGACTATTTCTGTAAATTATATTGCGTGCTTTGTCTTTGCTGTGTGGATTTTCAGAAAATCTTGTAAGGTTAGGTGCTTTTTTGTGAATTTTTCTGTAACTTTTATTACTCTGTAATATTAGTCTTCTTTTTAAACTTCTGGACGGAGTTGAAGTCTGGAAAATTTCCACACTGCACTGTAGAATTTCCAGAACATTATTATGAATTGGAAACATGGATGTAATTGGAAAACCAAAATACAACATACCAGAAATCCAAAGTAAGAGCTTCAGAAATAAATTTTTGACAGCTTCCAGTAATTGTATTCTTGACAACTGTTTTAAATATTTGGAAATTTTTTTATTGGGGCCAACCATATATTATTAAGTTTAAAAGCATATCTCCTGTCAAAATTTAAAACTTATGGTTCATGTTGTAATAAATGATAACAGAAGATAAATAACTTACAAAATTATAATTATTTCTTTTTTTTTTTCAGTCCCTGATTTGCTTTATCTTTCAAATTACTTCTCATGCTGATTTGTATAATAATGTCTGATTTTTAAGCATACTTTTTAAATGAGTCCTTGTTATAGCAAGTTCCTTTAGGCTTGTTTGAAAATTAATGGAGACCAAAATGTTCTAAAAGGGGGAAAAAAATGATCCCTGTGTATAAAATGTGATCATTCTATTGTAATTCGGTTCACTGCGGAAGGGTCAGTCAAAAAAGATTTGGTGTTTCTTTTCTGTACACAAAAGCAGAGATGAACATGAATTTTCCATGAAGACATTTTCGTAAGACAATACTGTTTTATGAAAAAATAGTGGGAAGGAGTGATTCCACTGCATGATTTATTGGTTTAAAATTAATAATTAAGAAGATTTTCAAAATTACTGAATCATCCTGTATGGCATATGAACAAAAAGGCTACAGTCTCATTTTAAAAAATATTTTTGCTTCAGAGATCATAATTAGATAGTTAAAAAGCCTGAAGAGTGTTACAAAGACCAGTACTAAATAATTCAAATGAATGTGTTGAATTGAGCTGATTAGGACTTCTTATTTACTAATTTTTGAATTCTGGTTCAGGAAATTATCACGGTTCTGACTGCATTGTCAGAACCTTGGAAAATTATTAATCTCAAAATCCCATCAAATGGTTGAAGTCATGGTTACAAGTTTAGTGGAAGAAAGAAAATATATTCTGTTATTAATTCTGAGATCACAGATCCTGTTTTGGGGAATTTTGCCACCACATGAATGTTTTTAAAATGTGTACTTTTTTTGTTAAGTTCTTCCCTGTGTATAGTTATCTCACTTCATTAATCTTTTATTTTTTTAGAGTCTCCTACGTTTACACATATTTGGTATATTATTGGAAACGGCCAAGGATTTAAATAACAACAATCAGTTTTAGATGGATAAACTTTACATTATGCCTTGCCTTTTTAACAAATATACTCAATTAGTCTTATATTAAGGTTTATAGTTTACTATCAACATATTTTAATCTTATTTTCCATTACTGCTGATAAGTACTCAGTAAAATGTAGTGTCAAAGGGGAATGAGCCATAGCAGTCTTATATCAGAAATACTATTTTTCTTAAAAGCTTAATAGGGGCAAAAATCAGTATTACTCTTCTGCTAAGCCTTTTGTCACATGCTGCGTATTGTCCCTGCTGTGTGACCTTTTAAAATGGCATTTCTTTTTAATTCTCTACATTGTATTAGGAATTAATTTCTGAGAATAAAAGAACAATTCTTAGGTATTATAATTAGAAAACTTAGGAGAAATGGCATGCAAGCAGGAGGAATAGTACTACATTTTTAGTAACCCTCTTCAGACTACCATAACTTTTCTTAGTATTATTTTTGTGTATTGGATTATCAGGTCCGAAAAAATTTAACAACTTTCCCAAATTTTCTTTGCTAAAACCGCAGGCAGTCAGTATTGATATAGCTATTTTAGCCTTGTTTTTACAGTGATGTATTAGTTTACTAATAGGCATTTGCCCAATTTAATTTTACTCATCTAAAAGAAAGACATCTAGTCCAGTAGTCCTCTAGCCAACCTAATGGATTCAACAGTTGAATATAGCTTATCTGAACAAAGAAGAAGTGGCCTGTGCTGCACAAGATGAGTCCTCTATCTGTGTGATGAGAATGTGTGCATTAGTTAAACAAGGGAAAGCAGATATTCGTTATACAGTCCAAAGATAGCTTCAAATGGTTATGCAAGTGCCAACGTTCAACTATTTGGATGAACCTTGGTTACTAGTACTCAAACAGTACTACTGTTAACGTGCTGTAGATGCACCACAGAATTAAAGGTGGCAAGAGAAGTTTATAAAATAAAAGTATATGAGCATAATACTTTAACCTTTGAACATTTGTGTATACACATTTTAAGTTTGATTTCCCTTCAGATCAGATTTTATACCATCTCAGTATAATTTTGTATTGTATCTCTTGCACCCCAACCTTTTCTGATTACATCAGAAAAAAAAAAAGATGTATTAGGATAAATACCCCAAATAATGATGTTCCCACAAGTTTTGTAAAACACCATCATTTGAACATAGCAGCCTACATACCAACACCAAAGTACTTTGTGAAATGATAGCATGTATCTCTGAAGAGAGAACAGAAAATCTTGTTCTAATTCAACCCAAAGAACAAAAATGCCTAAGAAATCAAGCCTCACTAGTTCTGCTGCTCACAGAATTACTTGTTTACTTTTATTACAATGTGATTTTTTCTGTATATAGAAGAGTTTTAACTTTAAATTAAAATGTTAACAGCCAAGTCTTGGTTAAAAACTAACCTCCCACTAATGATTCTTAGGACTCTAATCTTTTAATTTGTAGTTGACTGTAAATCACTAAAATGATTTTTTAACTGAAAAAATAGAACTGAGGAAGTATAAAGCAAAACAACGGAAAAAATAGTTGTAAGGAGAATGTGAACTGCTACTCTTATCATCACAGATTAATTCATTTTACTTTATAGCTACATAAGTTTAGGAGCATTTGCAGTGACAGTTATTGTATGTCAGCTGAGAAACAGTAATATCTTAAGATGGGTCAACTTGTTCACTTGCTACCATCTGCCCATATCCTAAGACTGAAAATTTTAAATGTTAAGAGTTTTGCTTTATTCAATAAAATAGAAGAATGAAGCATGTTAGTTGCCTTATATTATCCAATATTCTTGATTTACATCCAGGTTAGTATCCACAGACCTGAAAAGTTATCTGAAAGAAGTTAGGCTTGGAAGAGATGGATGATTCACTTTGCTCCAAAACTTGTTGTGAAGGGCTCCACATTAGTGGTCTAGAATGAAACCAAGATTGTCTACAGATGTTTATTATTTTGTTGCTTAAGAGATTCTCGGGTCTTACCAAAATGAATATTTTGCTTCTGAGTAACTGAAACTTCAGTAGTGTGGTAGGAAGAGGGATTTTTAGGTTCTTACATTACAAGGGAGGCAGGATCACAACTCTTGAGTGAGAAGATCATCACTGAGGTAGAGCATCTCAATTAATTTTAGCCATTTACATTTACATTGCTTATTTTGGTGTGTCTTTTTATGCTCCATAGCCAATGGAGAGAAATAAGTACTTTAAGTCATGGTTCAGCTGACATATATCAGATGTCTACAGTAATATGGAATGGATCATGCCTCAGAAGTGCTTAGATTTCTATAGTGCCCATCCTATGTTTCCATAAAGGTTCTCTATGTATAGAATAATGTAGAATAGACTGGGGCAAGGCAGAATTTGAATTTTGTCCTTCTACTGTGCTTTCATTACCGGGAAGGCAGCCCAAGCCTCATCAGCTTAACCTAAAATGATAGAAGGAATGAATTAAAAGAGAATAAACATGATTTTAACAGTAGAAATAAAGAACAATTTTTAACTGCTGTCTTTCATATATAGGCATAGTTACTTGAAATTACAACTACTACTACCAGAAAGAAGACCCTAGGATAAAAATGTAAATTCACTGGCAGAAAGCTCTAAGCAAAAGGTGGTAGAAAACAAGATTTGCACAGTACAGATCTTTATAATGGAAATTCTATAAACTAAAAAAATTGCTATACAAAATGAAAATTTCAGAAGGTAAATACAATTTTTAAAGCTACTCTTGCAACTAAAAGTGGTATTTGCAGTCCAATACAGATATTTATTTACCTATGGAGAAGTAAAAAAAAAAACCAAACACTTTTTTTTTTTTTTGCTTTTTTGATGGCTGAAACATCTTCATTCAACTACTTGAATTATTTTTAAATGTGCTTAAGAGCTGCGTATAAGAATTTCATGTAGAGATACTGTTTGGAGATACTGGATGAACATCTCTGAATTCAAACAAAATACTCTCAAATTGAGGCCCAATCTTACAGACTCCCGTAGCTATTGACAATTCTGCTCCTAATTTCAACTAAAATACATTTGACCTCTAATGACCAGTAGTGCCTTATCAAATTTTGGGATTCGTCAAGACCAGCTAATTGAAAGAAAGTTGGTAACAATTTCATTTTACTGGAACTCAAAGGTTACTTTCCCCTTTTTTCTGTTATGTATTTACCAAAAATAAATTTAGCATGAGGAAAAAAAAAAAGAAAAAAAGAATTGGAAACGCATCTCTGTAAAGCAGCAATGCAATAAAATGTGCATTTCTTTCCTTTTTGGTAGATATACTTACTCT
This sequence comes from Leptodon cayanensis, assembly GCA_027564655.1. Lineage (NCBI taxonomy): Eukaryota > Metazoa > Chordata > Aves > Accipitriformes > Accipitridae > Leptodon > Leptodon cayanensis. Next base: position 19,522,488 of record JANXJC010000008.1, read on the forward strand.
CTTTTAAACAGAACTTATCACAAGCTCAACTCTTGTCTTAATATTTTATAACCTTAAACCTTATAAAACTTTAACTCTGATATAAAAGTTTAATACATCAGCAGAAGGTAGTTGCTGAATAAGAATGTTTTGAAAGGGGTTCTTCAGCACACAGAAGAAAGCACTGAAGTAATTTGTAAATATTTCATGTTACAAGAACCAGCTTCAATGTCAACCTTCAGTTTTTTGACAAAAAGACCATCAACAGGTTAGTTACAACCTTTGGAAAAGGTTACTTTAGTAATACCAAGCATAGAAACATATGAAATGTTTGCAAGCCTTTGTGTTTTTAGTATGCATATTTCTGATGTCAACTAAAAATATCATCACTCAGGGGTAAGGGCATTTTGAAATAAGCATGGGTAAAAGCTTTATCCTCCAGAAAGTATTTTAAACAAAAACAAATAAAGGGGAAATGATTGATATGTATTTCAGATTGAAGTCTTTGCAAACCCTGTTTTATTGTGGGAGTTAAATAGTATCAGTTGAACTACTCTTCAGTTAATTCCAACTGACTATACCATATTTCTTGGCTGCAGTGGTCCCACAAAAATTAAAAACCAAAATCACAAATGACGACAACAACAACAACAAACTTTTAAGAAAGTCCACCTGAGGAATCATCTCTAAGACCAAGCGTATTATTTGGTCACAGCTAGATGGGGTAGTCCAGTTATGCCAAGTTTTGCCAGCTGCAAATAGGCTGCTTAAAGCTATTTTTGGTGGTCCTATATTGACAAAATCTTGCCTAACTAGTATGATTGATGGCTATCTGATGTTTTTGTGTCCAATCCTCAGCTCAGAAGTAGCTTCAAGGACTGAAATGAGGGACATTTTGTTTCGATCCGTCTTTTCATTGCTTCCTCTCCACGCCCCAGTTGCTCTGTAGTTTACAGCAGTGTGAAATACAGGTCACCTTTCCACTGACTACGCAAGTTGTGGCAAGCGTTAATGTAAAGGAGAGTTGTATTCAGAATAAAGGAAACAACTTCCCAAATGATCTTTCCTTCTTTCTTCCTTCTCTCACCCTTTTTCTCCTTTTTCTTCTCATTCCACAGCATTGAGCAGTATTGCTGTCGTTGCCTCATGAAAATACTGCTTTATAAAGTGCAAACGTAATAAAATAGCTCGTCATGACAAATGACTTAAGTCAGTCTTTCCTATTGAGCCTACGTAATGGCTGCAGTATGTACTGTGCTGTAATGAAGAATAAAAGGAGTATAGGCTCTGCAGGAACTATAATACCAGTTTTTCCCACAAGTAAATCAGACAACCGTGAATTGTCTTCCTCTTTAAGAGTGTTCATAAAGTCTCTACTGTGAGTTTTCTGTGGAGGCAAAAGTTGCCCACGTTGCTGGAACCCTGCACAGCTTCTGTGTACCAGTTTTTCTTTTATAAAGGTCTGGTTCTAATTTCATTGCATACAAATTTTCATGGGGACTTTCAGAAGGTTTGATTCAATAAAATTATATAATATTGGCTTTTCATTTTACATCTGGAAGGAGTGGAGTTGATAGATATTACCAATAACTGACTTACTAAAGGAATACACAATGTAGGAAAGACAGAATGAGCGATAAGATGCTTGCCAGGGTGTCTGCTCTGTATCATCTTGAATCTATGGCATGTGATTCAAGAGATGGTTATAAGAAATATTTCTTTTAAATACAATCAGTATGGTTGTATGTTATGCATTGTAAAGCACACATAGACACAGAGAATTTTCCATTCTCACAGAATGAAGTTACTGAAAAGCTCAGAAAGAAACTGTGTCTGTTTTTTAAGTTTTCAAGAAAAGAATGGTCTTTATTAAGAAAATAAGATGTGAATGCTAAAACAAATAGGATTAAAATTAAATCACTATCACATCAGCTTTTTTGAGAATTTAAAGACAAAAACCTGCCAGATCAAAGATCCCAGTATCTGACTTAGGAAGTGGCTGCTACCATATATGAACATAAAGAAAGAGTATCAAATGCTTTGCTGGCTTTCTTAAGAAAAAGAAAATTATCCACAATGAATCCGGAGTTTTCTTCTAAGTGGTAATAGCCAATTTAGAGCCTGTTGTTTTTCATGTGTGGGTATTCTTTTCCAGTCTCCTTGAGTTTGCAGTTATTAACACTGAATTTAATCTACTTTTGTTAACCTTCAAATGAATTACTCAGTCATTCAGAAATGTGAGATCTTTCTTATACCTCTATGATCAGTTTAGATTTGATTATCCTTAATAATTTAAATAAAACATTTTACATACTCATTTTCTTGGGTAAATAATTAACAACAAGCCAAGCAACATGTATTATTCAGGGATGCCTCTCTAGAGGTCTCTTCATTATGAAAAATGACCATTCATTCCAATCCTTTTTCTGTCTTCTAGCTAGTTATTAATTAATTAAAGGTCTTCCTCTTCCTTTAAAACATGATAGGGTCTTCTCCCATAAAGTGTATATGAATAATGTTCCTTATTTTATTTTAATATCAATTTCCCTGTAATAGAATTCAGAAAATGGCTAGACCTGTTTTTAAAGTTGGTGTCACACCAATAGCTTCTGTCCATTATTCAAATACCAAAGCTGATTTAAATAATAGCTTATACTACAGAACTAAGAGTTTAGCAGTTTGCTATGTATTTCATAGAAAAGTAGTGGGAGAATAACAAATTATCCAGACAGTTTATAATTTTCTATTTCATAAATTTATTGCAGAACCTTTTCTTTTAGCAATTTCATTTTGTGACTACTTGTCAGATTTTGTTTCCAGTAAAAAGAAGACATCTGGTCAGAGAACCTACATGTGTTCCTCTGTGACTGAACTCTTGTAAATAGAAAATGAGATAGGATACATGAAAAAAAGCCCAAAACAAAACTGAATGAAGCATGGGATTTTCCATATATTTAAAACCTTGATAAATACTCATTTTTGTGCAGTTTCTTTTCAGGTATGATTCATTCTTTCAGTGTGTAGTATTACAATATTTCTGCTATCAATTTCTTGTTCTTTGCTAGAGCTACAGTCTTTATTTCAAGCGAGTCTCAAAAAAAGTGTAACAGGCATCCAAGCACATAAAGCTGAACGGTTGTTCAGTTCTTACCTTCATTCTGTCAAGTTTTTTAAATACATAAAAAAATAGCCGTTCAAAAAAAAAAAATAGAATAGGAAAGAAGATTCTTTTTAATTTTTCTGTCATAGTTAGTACACAAAGCAAAGTGAGAAATGTTAAAAATAAAGACTTGACTTCTAGTAAATCCAAAGAGTCATTTTTTTGTAGAAATGCATAATTATGAAATTAATTATATTTAATTTCTGTTATCAGATGTTTAGTAATGACTGTTAAAAGCTCATCAAATAGCCTTCAGCCTTTGTTAGTACAAGGAGATATTGTGACATCTCACATATAGATCATTTGATGCTCAGTGACTCAGTGAAGCTCATTTGAGCTAATGAAGTTTTACTATTTATTTACAAAAGGAAAGGATTAGCTTCCTTATGATTTTACATTACTCATACATAACAAAGCATCTTTTGGAAAGGAAGAGCAGAAGAGAGGAAAACAGGAGTCACTTGAATACCATTCAGACGTTCTTAGCGTTTGGTTGTTCTCTGCATGAAAGGTCTACTGAAGTATACAGTCTCCTGAGATAAATGCCAAAGTTCAGGAGACAGTCCAAGCCCGGGACATGGAATCAGAACATATGCATGCCTGTTACTGACTGGGTTGGGTGTTCAACTCTCTGTTTTGGGGGATTTTTGTTTGTTTGTTTGTTTATTTATGTAACTTCTAAGTTACTTAACAGGAAGAAAACTGCTTTAATGCCAGAATTCTGATAGATACTACTATTTAACAATACTGGCCCTTGAGCCTTCTGGAAGCTTCTAATTTTTCTTACAAATGCAGGAAAACAATCTGAGAAACAAATCCTCCCTTTTGAAGAGATCAGTTCAACTACTTTGATTATTAATATTTCAATGTCTATATAATACAGTAACTGAAAAACAATTGCAGAATTATAAGAACTTGTAATATGATGGTGAGTTAAGACGCTAAAGAATTCTGTGACCAAGATTCTTCTGTGTTAATTTTAGCCAAATCAAACTTAAAAAAAGACCTTAAATAAAAAGCAAGCCCCTACTTTTTAATTTAATTTCTTATTTTAGGAAAGTTTGAAGGAATATCTGAATTATTTGTGAAAGCTTGCCTTTATTCTTTATAGTTTTTTTTAGTATTATTTGTGCTGACTAAAGGATTGTAAAAGTCTTCATAAACATAATAGACCAGATTAAAAGCATAATTAGGCAATTATATAATCACACCTCATTTCCTGCTCACTTTTAAGTGCACCTCCTAGGAAAAATTCAGACTAACTTACAGCAGACAGCTTACATGAAGCATGTATTCAGGCGCAGGCAGTCTCATTAATGTTTTTTTCTAGGTTAGTTAAATCCATGTATGTATGTATATATATACACATCCATATGTGTATATATGGTCAGATCATACCTTTTCACTCAATGTGTGGAAACTCTGGATGGGAAGTAGGCTTGGATGCTGCTACAGTAAATGTTCACTTCTGTCCACTAGTGATCCTCCTGCCACTGAAAGGGAACAGAGGGCTGGAAAGCTGATGAAGAGGAGATTGAAAGGCCCTGTCTGTTCCTGTGGAGAATACCTGAAAGTTCAACTGCATCCCATAACCCATAATCTGGAAAAAATGAATCAATTATAGTCAAAACTATTTTTGAAAACTATGCGATGCAATAATACTGTAAACTCTTTCTATAATTGATAGACTATTGCATTCAACGCAAGAAGTCCCACGAGCCTTGTAAAGTTTTGAATTAAGAATTCATCTCTACAAAGCCTTATTTATTTCAAAATAGAGCATATGCACTCTTATTTCAAAATTGATTTCATGTGTTAAAATATTTGTGTTTTAAAAGAGTGAGTTAGATACATAAAATATTGGAAAATGTTATTTTTCTTTTTTTTTGTTTTGCAGTATTTGATATCAACTATTTGATATCAACATGTTTAACTGAACATATGAAAAAACTTAAAAATATTTACATCATTCATCATACAATATTTATGACAATTTGAATAAATGCTATATTTAAATTAAATAATAAATTAGAATGTTTGGAAATAACACGCCAATTGTTTTGACTCTCAGAAAAATATTTTATGAATTTATGCCAGCCAAGCAATGCTTTTAAAAGTACCAGTTTGACTTAAATCTGATAAACATTGTTACCTCTACAATAGTTCTATTTCTTAATTATTTTATTTTGGTTTTTTTTTGTTTGTTTGTTTTAATTGCATTATTTATACTATATTAATTGGAGAAATCTACTGCAATTTTTAAGAAAATGCTAGGAGAATGAAGACATGCAGGTGTACCCAGGAGAGCAGTCACCATAGATCTGTGGGAAACAATGGTTTGACTGATGTAAACCTCCAGTTTCAAGGATATATTTATTCCTACCCAAATATTCAATGATTTCTCAGCCTATCCACTGTTGCTTAGTTTAAAAGCATATGAATTGTTAACAGCAACTTGATAAGTCTCCATCACACTGTTCTGCGCTGCATAAACATAGTTTGGATTGCTGAAGTGGATATAACCCGATTTTGTTTCTTAACTTAAAACTGTTTAAAAAAAGGAAAGCCATTTTTGTAATTGTCTGTAGTCTGTAGGTGTTCTTGTGTTTTGGACAGACTCAGCAGCTGTGAAATCCAATAATTAAAACCCAGTTTTCTTCTCTCTCCCAAAGAATATTTGCTTGGTATTAATATTAAATACATATACCTTTCAAATCCATCACTGAAAATAAATCAGAAAACAGAAAAGTGCTGTGTTTGCCCTCTTTGAAAAGTCTGAAGCTTTGTTAGGAAATATCTTCCGGAAAACTTAATGTTTAAGTCCCACCAATTTAAATAAGAATGTATTTGTTTTTCTTAATAAGAACTTACATTAATAAAATCTTAATTTCAGTTGCTCTTCACCAATACACAGGAAAAAAACACCACCTGTGTATTACTCTTTCTAAAACGAGATTATTACAAAACAGCAGTAATGTTATTATTTTTGCCACAAAAGCAGCAAGTAAAATTTTACTTGCAACTTCTGACTGCTGAACCAAACAGAATTGGAAAAGCCAGTCCTCTTCCTTCATGAAAGCTCTACAGAACAGTAGTGTTAAAAGGTGAACAAATAATCAATTGCTTAAAGTTTTTAGTAGATGCTAATGTTCAGAGTGCTCTGTAAACAAAGCCAAAATAAGGCTTTACCAGAGCGAGGTCACGAATTTACAGCTTGAAGCCCTTTTTCTGAAAAGGTCTGGGAGCTGTTAGGAGTTACCAGTAGTTTTCAGTGCTGTCAATAAGTAGGATAAAATGTGTGTGTGTTTGGGGGCCAAAAGCAGTGTTGGCATTCCTCATTCTGCTAAATAGGGAACTGAGGGCAAAAGGTGTTTCCCTCCTATGTGCCTCCCCACTGTGTTCACGAAGGAGCCCATAGGTGGCTCTTAGCCTTGACTAAGCGCACCTAGCTTTAGGCATCTAGTTGAGGCATAAAGATGAGGAACACAAGAACTTCCCATAATGGTAGTGGGAAAAGAAAAGTATTTCCAGGTAATCTAGCTCATTTTAGGTCCATTACACACAGCTAATTCATTGTGATGCGTTCAGCCTTTCCTCATTAGCACCTTCAGCGTTCTGACTCCTTCAAAGGGAGGCAAGAGAAAAATAGGGGAACGTATGGTAGTGTTGTAAAAGGTACACAATCAGCCTCTATTTATGGAGATCTGGAAAGACTGAGAAATCACTCCCAGCAGACACTTCCAAGTCTGATTCACTTTAAGCCATTCCTCTCAGGTCACTATTAGGCCATGAGATGGGGCACCATGTGGAATCCTGCTTAAAGGAAGCATACTTGTGTACTTCCATGAGTCCCAAGATTATTCCAGAAAATTAGACTTGCTGTGGTAAATAAATATCTTGCAGGCTTCTCTTCTCATCTTCCTTCTGTTCTGCCTCCAGATTAACCTACGACATGAACGTTAAAGGAAGGTGCAAGTAGAATTCAGTATCAGGCAGATTAAATAGCATTTGGAAACAGCTTTATTTTTATTATGGACAAAAATCCAAATGGGTATAGATTTTTACCTTCTAATTTAGTGCTGACCTTCAATGAGACTGTTGCTCTTAGGATTTCAAATACCTTTTTGAAAAATGTGTGAGATTTTAGAAATTCAGAAACAATCATGTATTTTTCTACTAATTCAACTGAGCAAATTTAGTGTGTCAGCCACATTTAACTGTGTTCTTCATGCATATGGGTTCGATGCTGCAAAGCTGTCATCCATTATGATGTTTATTCTTAGCATAATACTAGAATAAACTGAGTCAGTGTGCCTAATGTCAAAGGAAAAAGTATATAAAAGCAAACTGATGTCCTTACACAAGTGTACGTAAAACATTCCAAAGAGCTACACTCTAAAAAGGCACTCTTTGGAGATGTACTGAAATGTTGCAATGGTTATTTCTTGTATAAACACGGGCTGGCAAAAAAAATAAGTATTTTTAAACCAGAAAACAGGTTTATGTAGATGTATATAGTATGGAGTTAATAAATCTAAACTAAGTAAATCTAAACAGCCACATTTTGGAAATCCTTGAATAAGGGCTATCCATTCATTTCTTAAAATTTGCTATTCATGGATTGAGGCAAATGAACTCTCCCTTCCCTCCTACTGTCTTGTTTGCCTTAAGGATTGTTGATCAATCAATCAACAAGTATTGCAGATACCTCTTTACAATAAAATTTGTAACTAAGCTGCTTATCCTTGAGCATTAAGTGAGAATTGCACGCTGTTGTACTTAGCCATCTACATGTCAACATGATTTGGCAGGCAGGCATTGATACATCTAAGCCTCTTCAAACATCTCTACTAAGAGACTTTAAAAATAGCATCACTAATATTTCATTCAGCAGAATAAAATACTTAAACTTATGTTGCTATTATTTCATGTTATTTTTTAAGCAAGAGAATCAGCTTTGTGGTTCTGATACAGAGGTTATCCTTCAAAAATACTCATTTATGTATCACTCCCACGAAGTGATGCATGGGAAATCATAATATTGCCATGTGCTTGTTCTATGAGAGAGCTGAAGGTTTGTGTGCCACTGTCAACCAACTATATGTAAATAACTCTTGAGGATGACAGTTGTGTTACTCCCACTTAGCAGCTTTGGTGGGACCCTTTCAGCTTCAGCAGAGATTTGTCTTAAAGAACATTCATGAGATGTGAGCAATTAAGAGAATATTTATCCACTGATTACCCTATATGTGGCTACTATGAACCCTATACTCAGCAGTTTCCTGAGTTGATGAAATGTGGAATTCCTTTTTGCAGGCTTTATGCAAATCCAAAGCTCTGAGCTTGTATTTCATTATTTATAATTCCTATTGCATAGCTGGATGCATGTACCAATCCTCTTCAGTGCTGTTCTTGTTTGTTAATTTTATTAAATCTATAATTAAGGGCAAGCTCTAGCAATGTAACTATTAAACTCAAGGAATATAAAAACAAACAAATATTTATTTTGCATTTAATGGTCAAAACAATACCTACTCCAATTCCTTATGTATTTTTAAATCTTTCTACAGGCTTTTCAGGAGCAGACTTTAAACTGGGGTTCATTTTGCTTGACTTCAGTGCCTGTAATGTAGAAATTCAAATGTGATCCAGCAATTGAAGCATACGGTGTTAGAAGAAAAAACAGTTAAGGCATCCAGAGAGCTAGTAATGTCATTGCTAAAGTAAATTCCTGTAAACGTCCAGAGGAATAGTTCTCTAGGCTCCAGTAACAGCTTAGTTCAGTTCCCCATGCATAGATATCCAGTGTCATTTGACATGCCCTAAGATGTCTAATAGATGTCCATGGGGTTGACAGATACTACACTCGATCTAGAGGAGACCATGCTTTATGTCTTGCCATCTGAAGACCAGACAAGATACGTGAGAGCATCTTAAATTGCTTCAGGATGCCTGATTGTGGGCAGCTGAACTGATATCTTATAGCATGAAGAATACCATAAAGTGACATCTTTATGTTCAAGACTTTTGTCAGCGAGGACTGATTTTAAATGTACAGATGTATCTTGTGTTCACTTAGTGAACAAGTGTACTGTAGAAAAGATAATTACATAATCCTGAGTGTAACATTACATGTTTTACCAATCTCTCTATTTTAACATAACATGATAATAGGGTAACATAATTGGCCATGATACAGAATCCTCATTCCTTAGTTAATATACACATACAGCCGCCTCTGTTGCTAATTAAAAAAAAAAAAAAAAAAGGAGATCAAAGAGAAGATGGACCGTACTGTAATTTGGTTTTGACTTTTGTAGTTTCTTTGGGGGAAAAAAAATTACGGACCATGTTCTATTCTGACTTATGCCCACATAACACAACTATAGTAGTGAAAATCCGTGCTAATTACCAGAATTAGGTACAATGTTTCAACAGACAAAGACAAGTTGTTATTGGTGATGGTGAGAAGAAAAAAAAATATTCCTGAAAATATTTAAGATTCAAATATCACACCTGTTTCTATTTCTTATGTTCTTGCCTATATGCCAAAATCTTTTATGAAGTTTTATGGCCAGAGAGCAAAGACATTAATTAATTTTTGCTATGTGTTTCTTTAAATGTTTCAAGTTCTTCATCTTTATTGGTCACTCCAACATGAATGAAAGAATATTCTTTTAGTTATTTGAGCAAGACTATATTGTACATTATTCATGTTATATATTCAGTTAAGATGCCTTGAGATTGCAAATCTAACACAATTTTGGTGGGATCCTTTCACTTTCAAGAGACACTGGACTACAAAGGTTTATTTAATGGGACATTCATTGAATTTTTTGCTTGAAAAGAGTGCTGTCTCTTACATCAGGAGTTTGAAAGCAGTGAAGAAGTGATGGATTTATAACAATTATATCCAGAAGGGACCATTACATTGGCTTAAGTCACACAGAGCACATACACAGAATTTTACTGAGGTACTTCTATGCTCAGTAAATAAACACCAATCTAGTAAGACTGGGATGAAGAGAAAAAAACTATCCTCCTGTCATCAACAGGTGAAGAATAAATCATGTCTAATCAATCTCTTTGTTAGATTGACTGTCCTAATGAATTAAAACCTAGGAAAGATTTTGGTACTTAAACACACTTATAAATGAACTAATGACATATGGTAGAGGTATATTCAGCCACTGGTGAGCGCTCAACAGCTTAAAAATCACTCGTAGAATAGCTATTAAAGGATTGTTGTTAAGCGAGGACGACATTTAATACGGTTATGTCCCGAAGCCAGTTTCATTCACTATTTTAATCGCTTGAATAATATAATAAAAAACATACACATACAATCTGCAGGTGAAAACAAAAATCCTCCAGAAATGTTTGCAAACCTAAGTCTGAGCTCACATTGATCTTGGACCATTTAGGAGGAAAAAGGAAAAAATAGTAAATTGAAATCTAGTTGTAGAAACACAGGCCTCAGACACACAAACAAGTAACCCATGGGTACTGCTTTAATAATCACAGATGTGTATATCCCACAGCAAATGCAAAGTAATTTGAATTAACTTAATCCTTTTGCAACAAAGGGTAGGCTATTTCAGATTTGTAGAATCTGTGGCTAAGAACAGAAATTTTGACCAGCTGATGTGTAGTGCCTTTTGGGAACATGTTTAGCTAGAGACGTAGTTAAACACTGAAAAAGATTATCATAGATATCTGTGAATCTCATTCACTGAAAAGTTTTGAGAATTAGGCAGACTTTTCAGTAATTGTCTAGGTGCGCTTAATTCTAGCTAGGCAGATGGTTAAATAATATTTCAAGATTTATCCCATTTTAATATTTACATAATTCTCTGGCTTCTTCCAGTTCTCTTGAATTTCCCTTGTGACATTCCAGTGGAAAAGGAAGCACAAAAAGACTTAGAGAGCTAGAGTCTCTCCCTTACTATTCAGAGATTTTTCTTTGTGGCTCCAAGCAGGTCATCACCTACAGCTATAACTGCACAGGTTCTCTTGGGCTTTTCCCCACAGAACAATCTTTATTTTTGGAACAGCTGGTGTAGACTAGCTTCATAGAATCAGAGAATGATTGAGGTTGGAAGGGACCTCTGGAGATCATCTGGTCCAGTCCCCCTGCTCAAGCAGGGACACCTAGAGCAGGCTGCCTAGGACCATGTCCAGATGGCTTGTGAATATCTCCAAGGTTGGAGATTCTACCTGGGCAACCTGTGCCAGGGTTCAGTCACCCTCACAGTGAAAAAAGTGTTTATTGATGTTCAGGAGGAACCTCCTGTGTTTCAGTTTATGTCCCCTGCCTTCTGGTCCTGACACTGGGCATGACTGTCCTCTTTGCACCCTTCCTTCAGGTATATCATAAGCACAGGCTTGTCCGTGCTGTTGATGGCTAGCTCCTTCTGGAACAAAACAGCTAAATTCACACTGTAGAAACACTTAATTTATCAGTGTTCATCCTATAAACCTTAGTGTGGACTCAGTGGCCCACATGTATCTTCAGAGATAATACTAAATACAGCCCAGTCATTACATGCCTTTCCTTGTATATCCCATGTATATCACCATGATATTTCTCATAATGGGCTTTATTGTAAATTATTTTTAGTGGGTTATTTGTTTAGTTTTTCATCCTCAGGATTATGTTTGAAACCCTTACCATGCAGCTGTGCTGTCAAGTTCCTGTCAATTGTGAAGTCAGATTTTTTCCAGCCATAAACTGAACTTCGTTTAAGACAAAACTATTTTATAACAGTTTCACAATAGGATCAGATTAAACATTTAAGCATTTATAGCATTTTCTACTTTTAAGTGCTTAACTCTGTAATTTTGTATGCCTTTATTATGGAATGCAATCTATCAGTTAAAATTATTTATTTTGTTTTCTCCTCATGGAAACCTGAAGTCCCCCAGAATAATCCAGTCCTCTAGTTCAGTTTTTAATTAGAAATCATCTGAACATTGCTAAAGTCCATGGGGGGGAGAAAAAATCTAGAAAGTTGTCCCAGTCTCACACTTGCAATAGTCAGGATGGTAACTTCTGAGTTTTGCTATGGTTTTGGCACCTTGGCTATCTCAGGAGAGTAGCAGGTCACCAAGCTGTCACACTGCTTGGGAAGTTGTGACTGCGTCTGTTTCTGTATTTTCACCTTTAGACCCTTTTTTGGTAACTAGCATCTGAATAATTACGGGACAAGCTGAATGGAGGTGGCAGTCCGAATTAGAACAGTTCTTTGTTTTGTTATCAGTAAGATGGCACTGAATGGTTGTAACTGGCTTTTCTGGCTCAAGATGCTTTTCAGCTTTATTAATGTTTGTATAGTATGTATTCACATCTTTCAAACACTGATAGGAAGGAATATTCAAGCAACCCTTTAATAAGCATATAGTTTCTCCCTTCTAAGTTACAATTACAGTTGTAGTTGGGCTGCCTATACCTTTCCGTTGTTAGTGTGGGGATTTGGGGAAGTAAGAAGCAGGAAGAAAAAAGCTAATATATCTTCATAAAATCTTTTAGGAGAATAGCAAATAGAAGAATTATTTACACTACAGTTTAGCTCCTCATCCCCTATATCAGAATCATGTATCTTCCCACTACAGTTAATATAATGAGCATATCTCTTGTTCCTTGCTTGGACAGATGTATCCAGATGATCAGCACCTGGACCACTCACCAGAACCCCTCTGACTCACCCCTGAGAAACGGTCCGTCCCACCCTCGTGTAGTTTAGGGTCACAAAGTGCACCAGGAACACCAGGAACAGGAGCGTCACCCCTGTTCTGAATTTGTCCGACTATTTAGTATGCAGTTAAACTACTCTGCCGTGTGTTCCTAAATGACATCTGTGTACAAATACTGTCTTGATACCAATGTTATTTGAAAGATGAAAAGTCCTCAGCTCCCCCCAGCAAGCTGATGCCAGATCTCCTAAGCAACCTGCTATGACTCGTTTACTCTGCCCGCGCCTTCCATTAGCCTTCACGACCCGCTGTCCAAGGACATTGTGAGTGGTGTACTTCCAAAGTAGTACCTCCTGGTGCACAGCTAATGTGCGTATCTGTCTCCGTGGTAATCTCAGGTCAATTTAGAATTGTTCTGTGTACTGATGGTATCATTACACAGAGAAATGCACTGCAGCAATACCGTGCATGAGGAAATAAGGAAACGGGACAGAAAACAAATCAGTATCTTACTGTAGCTTGTTTTGCGATCACAATAGCAGCCTCCCTCTGCTCCATGTCTTTTCTCATCTCCACATCCCACGTCGCATTACATGCTAGTTCAGTTAGTTGGTGCTGTGAACATTTCACAAGAACACTCATCCACAGGTGTCAAACTCACAGCTATCATTATTTTTATTAGCCGTCTTCTGTTCTGACAAGTCAGCATCTCTCCTGAAGGCTCACCTTGCTCCCTGCCTTACTGTCTGCTTCTCAGGATTGCAAGCTACTACTCAATTGGCCTCTTCAGTAACACTGAGTTTCTGTGTGCACTTGCCATTAACTGCCTGAAAAGGTGGAAAAGCTCACCTTACTGAGCAGGACCCAGGCATTGGAACCAGCTGGGATGGAAAATAGTGATAGAAAAATATGTAGTATTGTTATTATCAAGCTAAGATACTTCCACATAGAAGCTCAAGACGGAAGAATGTATTCTCCCTCAAAATTGGTATAGTCCTAAGATCACCCTTAAAATTCTACCATCTCTCTCAATTTAACGTGCAGTTCCACACATGCATGTGTATACATATACACACAAGTGTGATACAGAGATAGCCTTGCAGTGCCAGTGCAGTGCAAACCATCTTGGTAAAAATCACTGTCTACATCTGGATGAAGTCTGTACTGTTATGGATTATGTTTAAAGAAGGAAAATAACCCTAGAATTAGATTTTTTGCTTTAGGAGTTTAGAGCACTCTGACTATGTAACCAAGCTATTTACCATAAAGTGAAAACTTCTGCTGCAATTTTGAGAGTAAATTTATTCCTCTCCTCATCTGCTCTCTCATTCCATAAAGTGAGTGATGATGGAACATATTTATCAAGAGTATACTGAATTTTAATAGTTAGCTTTTCTTATTTATTGATATTTTTCAGCTTTATTAATATCAGAGGGTTTTGGTTTTTTTTTAACCCACATCTCTAAAATCTTTGCAAGAAGCAGTCCTTCAATAAGCATATAGGTTTCTCCTTTTTAAGATACAGTTAGATAGCTAAGTAAACAGTGAATCTGCGGATCAACTGTTCTCTCAGTTCAACATATTTTCTCAGGAATCAGCATGATTCCTGCTATAACTGCAGTCAATGAACCAGTACTTCAAAGTCCTTCTATTTATTGTTATTTTGGCCACTGGTAAGTAGGCCCTTGCAACTAAAGCTTAACTGTGGCCAAATCTATCAGGAAAAAAAAAAAAAAGTCCATATAGTTGTATGTAGCCAGAAATGAACTTTACAGAAGCTTAAAATGTTTTTCTGAAAAAATCAATGCAGTTGAGCAACCCTGTATTTTTGCTGTTGCTGCTGTTGTTCGATTTATCCTGAATGTTGGTCACCAGTTAAGAATGCAGATCTCAACCAGAAATTCAGCTTCATGTAGCATAAATGTAGCTGTGTTTTAAAATAGGTTGTCAGTTTATAACTAGATCATATTAAGAAATGTAGATAGTCATAAGTAATTTATGCTGCTGCTTGTCCTCATCAAACTCATTACTTGAAAATCTTTCATCCCTCTCCCTAACCAGAAATATGAAAAATTCTCCCCAAAGGCCTTCCTCATATGTATTCCTTTCCCAACCCCCACCACTGAAATTTTCGTATAGAAAGGTAATGAGAATAGGCTCACAGGATGTGATGAGGACAAGCTCTGGAGAGCAAGCTCCAGCTTTGAGCTGCCATTTCATCCAGGGTAGTTATTTCTCATGGTCAAAACATAATTTAAGTGTATGAAGTTCCCTGTGAAAGAGCAACACAGATCAGGGGAGAGTAGAATGGGAAGGGAGGGTAGAATGGGAAGGAAAAAAAAAATAACCTTTACAGAACATTTTTACAGAACTATAAACAGAAAACGACCAATAGGTTATCTTAAAATTCTCACCTTACTTAACTTCATGAATGGGTCTTCCCAAAGGATCTTACTGTGAAGGTATATCTCATTGTTTTGGAAGAAGGGAGCTCAGGGACTGCTCCCTATGGGAAGGTGAAACGAGAGCCAGGGGTGACCCCATCATGGTCAGTGCCCCCGCTGATGGGGTGCAGCCCTACGGTATGTGAGCACAGCAGACAGAGCCCAGGGCTGGTAACCGGCACTGTTGACATCCCCAACATGGCAAGCGATGAGCCAGGGCCAGGGTCCTTCTAGGGGATCAGGAGCAAAAGGCGACGAGGCCAGAGGCAAAACTGGAGTCAAAGCTACAATATGGACAGCAGTGGAGTTTTCCTTTTAAAACAATTCCATTTCCTCTTTAACTATTTTAAAATATGAACTATATTTCTGCATGCCTGCAAAATCAGCCATAACATAGGAAACTCAAATCATGCCTATTTGACCACCAGTCTCTGTAGACATCAGAAAGAAGAACGTTACCTTCCAGTTTTCATTCCCCTATGGAAATAGTCTTGAAAGGTGCTTGTGGTCCTTCAATTTAGATATAGTCTGAGACACTAGAAAACTGCAGTTAAGAACTGCAGGCATGTAAAGGAGGTTAAAGATTTCCATGAAAAATTCTGAGCGGGATTGAGAAAAAAGAGAGACATTCTGCTAAAAATTAGGAGGAAACATAGTTTGATAACAACAGGACTCGGTATTGCATACTGAAAATACAACCATCTTATGCCTGATATGGTGCATTTATAAGCTTTCTTTCACTGAAATGTTTCCTGAACTGGTTTTAATCTGTGAGGATGTTAATCATGAACTATTAAAAGTAAATAATAGATAGCAGACATGTAAGCAATATACACGTTTATTAAAAATGAACTCCTTGAATTCCTTGAACAAATCTTTGAGTTAGTCTAACTAAAAATCAGAATGTTGAAGAAGATCCAGTGGTCTAAGGAAAGATTTGTTCTTCTAATATTTAAAAAGGATGCTACAGGCTAACTAGCCTCACCTTAATCCTAAGAAAATAATAGAAAAATTGATACAGTAAGCACTGTAAATGAATTAATGCAAAACAAAAGAGCTTCATGGAAGATAAGTCTTATCAAATCAATTCATTATCTTTGTTAAAAGCAAGAGATGGGTACAATCTTCAAACACACTAATACATTTTGACACCTGTAAAGTTTTGTATTAGTCTTTCACAAGATTCTAATTAAAAAGAAAATAGGGGTTTTCACCAGATAAATGAAGTATGAGTTACATTTATTTCATTAATTTTAGCTGTTGTAGACTTTATGTTGTCAACATGCATAAATATACAATCAGTCTTAAAGAAAATATGTAAATAATTTCTTGATGTAATCTGCAAATGATTCAGAAATTATGGTATCTTACATAATAATTACCCAGTGATAGAGATAAGTCAGCATCACTGCTAGTAATGGGATAATGCAAAGAGAATCTTTTGAATACAAGCTATTACAAGGTATCCGTGTATATCTGCTAAGAATATAAATTATATACATAATAGCATCCTGGAAGATAAAAATCATTTAAATGAGAGGGTCAACAATTTTTGAATGCAGAAAGAAGAAAAGATTAAGTAAGAAAATAGAAACAGAGTAAATACATGGCAATGACGAAAACATTACAAGAGCTACACATTCTATCCTGGTATCCACTTTGAGAAAAGTATGGATCAGAAAATGAAACAAAAAAAAAGCAAAAAACTATAGGAAGAAAGAATGCTCTGGTAATTCTGCTTTAGAGAAAGTTAATAAACAGGGTAATTTATTTTCTTTACTGAAAGAGAAGATTGACAAAGGATCTGATCATGATCCAATTACATGTACACAAGAAAGCATTTTCTTATGGTACCCTAGCCTTCAGTTAAGGCAAAAGCATTACCGTGCTAACCATATGATTTCTGACTTTCTGGGTTTCAGGACTGAGATTTGAGTTGTCTCATAAAACCTTAATCCTTTCTGATCAAGCAAAATATGTAGGAATATTATTCACCTGAAGCACGTGGGTGTTTTTCTCCTGTGTTTTTCCAGATTACTGTGGTGGATTCAGTACTAGGCTGCTGCAACATGCCCTTTGCATCATGTAATGTATTCACATATGCATGGCTGCATACTTCTTCATGTATGTTGGAGCTGGTTCTGCCTCTGTGGCTCCCAGGCATGTTGGTAAATATGTATTTAATGTCAGCCTACTGTACCTTTGACTTAGTAAAAAGTTTGTTCTAGGGATATTGGTAACAGTTTGGACTCTTGAACACATTCAAGGAGGCGTAATCAAGGAGGCTGGTCTGAACCAGCTCAGAAGCTCCGACAAATGGGCACATTAGCTACAGAAGGTGTGGATTAATAAATGTTTTGGAGATAACAGTGGGTTTTTTTATTTATTCCTTTCTTTGCATAATGTGGCAAGAATTTAGTTGTTTTGGTTTTGTGTTTCTGATGCCAACAAATTCTATGTATATTCAAAGTAAATAGTATTTGCAATCCAATAAAATGTATTAAGTGAGGAAGGAAACAATGTGAAAAGATCCCAGCCGTATTTTTCTTTTTTTTCCTCCCCCCGCCAATTCCCTCTGTCACTGTTGACCTACAGTCTTTTAGAGGAAGCCAGGAAGTTTCTTAAGCAGCATCCCTTAAATAACATAATTATACTGACTGGTAGAGGTATGAGCTCTGAAGTGTATTAATATTATCTAATTCTGCCTTGTCTCCATACAAACAAAGGAATGTGGAAAGGGAAGGAAGAAACAATAGAGAGAGGACAATTTATGCTTATCTCTGATTCACTTACTGGGAGACCATAATTCTAATGAAAAGCATGGGACTCAAGCCACTGTACTTTAAAGGGTTTTACTTCAGTGACTTTAGAAAAATATTTAGCTAGGCTTATTTATTCTTACTTGGTTATAGTTAGCTTTGTGAAATACAGGATTCTGATGAAAAGAAAGGATGGTTCTGTCACTGAAACATCGTATTAATACACAGGAGATTTAAGTTCCGTTTTTGGCTTTACCTCAAGCTTTCAATGTAATTTTTGGACAAGTCACTTAATCTCAAAGCTTCCACATGATCTTTAATGTAAAGATATTCTCATTTTCTTTGTATTATGCTTCAAGGATGGTATTATTCTAATAGTAAGTGATATTTGGCTCTTTGAGAATAGTTTTTGATGTACCAATTATGGCAAAAAATATAATTCTACATTTTTGTAAACTCTTTACATTTTGGTAAACTGTACTGTTACTTAAAAAAAACCCAACAACCAAGAAACCCAAACAAACCAGAGATAAAATAATTACTAGAAAAGGATAGTTGTGAAAGAAGCAGGGCCAAACTGATAGATCCTTCTTCTCATATCAGAGGATTTCCTTAGGATACAGCTCTGAATACTGATGTGTAGATGCAGTTAGGCATTCTTGTCTCTTCTCCAGCTGATCTGTTAAAACTTGTTTTAAAGAGAGGGAGAACTTGAAACCATAGGATGGTGGCGTCGTGATTTCTGTGAAGTACTGGTGAAAGTGTTAATTAGTCTGATAAAAGACTTAACACTGAGAAAGATTATTAAGTCATTATGCAGCCAAAACCAATTTCTCACCATAAAGTTATCAGTTTAAATTGCATTCGGTCATCTTTTACTTATTTGAATTACTCTTTATAACATATAAACAAATTGGCAAAATATAGGAATTTTCAAATATGACAGAGAATAAAAGTCTGGTACCAGTGAAACTGAAGTCAGTGATTAAACATAACTGAAGGATACTCTGTCATAATTTTGAAGTGTTGTACACTGCCCTGCTTTTTGGCTGTATATTGTATGAATTTGTCTAATTAAAGTTTGTCCCAAACAAAAGCAAGCAAGAAAAGGAAAAAAGTGGTGCAACATAAATTGCTTCCTTGCTCATATTGGAGAAACAACACACAGCAATTGAAGACCCACCAAAAGACACTGGAAGGATATTGGGGGGAGAGGGAATTACTGAGGAATAAAGTAATCTGCTTGGACCGAGAGAGATGCTTGCAAGTGTTGACTGTTTGTAATTCCTTTTCTTCATCTAAATTTTTGTTTCCTTTGTTAAAAGGTTTTCTTTGTTTGTTTAAAAAAACTAGGTTTTGGTTTTTTTTTTTGTTGAGGAATCTTAAGATTTTGAAATAGCTAATTCTGCAGTAGTAAGCAAGTAGTGTGAGGTAGTTTAAAAAAAAAAAGAAAAAAAGAAGAAGAGAGATGTTTCAGCTGTGCTGAAAAGTAAATACTAAAGCCATATCTGCTGAAGGGCAGATAGCTTTTTCCAATTATAAAAATAATTGGAAAAAAGTGTTTATGGTTAAAGGGATTAAAATACATTTAAATATGTGCAGTATATTAAACAATAAATGTGTCTTTCCAACATTTGTAAAAGGAGTTGGATTAATTGTTTCCGTCAAAGATATGTTTGCTATTGACAAGATGGTACGGAACAGCTTAAAGAGCTTTAAGAGATTAATTGTGAATACGAGTTTGAATCCTTTAGAATATACAGCTCATCAATATACATTAAATGAATGCACAAAACAAACATCTGTTAAAAACACATAAAAAGCTTTGGGGAAATTAGCCCAGTCAACTGATGGCTAAGTCCTTATTTCTACAAAGCTTAGAAGTACCACAGGGCAGGGGCAAAGGGGTGCTGTTTCAGGTCCTTCGTCTTGAAATGAAGCATCCCAAAATACATGTTATTATCATTTTTTTGTTTTCTGTCAACAATAAGCTTGGCATTGTATACATTAAAATCGCAAGACAATGTAAAGGCAGAGTTTGTGAAAATGCACTGTAATAATAGTTTCATTTAGAAACCTTCAACAATATGTTTAGGAAGGAGAATTTATATTGTCTCAAGACAGTCTTTCAAGTGATTTTGGTTTGGAAAAATATAGCGAACAAATGGGGTGTGAAGTACACTGAAACAGGCTTTATGCTCCTTGTCCATTTATAAAGTAGGAGAATTATGAATGGACAGCAGTATAAGATCATTTCACAGAACAGATGCTGTTGTGCTTTTATTCAGATAGATATAATGTCACTTATGCATAGTAGTAAATTTCAGGCTTAAGAAAATGTCAAACCACTAACTGAAATTCTTTCTCCTACCTGGTCTTCTCTAAGCCATAGCTGACACATTTCAGCTACATGATAAGGCATAGCTAATGATGTGTGGAGAGGGCTTCCAGCTCAGAATGGTGTGTAATCAAATGAATAAAAATCTCTCCGGAGCTGGACAGCTATAGGTCCAGGGTTCTGGCTACAGGACCCAGGTCTCCCACTGTCTGAACAGATTCCTCTTACCCTGAGCTATTAAGGACTGTTACTTTTCCCAAAGGCAAGTCAGTAGATGAATAACTCCAGAGTGGGTATGTGTCTCTTCATCTCTGTTTCATATTTGTGCCGGTGTGCAGTTGTGAGGGAGGCTTTTCCAGTCATACAGTATAAGGAAATTGAATTTCATTCCTTTCATTGGTATTTCCTGCTGGCTCGATGAGGTGTCCCACCCTCCGGTACCTTAGCTGTTATAGAACAAACAAGGTTTTTTGTCTTTTACCACTCCAGCTATAGCAAAATCAGGTGAACTGTATTAATTTCATTTTTGGAATTAATAGGCATTCTGTTAGGCATCTCATAATATCTATGATTGTAATGAACTCTAATTTAGGCTTATATTCCTTGGATTTTGTTCATCCTGAGGCAGATTTTAGCTGGCATTATTTTCTTCCCAGCTGTAGCCCTCTTCAACCAATCAGGATGAACTGATAAAAGGTTTCAGTATCTGCTATCTTCGTTCTTAAAATCTGCTACATCTGTAGTTTTACAGGTGAATCAGCAAGCCTTGTTGCGCACATTTGAAAAATTTAAATAAGAGGTAAGTCACTGCTGAGACAGTATTTCCAGGAGTAAAAAGAAAGGGTAGATTCATGTTTGTTTCAGTGGTTGCCAGGGCATGGCGACAAACAGCTGTTAAGATCATTAGGCGTCATTTCATATACTACGTTTCATCAGTGAATTACTATCCATTTGGACAGCATAATAGAGCTTGATGAGAAGGCTGTATTGGCTCTGTTTCGGTGTCTCTTAAGTTTAAAGGGTTTAAAGCTCTAAACTAGAGAGTATTATAATTTGGGGTTAGGCATTTATCAATGTGGACTGGAATTGAATTAAGGTGCAAAGCTATTCTTAAAATATAACATAAATGTACTCTTCTGTTGCATTTGGTTCCAGCAGCACAATAGCTGATGGTTTGGTATGTAAGCATTTAGTACTATACCATGATTAATGTGTGTACATGTTCTAAACATTGTTAGGACAATGAGCGCCTTTTAATGGTAGGCAGGTTTGGCTTTTTTTTTAATTGGAAAAGACAAGGATTTAATTTTGGTTGAGTTTTTTAATCAGTTTTTTTTCTCAAAAACAATAGCTTATATTTCCAAGATTTTTTTTTATTACAAAAGCTACCAGCAATTGAATGCACAACCATTTTGTCTGAGAGTAGAAATGTTTTGTGTATAATTGTTTTTTCATGCCAAAACCTTTAAATAGGTTAAGTAAGTCTATCATCCTTTTAAAATGAAGTCAAATCCTTTTTCAAGGATAGGAAGTGAATTAATTTTAAAAGTAGAATGTACTTCACAGTAGTACAAAACTGTATGCACCCCACCGTGAAGGACTGAAGGAGTTAATGTCTCAAACATTGTGGTGGGGCAAGTTCTGCTTAAGGACTAACACTGCATAAGAAGGAACTCTGCCTAGCAAGGAACCCCAGGTGAAAAGAAGCTGATCAGCACCCATCAGCACCAGGAGGGGGAGGGTGTGCTGGAGGGTGCACAGCCCCTGCTTAGGGTGTGCTGAGCAGGGCAGCCCACCATGCACGGCTGAAGATCATGGCTGCAGGGAAGGGGAAGCTACTCTCCAAAGGATCCCCAAGCCCAAAGGCTCACAAACCGCTCATGACACCTACTTAGCCTAATGCCCACCCGAAGGAGGGGCAAGGATGATAAAAGGGCACAAACTGAACCCCAGGTGCGCAAGCCCACCGGGACTGGACACCTTGGCTGAATGGACCAACGCTGACCAAGTGTGGGACTGGGAGCGGATCCAGCCGCCCCCGGCTCCTCTCTGAGAGGGAGTCTGGAAAGCGAGGGGGTCCGCTCGGAGCCACCTCACCCGACGGGAGGGCTCGCCTCATTCTCCTCCCTGAACTGATCCCTGGATAAACAAGGCTTGTAGTAGATGTTTGGTGATGTGTGGTTAGCACATTATACAGTTTACTGACGTAGTTTCATGCCAATTCTTGTTGTGAGCATACCAGTTTTGGTGGTGAGCATGCCAATTCTTGTTGTGAGCAAATAAAAGTTGAGTTTTGTGAGTTAAAGAATCCATGGTGTCGTTTCACCTTAATCCTGACCTAGGAATCAGCAAACCTGAGTCATTGTCCTGAGAAACTGGGACATGACAGCCACAAGCTATCCTGCTGGATTTGCAACTCTGACACATTGGAATTTTGTGTGTTGGGTGTTACAGTGATGCAAAATTTTTTTCTGATTCTGCCCTTTTTAAATTATTCCACGAATCTACATGTAAAATATACCTTGCTAATGAGTAAGGACTGACAGTGAAAAGTGCATACTGGATTGTAGAGGAAAACCTTGCTAGATGGATTAATGTTATGGGCTCTGAGAAGTCTTTCCTTTCCCCTTGCTAATAACTGTAGCATTCTCTTTTTCCCTTTCCTTCTGGGAAAGGCTCCTTGGTGAAGGATGACAGTGTGCCTGTAAAGAAGTGTGAACACTCAAGTATCAGGATATTTTTACCTAGGACAGAGTGAATAAACTAATTTAAGTCTTTTAATGTGATATAAATGCATTGATTTTTTTTTTAAATGTTGTTTTCCATACAATGTTTGTATTATTTTTCTTTAAAATAGCTCCTTGGCTTAATGTGCTTAAGCTGGTAAAAGTTTAGTTGTAGGCTTTGAAGCTAGTTTGTCTGTAACTCAGAATAATCTGCCGGTATGTTTGAACACATGGGCTTTCAAGAATAGACGACAGTTCAGACAAATCCTTTTTCTTTCAGTATAACACCCTCAAAGAACTTTCAAAATACAATCCATCCTGCTGTCAAAAACGCAAACCCTATTGCTTCTTACCTAAAGCCATGCTGAAACATGGAGTCAATATTTTAACTATTACAAGGCTTTGCAAGTCAAGACAAATGTATTGTTCCAAATATAATTAACCCATATGGAAATTTAATACTGTAATTATTAAATTTGATCATCAAAATTACAGTAAGAAAAAGGTGTCATTAAAAGAAATACCACTCATTTATCTTATTTAAATCTTTTTTCAAAAGCATCACATGCTAATAAGTTAATTACTTCTGGTATCCTTCATTTAACACGTTATTTGAAAATCACGTTAAAATATAAAGGCCAATTCAGTAGATAGCTTTTTACTTTCTGTGTGATCTGTGATGACCTCAGGGTTCAGTGGGGAACAACAGCATCTGGCTAAGTCTGTACTGTAAACAACACAGAGCAAGACACAAGCTCTAGCAGCCTCCTATCACCTGTGCCATTTAGCTGCTAGCAAATTTCATAATGTAGGTTTGTCTCAGTGTCGGGGCACGATCTAAGAAATAGCATAGCCCAGGGATGGTTACTGACAGGGAAAATCACCATGCTTTGGGGCGGGAAGATTTTAGCACAGTGGGTATCAGCTATGCCAGGGACGGGTTCTGATATGTTTTGTTTACTAGTACGGATAAAGCTATTGTGATTTATTACATTTGGTTACCTAAATTAGATTATTTACAGAAGAGACAGCATTGTGCCAAACTCCACACACCAACTGGTTCATTCTGGCATTTATTGCTTTATCTTTTATTGGCCAGGTAGCAGATTTTTGGAAATACCACTTCATATGTTGATGACATAGTTTCTCCATTACTAAAATGCAGTTAATAATGACAGCATTCTTTTAAAAGCAGTGATGCTGAATGTGCAAAATGTATCTAGATAATATTTAAGTTTAATGGAAATACTAGATTGGTAAGAGTAAATTAGGAAGAAGTGTCATATAAAGTTATGATGCGCTACACTAGTGTTAACCTTTTAATCTGTTTTAGTTTCAAGTGTAAGAAAATCAAAGCAGTCAGTTGCTTACATATTTATGTCCTTCCAAAATGTATCACATACGAAAATGCATTATATGAAATTATACGCATTTTTTTCATTGTTCACTAGTAGGTGAGCAAAAATCTCTGGTTGAGAACAGCTTGACATAAAATCCCATCTACATAATGCTACCACGAGTTCATTAGCTGAACTTGGCTGAACTGATGTACAGTGGCTTACTGGTATCTTCTGAGAACTAATGTCCTAACCATACAATCCCTGAGATCCAGAATAGCGTCTTGAACTGTACCAGGAATTCAATAGACAGATGATACACTTCACAATGCAGTTGGGTCATGATGTACTGTGCATCCTTGGAAGTTTTTTCTTTGCTTTCAAAGCATCATTAAGAATAAGCTATTACAGCTATCCAGTCTAGAGGAGGTCACAAAGCCATGCTCTAATCTGACAACTATGGTCACAATTATCGTGCAAAATGCATGTGAAATAGGTGAACTTAGCCATGAATCACTTGAGACTTCATAGATGATCGCTGACCTTATTGAATTCCTCCTGCATGTGTAACTCAGCAATACTACTAGCACTATTAACAGTACTTGATAAAATTTTACTTTCATTCCTTCTTTTTAATTGCACTGATCATCTTTTGTCTAAAATTTAAATTTAACAGACTAATGTGCAATGCCAATGACAATTAGAAAACAAAAATCTGATACGCAAAAATTTTTGCTGAGTGAATTGTATGTGTGTCTGTGTGTGTATGCATGTGTGTGCACACATATATACATACGTGCACATGTGTATATAAATATGAAAACACACACATACAAAATGTATATGTATTATACACACACAGATATACAAACGTACATATTAACAACATATATAAAATTAACAGCAAATGCCTAATGATTAGAGCCAATGGAAAACACCAGAAGAGAATGTGTTCAGGCTCACCAGATGCACCAAGGTCTGCTTTCTCTCCATTCAATAGTTTGTCACAAGTATGGAAAATGAAAGGTACAAGGCTAGGTTTCTACCTTTCTTTTAAGAAAATGCAGCCTGTAGCTTCCACGTCTCAAGACACCACCAAAGGACTATAAGAACGATGTTAATGGTATATTAGTAAACCTTTTCCTCTATCACATGAGGAACTTCATTCAGTATAATACGAGGAAGTCTGGCTTAGCCTGATGATTACTGCATTTGTCCCTGAGGGAGCAGCACTCTTCTGTGGTCCTTTTTCCACTAACAGCTGTTGATACATTTTTTCAGTACTTTTTGATGTGTCTTACATTAAGACTCTCTGCACTGGGGAACACAATCAAGCTTCTGTTTTTCCATGTGCGTGAGAGGGTGAGGGGATCTGTACCAGCAACCGGAGTGGGCTGTGACCGTGGCAGCATGTTCGTCCAGGTGCCAGCACCTGGGCAGGTGAGTGTCTGAGCCCAGCTGCTGGAGACGTCTACCTTGTACGTGTCGACCTCCATCCTGCTCAGCCAGAGAGGGGAGCAGGATGAGGCCTTCGGCGCTGTCTGAGTTCGTCTGGGTGCTCCGAGTGTCTGTGATCTGTGTGGCCAGCTAGGCATATGCACGTGTATATATGTATGCGTGTGTATACATATCTCTGTGGTGTGTGTGTGCTCCCTGCGCGTGCACCTGCTGGGAGTACATCTGCCTTGCTACAGGTTGCACCTGGGGGCATGGAGCTGCAGCAGCCTTGCCTCTCTCGGGCTGCTGCATCCACCCGGTATTTTCCCTAACGCTTAAGTAAATAATTCCTCCTCCTCAGCGCCTTATAACGGAAACACAACCACTACTGCATTTTTGAGTGGCTGCTTTTGTGACGGCCGTTGAAAAAAAAATCACCAGGATGAGGCCAAGAATACTGATGTGAAGAACACATGAATGCTGGACCTTGACCCCTCAGCTGAGCTGGGCTTGGAACAAGTACATTAAAAAAAAAGAAAAGAGAGGCCTAACAGTTTTGGCATGTACTACGTGTTTGGATGTCTGTCAAAATAAAACTAGCCATCCAACCCCTCAGCAAAATGAACATCTGACAAACACCTCCATCGTTAGAGCCTTTACCCTAAATTAGTGACCACATAGGCCATTTTTGAGTGTTTTGTATTTACTCCTGTAAAACTCTGCGTGTTCTACATGGCCCTAAAATCCATGAGATGGCAGGATAGTATTCTCAATGAATGGACTCAGTGGAGAAAACAGTACATCTCTGTCTGTTACTCAGACATTCAGCTTGAGGCCTTTCAGGCATTTATGGGTTCAAAGATATTCCCGTGAAGTGCTTATGAAGTGGCTATCATGGTAGGCTTCTAGTTTTTGGTCAAGGCATTTGGTCAAGGTAGTATAACATAAACTATTACTATTGTTAAAATCAAGCATAGATTAGAAGAGCCATCTTCATGTTTTTCTCGTATTTAGGTGTTTAAGTATGTTTAAAATATATTTAAGGTAGAAGAAGAAGGAAAACAGAATCAAATTCTGTCAAGTTATTTTATAAAAAGACAGTTTTTGGCATTCAGGTTTAGGTTATCTAAGAAAGTGCTTATTTAGAAGCATTTGTTGAACCCTGTATTCCCTTACTCTTTTTCAGTACTTTTAAGAAAAGCATGACATATTTTCATGTTTTCTTAATCAAAAATTTTACTACGTATTTCTGGTTTAGCTGTGTTACTAAACTATTGTTTGTTGTACTAATACTTAGCACTTTTAGCAGCAATATTAAAAAAACCTTCATATTATTTTGTCTAGTTTTCAATAAATATCGTAAGTACAGTAGTGTATTGGTTTGAAATCTTCTTAATAAACTCCGTATATATTGACAGCTTTCCATCAGAATTTTGGGTTTATGTGTTTACTAAGACTGCATTACTACATAATCAAAACATTTTTCCAAATTTATGAGCAGCAATCTGATCTTCCAAAGAGTTTTGAATGTGATTACCATTATCTTTAATTAGCTGCCTCTTGTGGGCCAAATAACCTTTTGCTGATTTTAATTACTTTAAGGATTTTGTTGCTCTGAAAGCTGATTTTTTCATTCACACCTTTTTAAACATTGGGATTTCTTCTAACAGTATTTGTTTGTTTACAACTTGGTAATTTTTCAAGTTTCACAGTTAAAGTGATGAAATAATAACACTAGTCTTCTGTGCAATATGCCATATGAATCTTATGGTTAAAAACCTATGTTTTCCCCTTCCTTCAAATAAAGATATGCCCACTTGCTTTCTATTTTGCGTTCTTTGTGGTAGGAATTATTTTCTTCTTTCAGTCTAAAATTTAAAACACGTTTTATTATTAGAACCAAAATATTTTCAGATATTGCAGTTGTATCTTAAGTGTAACAACACAGCATTTGAATTGACAAGCACTTAACTGAAAGCACGTAAGTATCAAGGTAAATGTGTGATGTATGACTTGTAACATAAGAACATGGAATAGTTAACACTTCTGAGTTCATTGTTTAGTTTAAACTTAATATGCTTTTCAGCAACATTGCAGTAGGTTTACTACAGAATTAAGAGTTTTGTCATGTATAAGGGTGAGTTCTTGCTAAACACATTAGTGGATTAAATGATTTCCTGAATATTTTTGTAGTCTGAAATGCTTCTGAAATCATGCACTAAGTTGATGTTTCTTAATTTCTATTTCAACTGTTTTCTAAGTCATCAAAAAAGGTATTCTCAGGGAAACAAATGAACAAATAAAAAACCCCAAACAAATACCCTTTTAGTCCTTTTTATTGTAAACAGAATAATATTGCTGATGCAATTTTTTTAATTATCTACTCGTGCATAGCCATATACATATATGACATAATAACAAATTTACATTAAATTAAACACATAACGGTAAAGATATCACTAATTGCTTAAGGTCACCATACTATTTTAAAAGTAAGGAAAGTTCTAATGAAATGTCATTTTAAGAAAATTAAGTTTGATACAGAAAAAGCATATAATGGCAAGTATAACCATTGTAAGTCAGGCTTTTTTAGAATTTAGGTGTTCTGATGGTGTTTTAGCGATGAGCTTCTTCCAGACAAGCACAAATAGAATAAGCTTGAATAAGCACAAATTTGGAAGGAGCTCAGACTCATACACTGGACTAGTTTTTGGTTTTGTTTTGTTTTGGTGTTTTTTCCCCAGCATAACATGTACCTTTGAAATAACCTCTGTTGATGTCTTGTCAATGGTGGTGTTTTAAATAGGAAAGGTCTGTCCAGGAGGAATGAGTAGTATTTTGCAATCTGTTGCAATTACATGTTGTGATTGAGAGATTTCATATCATTGTAGGATAAATGAATCCCTCTTTCTGACAGTGAGAAAAAAGATTATGTCAAGCATAATGGAAAAGATTCAATGAAATATGATTTCTTGGAAATCTGTGGCCTGTCAATAGCCTAATGCATACTTGACAGATGTCCAAATACAACAGCTGAGAAACCCAGAAATTAGTGTGCGTGCCCATACTAACATTTTAAATTAAATACTCCATCATAGCAAAGCTTAGCAGAAATAAAAAACATTAGCAGGTGTAGTTCATTAATAAAAGTCAGTCTCATACATAACTGTACTTAATTTCATCATATATATTAAGTAACGATTGCGATTATCCAACAAGCATTTATTAATAACTGCCTTATTATGGTCACACACAGCCTACAGGGAAGATGTACAGGTTCATTGCCCTGTTTACAAGTAGCCTTTGATTTAGTTTCTGTCTACTAAAATGTAATGATAATTAAGATTGTCAAAATAATTTGGAAATAGAGACATTGTACTCCACTGTAACATAAATAAAAAAGTACAAGTATGCTGCCTTAATCTTTCATTAACGAAGAGTTAAAGATCTTCATCAACTAAGAATAAAAGGGCCTAGTTTGGAATTTACTGATGTGGGGTAAAAATTCTTGAATTTTCGCTGGAAGTGCCAGTGTTTTATTGAGAAGCCATGAAAGAAATGCATAATCATGTTATTATTGTTAACATGGCTTCTTGTTGAAAAAAAAAAATTGCATGGTGTAAAATGGTAGACAATTTATCTTCACTTTGGAATAAGAAGATTGGAGGAAACCTTTGTGTTTGTTTTACAGCACTCCTGTGAAACCCGAGGCATGCTCATAGGTATTGATTTATTTGCTAAGTTTGTGTAGGTAAGTTGCTCAGGTGTAGGAAAAAAGCTGACAATAAAACTCTCTTAGCCTACAGACATCTTTGGCCAAGAGACTAAGCTATAACACTGCCTAATTGTCACATTCTGCCCTGAAGCATGTGTAGGATAGTTTGATGTATTCCAGTTATTAAACCTTTTTATGCAAGTTGGATTATTAAGTCACAACTAAATGAAATTAATTCCACAGTTACGGTGTCTGTAACTACGCATTGTGTAAACTACTCATCTCAAGCATCAATTTCACTAGTGCAAAATTGTCACATCTGTGTCATTCTTAGCGGTAGGCTAGTAATTATGGCATTAATGCCTCTCTTTGTCTTATAGCTGCCAAAAATATGGAAACATTCAATCATGAATGGAAATGGCTTTTCAGCAAAATAATCTCAACCAAATAAATATATATGACAGCAGATAATGCTTGTGATAGCTAATGAATATTAACTGTTGAATTAAATAAATAAAGAACCTACCAAGGCAGTGCACAGGACTAGATAGACATCTGTACCCACTGATAGAGCTATTTAAACTATTTCAGAGTGGAGCAGATACCTACAGTTTGGGTTGTGTTTTTTTGGTTTTTTTTTGTTTGTTTGTTTGTTCATTTTTTTAATTTTTTAAAAAAATTTGTTTAATGGCAGGAATTCCTGTTACATATAATTTCCTTCTTCTCTTCCTCCCCCCACCCCGCCCATCTTCTGATATGGAGTACTTCATAAAAAATTGTGCCACACACCAACAAACCCTGAGGAGCTAAACCCACCAATATCAGGTTTACTGAAAGCAGACTTCCCTAGAGCTATTCAAATTTAGGTCTAGAAGTGAACAGTCCCAATGACCTTACAGATTAAAAGATTTCTCAGAGATACCCTACACTAACACACTCATTTAGGCTCTATATGAAACATGGTGAGACCAGGCATGAAATTATGACTGGTTTTGTTGCTCACATGGTGTAATGAATGCAGCTTTATAGTACTGTTATGTCTTTGGCTTGACTAGATTTAAAGTGATTGAAGAAAAATCTTAGTTGAGCCCCAGTATTGCTGTTCTATAGATTACCATGTCTGATTTGTTGAAAAAGCAGGTTTTATGTAGTTTTGTGTATCTTATATATATAGAAGAACTGTTTTTCATCACCACTTTGACAATTGTGAAGGTGTACTAGAAAACACAGGTGAAGCCAGTATATATGCATAACTTCCATTTAAACTAGTGTAGGCAAAAAAAAAACCAATCTAAATATGAATCTAAAAGACTGTAGTACCTACTTGTTCGCATTCTTCCTGATTTTTGGCTGTTTAAGCCCTGAAGAAAGTTGGGAGTAGCCTCCTCAAGAAAGTCTGAGGCATAGAAGACATGCTCTTTCCAGTAGGTAAGGTTTTCCGTACCTTCTGATTCATGTGAATTAACAGCACTAACATATTCCTAGAACTTCACTTATCTAAGGAAGTGTACTTTCATCTAAATAGGCTTTAAAATGTCATTTTCCATTTAATTCAGGTAACTTTTACATTATTTTTATTTTATAAGATAAGTTGCCTTTATACACCTTTTTTTTTTTTTTTTTTTTAAATCTACTCGGATATTTGCTGTTGTATTTGCATTTTATCCAAAGAATGGCAAAGAAATTGATGAAAATCTTTCTTTCCAGTCTGGTGGTGCAGATGTAGGCAGTCTTACAGATATTTTTAAAGTATCTTGATTAGAAGTACTTTTCTATTCTCTATATTAATCTTCACCTTTCCAATGAATATTAGATTGATCAAGAAGACTAATAAGTTACAATATTCAAATATACCGTTATCTTTTGTAGCATTATTATAATAGAATATAATTAATGTAATATATTTTAGTATCTGGTATTGTGATGAGAAGAATATTCATGACTAACAATTGTATAAGATATTATTGCACATTTTCAGATCTTTTTCTTTTAATAAGTTGTATAACTAGAGAAGTAATTAAAGATATATTCTACAATCGGTGGTCATTTTAAAGTATGTTTCCACAGATATTGATTCTGATGGATATCACATTAATTATGTTGAATGAACAACCCATGGTAAAACCATGTAATTGATTCCTGAATAATCTGAAGAGTTTGAGAAATTATTCAGAATTTGGCTTTGGTTGTCATATCTTGATGCTATTTGATAGCTTTATAAAGGTTGCAGGGTTTCTTGAAGATACAATCTTTTTAATCCATTTTTTAATGACAGATGTGAACTTTAAATTTTTGTCTTTTCAAGTATAGTTGAACTAGAATTTTATTTTTGTACCAAATTTAAAGAAATATATCAGTAGGAAAAAAAATCTGCCAAATCACAGGTCTTAACTACTATTTGAATAATAATATAATTCGCAGCTACACTATTCTGTATAGACTGAGTTTGATTCAGATAATCAGGGAATGGAAGGCTCTGCAAATTAGTCCGTATGCACTGAAATTAGCTTGCCATTTGAAGGCACACATTCAGAAAGCAAAAGCAAGCATATTTAATAAAAATTGAAGTAGACTTTAGACTTCAGTAGGCAAACACTTTTGGAGGTGCAAACAGTGACGGTATAGATTAGCCTGGTTTATATCAAGCCTGGTTAAAATAAATATTATTCTAGTCATTAATTCTTAATTTTGAAGTGGTTTGGGTTCACTGAAACTAGTTGAAAGTGCATCCTTACAGTTCTGTAGACCTGAAAACTTAAGGGATTACATATTTTGTTATAGATGTAGGGATTTTTGTAACTTTTTACAAGTTCATGAATATTCCATGTGGAGTAAATGTAAAATATAGCCACGTAATCATTGCTGGCATTCTTTAAAGCTGACCTGAGACAGTAAGGGAATTTGTGCATTTTCTTTTACGTCCACAGTCATCAAAGATATGCAAAAGGTGTGAATAGATTTTATCTCTATATATAGATGACCTGCAGTTTGTTTCTCTTGTCTTCTATCTAAATAAAAAGTGGGAAAGAAAAGAATGAGAATGACATTAAAAAAAATTGCTGTGATGTGACAGCCTAAGAAAAAAAGCAGAAGCATAAGCAGGAATCTTAGTGTTCTTACAAAATACTACTGAACACCCCTCTTCACGTATACTGGTGTTGCATTAAATTGAATGTAGATACAAACAATAGTTCAGAAATCTAGAAATTCCTTTTGTTATCCCTGGAGCTCAGCTTCCAAAGGAGACTTTGTTGCTGCAATGTTAAGTACTGGAATGCCTAAATATTGGGTACCTAAAATGAAAAAAGATACCTAGGTTCATTAAATGTTTAATGCAAAAGGCTAAGTACCACAAGATGGGAGATCCATAAAAGCCATCATACTGAGTGAGAGTCCTCATAAACTAGCCAATGTAGGGCAGATGAGGAAAAGAAATGCCTTTCTTTAAATCTTACTTTTCTTCATATGTATTCGTGGAAGTACCTTCATCTGTGTGGGAGTCACAGGCAAGAATGTCTCATCCCTATACCTCTTTAAAGAAGTTAAACATTCCTGTCTGTTGTAATACCTTTGCATATGCCCTGTGCAAAATGCCTGATTATGAAGGTCTGGCTTCTCTGTGCTTTTTGCAGTTAGCTCTGCAGTCAGAGCACTCATGCTCTGGACTTGGTTCCTCCTCTGCCTGTGGAGGAGAAGGTCTTACCTACTTTGGGGTCTACAGACTAGTCTATGCAGGAGAAAGAGAGTGAAAGTGTCTCAGCTACTTCATCTTTCAAGAACAATTAGGCCAAAGGCAGAGGGGTAAAAAAAATTAACTTTCCTTCATGGAAAAAAAATCTGAATTCCAGGCTTTGCTTTTAAGTTTGTGTCACACTTTGGATAAAATATGTAAAAAATCTTTAAATCACAAACAGTAACGTGGAAAAATTAATGTTTTCTCTGTTCTGTAAGATAAGCATTAGTTATGCCACAGGCTGCCCTGTAGCTCTCTGTAACTGTACATAATCATAGAATCATAGAATCATAGAATCATTTAGGTTAGAAAAGACCTTCAAGATCATCGAGTCCAACCATCATCCATGC
>JANXJC010000008.1:19556258-19569988 GCA_027564655.1 Leptodon cayanensis
CTGACAACCCTTTCAGTGAAGAAATTTTTCCTAATATCTAACCTGAATCTCCCTTGCCTCAACTTGAGGCCATTTCCACTCATCCTATCTCCAGCCACCCGACGGAAGAGACCAGCACTCGCCTCACTACAACCCCCCTTCAGGTAGTTGTGTTTATTTAATATTGTGGCTTTGGCTGGAGATTCCATACCTACAAGTTTGCAAATTAAGGGCAGTATTTAACTTGGATGTGTGTGTACCTACCTTTTTAATTCAGTGGTCTAGCATATCACTCTTATTGCCTGGTTTCAGCTTTTATAGATAATAACTTTACAATTACTGTGGTAGACCAAAACAATATTAATGGCTAGATTTTTGTGCTACCACGCATGTGTATGAAAAATTCATTAGACCTTTTTCATATTGAGCATACCACGAAGAACATAGCTTGGATATGTGCAGGGTAAATGAGCGGTAGCTGTTATGGAGTATGTAGTCCTTAATTGCTTGCCAGTTAAGTTTCCAGGGTTGTAGTGATCCTGTAGCATAGAAGCTGAATCCGTCAAATTCATCTTAGACAGGATTCACCAAATTGTCAATCTTAATTGCTCCTTTCAAGATTAGCAAAAAATGTATTGACACTTCAAAACAGTGTGGCAAAATGACCTATGATTTAATCCTTTATTTCAGACGTATCTCTCCCACTGGTTTGCAGATGCAGGCAGGCATGTCAGGACCATGAAATTCATGAGCATCACCGAAAGATATGTGATGTTCGATAGGTCTGTAAGAAATAGTGGAAAGATTGTATGCTGCTTGCTACTGAATGCTGTGCAAGCTCCCGAAAAGCTTGTCTTGCCACAGCACATGGGTTGAAGCATCATTCATACAGCTTACTGAACAAGGGGGGGTGGGGGGTGGGTGTGCATGCATGTCTGTTGTGACCTCCCACCTCACCAAGTGCAGTACTTAACTGAACCAGAATTTTAAGCTGGGATTTTTAAAGATTCAGCTTCCCATGGTCTTTGACATGATTTTCATTGCAGCCATAGGGTGTTTTAAGCTCTGACATGCTACCTGTGCTGTGGGATATCAGCGCATAATACAGCAACACACTGAAATTTTATTGAATGTATGCTAAATGCAATAGTAATAAAATACTTGCTTGTCCCTTTTTGTATGCCATTGCCATCATTCACATATATGATTTCTGTTTACATAAAGTGCCTATATCGTAAATTAAAGGGTGGAAGAAAATGTCTCAATAAAGGAGAGGTCTGCATCCTTGTATAATTTGTGCACACACTCTGAATGAGTAACTGTGTCAGCTAATTTATTTAGTTTATCTGTATAGATATGGCCGTTTGTCATGGCAAGATAGTTAACACATGACACTAGCATCTCTCTTAGACATAATGCAAGCCATCCATTCAGAAAATTCAGCGCTGTTGTAAGGAAGGAAGTGAAAGCAGCTGTAAAGGGATGGGCTGGCGTGGAAAAGCCTTTCTCCTGTCACATAACATGGAGTGTGCCCTGCACTTCTTGTCCATCTTTTTTTTTTTTCCTCTTTTTCTTTTTTTTTTCTCCTTCTTCTGTCTCTTAGCCATCCCACCAGTAAATCCATCAGTGCTCTTTTATAATCTGAAGTTGCATTATTCCTAGGGTAGTTATGGGACTAACGTAGAAGAGGGCTGCTATGTCAGTGACACTGGCACTTGTTTTATGAAGTTTATGATGTGGCAATTGTTGAAGAGTTACACACCACTGACAGCAGATGCTAATGGATTTACAGGCAGAGCCGCCTGAAAGATATGGGAAATTTCCCTCCATGGTATGTTAGAGGAGTCTCCTGTGTAGTGTTTGCTTCAGCAGTTTCTGAATGTACAGTCTTCAGTACCTATATATGTAAAAACCTCATATTGTGTGAAAATATGTGCATAAATGATGGGTGGTGATAAAACCCAAGTTATTTTATGTGCATCACTTCTGAATTAAAATAATACCTGATGCCAGCTCTTTGTTATACTTAAGTCTGAAACCATCCTCTTTAATTGCTCTGCCTAAGTTAAAGTGAGTTTGGAATTCCACTGTTCTATGTTTTTATCATGTATCTGTATAGTATAGGGATGTAAACTATTTAATATTTATTATTTTAATGATAGAAATCAGATAATCAAGTCAATACAATACAGTTGCACTTATAATATTTTTATGATTTGAAATAATAAAACTGTCAATGAATGTTATTTTGTATGGCCAGTAAATATTGTTAAGGCCCTATTATCAAAGGCAGTTAGTGTCTTTTAATTTTTAGTCTTTTACCTTGGTATTCTTTTGTATTCTCTCTATTCACTTACTTGACTTAAAGTCACACTTAGTGAAACTCTGAATCTTATCTATGATTAAGTAAATTTGAATAATAAAATAAAGAATAGAATCAGTGAATAAAGATTATTTTAAGAATTATACTGAAATGATCAGCAGAATTGTTCATTTATTAAATGAACCAAAGTTAGCCCATCCCCATTGATTTTAATACTGCTGTTTTTTCTTTGTGAAATACTTTTTATCATCCATCAAAATATCAGTTCCTAAAAACACATACTTTCAATTGTAACTAGCCTCACCAGAAGCTTATTTGTGAGAAGCACATCTGGTACCAGGCACACGACCTGAGTCTCTTTGAAGACTTGGAAGGATAGTCTTTCCAGCTGCTCACGTTTTTTTCCCCTCTACAAAGGGTACTAAGACAGACTGTGCATAACAATATCCATTCACACTTATCTTCAGGCTCAAACTCAGTCCATTTTTTATAGCTGAGTTATAAAGTGCCAACATGCTTGGCATTTGCCACCTGGTAAAAGGTGGCATTGGGGGATAAGTGAATTATTCTAATGATATAGGTGAACTGTTTTGGTGTGTTATGTTTGACCACTTAAGTAATTAAAAAAGGCTCAGTGCAGATCATCATCTGGAATAAGCTATCGTAACAACTGGACAGCAAGGAAACCTTGAAAGTCTGTGCTTTGTGGGACTGTGAAGTCTGCGTCTTTGCTACTGCTGCTAGTGCACAGTGGTACACAATACATTGCCATAAATTTCTTGAGCTGCTAAGAAAGGAAAAGGAATCACCTCTTTCTCATTTCCACTATGGCATCTGCTTTTTTATTTTCTTCCTGCACCTGTCTGCTTATTGCTGCTTCTCAGCCAGAGGAATGAGTAGTCGTCATGAGCACTTCACATCTGCAAGAAGACAGGAAAGTACATCTCCAACCTGCCA
This sequence comes from Leptodon cayanensis, assembly GCA_027564655.1. Classification (NCBI taxonomy): domain Eukaryota; kingdom Metazoa; phylum Chordata; class Aves; order Accipitriformes; family Accipitridae; genus Leptodon; species Leptodon cayanensis. Next base: position 19,559,518 of record JANXJC010000008.1, read on the forward strand.
CATTTAACTACTCAGGCCAGTAACATTAACCTCCTCTACAACTGTCTTTACCCTTTGTCTCAGACTTCCCAGCTAATAACTCCCACTGTAAATGCCACAGCAGACACAAAGTTCTTTCTCATCCAACTCAAACATTGTTGGTGGCTTTGTCTGCCACAAACAGCTACCTCATGAACTTTTGTTATTTGCCTACATTCATTAGGATCAAAGAAAGTGGAGAATCTATTTTAAAGGAATTCATGTAAATTATTATTATGAAAGAAAAGAATAAACTACAGAAAATTGCATGTATGTCATGAACAATGCAGAAAGGATATAATTTTGGTGTTACATTTTAGAAATGGGAGGACTTCAACTTTTGCAGGGAAGTAGAGGTTAGGTTAAGACTGCAGCTTTGAATTTCTGAGTCATAATAATCTTTTTCATTCAACTTTTGGTTGGTAGAAATGTGGAATCATATATGCTAGAAAATATGTAACATGAGTATTAAAAAAGTTTTATGATGACAATTTGTCTTCATAATGGAGAGGGTGTTTTCCCATTGCATTACCAATTGGGTAATTAAAGTATGAATGTACTGTGAATGTATTATGAATGCTTGATGCCTGTGACGAATGCTGGATGCTTTCCTGTTTTATGCATTTATCTACCATAAGAGGCCTGCAAGACCATAAATCAACATTTAATTTTTCTTTTTTTTTTTGGGGGGGGGGTAAATAATGGGAAGGAAGCAGTCTCACAAATATAAGGGTTTTAATTTGTGCAGTGGCACAGATTTATTTATTTGTTATTCCTACTTGGAGTCAAAATCATCATTAACTGAAAAAGCATGGTGAAGGAGGGCAATGATTTTGGTGGGATTGGGGAGGGAGGATGAAAGAATGCTTATCTGAAGAAGTAGTAACCTTACTCCTGGTCTGAGGCTAAGCTGATTCCCTGCAGTAGGAATTTTGTCTACTTCTCCGATAGTGAAAAAGGGAAGGAAAGCAGAGCAGCCAGGTTGTACTTTAATGAAGGAGGCTTCCTTGAGTCTTCAGCTAGAGATAGAGAAGAACTGCTGACAGTAACTTAAGGAAAGGTGGTTGTGCTTCTCAGTTGTTCTTCAATGGCACATGTATTTAAAAATTGAGGTCTCCTGTGACAACTTTCCTGGTTTCTGTTTTCAAGAAGAATGGCTTGCCTCCTTTCAGGAGGCTGATTCATTGTGTAGATTTATATGCACCTAGTATCTGCTTGCAGGGCTTTATACATGTAAGCTTTCTGTTTCCTGTATCCTCCAAGATAGAAAAAATAAATTCAGACAGCAAGATCCAATATGACAAAAAGCTCTGTTAGCAATGTGAATGTGGAAAATGTACCCGTAAGTTTTCAAGTCATTAAAATATGTCTATGTGTAGCTAGGAGAACTGTATGTTCATTTAAGTTAATCATCGGCTTTCCAAGAACAGCTGGAACAAACTGCTCCCTCTATGTGGGCATGCAAAGCAGAAAAAGCAGTGGATGCACTACTAGCTGTGGGTGGGAGAGAGCAGTCCATCAGAGGCAGCATCTTTTCTCTGTTGTTGCATAGCAGGACTGTTCAGAGGCAGAAAGGCAGAATAGGTCAAAGATATGGAAGAAAAGTGTAATTTTTCAAGGAAGTATGAACTCTGTTAACTCGTGACAATGGTTTGTAGCAGTACAATTAGTACTATAGCTGTCAGGCTCCTGGCCTGGCTGGCAGGATGAACCTTAAAAAATCAGATCTCCTTCAAAAGTTTTCTCTGGATTTTAGGAAGTGATGGGAACTTGAAATAGGGTTTATAAAAGGATCATCTTTATGTTGAAATGAGTTTCAGAAAGGATAATGAGACTGATTTTAGGTGTGAAAGAATTTTCCACTGTGATACACTGCAATAAATTATTATATTTTGACATGATGAGAAGAAACAGTAAGAGGTCTTAGTTACATGTCAGAGATGCCTTAAAAAGCAATGTATGCATTTGGAAAAGAAATGCATGCTTTTTTTTTTTTTTTAACTATGAAAATGAATAAAGTAGATTTAAAAAAAAAATAGTATCTTCCTTTGTTGGAGGTTGTGCAGAACACGGACAAAATACTCAATGTCTTAGATCCTGTGAGGCAACTCAACTGTCGGGAAAAAAAAAAAAAGTTTCATTTTCTCTTATCTATTTTTTGTTAGTCATGATTTGGAGATTTTAGATGTTCTGGGGAAAATAAAAACAGTACAAAATGTTTTGGTGTTGTATGGTGCAGGGTGCATGGTCTCTCTCTGCCTTTTGCCATTGCAAAGGCTCTCAGGCCACCAGACCTTTCTTGCTTTACTGTTACCCTGTTCCAGTCAGGCCTCTTGGAGTGGACCAAGGAATCAGACTTCCCAGTCTGCGCTAAACTGAGTGATTTGACATTTTTTACATGTATTATCTGATAAATTTTCATTGTAATTGAACAACTTGTTTATTTCAAGTTTTATTACTACATGGTCTCTTTTTGTATTTTTTTTTTTCTGAATGGCATCACATTTGAAGCAAAATCATTAACCTTCTAACTGACATTATGCATATATGTGGACATTACTGAAACTGTTTTTATATCGAGGTCACTTACAAATAGTTATAATTAATACTTACAATAATTATAAAATTATAATTATGATTGTTAATATAAGCATGCAGTTCTTATTTGCTGACAGGATTTGAAGAAAGAGAACTTTTAAATTATCATCTGTCAATTATTAAAATCTGAAAGAATATGTGAACTAGTCATCTTATATATATTAGGTGTCTCAAGAGCTGTTAAAATGAGATCTGACATTCTTAAATAAAAAAAAAAAACAACAAACCCCAACTTAAAATACCAAAGTGAATAAATTATCATATGCAAAACTAAGTGAAGTCAGTTCTGCAAACTTGCTTTATACAGTTGCTGACAAGTGTTTTGACTGGAAGGGGTATACAAAATGGATATTCTGTCAGTAATGACACCATTTCTGTTTGGGCTACCTTTCGTTTTACCTCTCAGAGTAGATACACTGGAAAGTAAACATCCCCATTAGTAGCACAGACCTGTGATTTTTCAATGGGGAATTTCTATATCAGAATAGTTTTATGTATTACATCTTCACAAAAATGTAATATGTAAAGTTTTTCACAAGTGGATATAATTGAAACAAAGCCTTCCTTAAGACATAAATATTTTGGTATGCCTTTCAAGATGGTTTATAGGTATAATGTAAAACAATGATATCAAAATGAAGCTTTCTAACCTTGTCAAACAAGAGCATTACAATGCTGCATTTTTCTGTCTATAGGGGCAAAAAAACCCCACCATCCCAACCCCACACCCACCTTCGGCTTAATTAAAAAAAAAAAACACCAACAGTTTACATATATTTGAATTTTCTGCAAATAATATTTTATGGTATTTTAATATTTTTTCCAAAGTTTAGTATCAGTCTATTGATATTTGTGGCTGCTCAATCTCAGTCTTTATTTAGAAATTCCATTTTTTGACTATCAGTCAGAGCTGTGTTAGACTGCTGAGCCCATTTAGTTGTTCATCTGTGGAAGAGCATCTAAATTGCTGGGAGCTGTAAGTATTCGAGAGAGAAGCTGAAAGTAAAACGGACAGAAGGTAGGGCACAATATTGGTGGGCAGGTACTAGAAGTGCTAGTGAGAGGTAAGCAAAAACTTAGGTAATTTTTAAGACTGGACACTGGACTGTTGAAAAAGAAAAGAAGAAATAGGAAAACTCTGACATAATTGTTTAGAAGACTGCAGAGGATAAAGGGTGGGAAAGTTAGAAGAGATAAAGGATCACTTGAACAGAATACTTAAAAACCCAAAGAAACAAACTTCCCAATAGTTTAAGTGGTTCTTAGGGCATAGGACATACTCATGTCATCAATAACAGTAATAAGTTCTGGAAAAAAATGGGAGAAGACTGAAGGGAAGATAAAGCATTTGTCATTAATTTAACTAAAATCAGTAAGTAGTTTCTTGCAAAATCACGAGATTTTTCACTAACTGTTCGTTAACTGAATTAGTTTTCTTTAACCTTTTATTTAAAAATAAAAAAGCAAAAATAAATTTAAAAAAAGGACTGAAAACTAAACCCCAAGTATTTCAGGAGGCTATGGAATCTTTATGTACGTTGGTTTCTCACCACTGACAATAGAGAGGTCTATGCTTGTAGTTTAGTCTAGATAATTATCTGGTGAAGGGTCATAGATAAGAAAAAATCACAACGGAGAGTATTTTGAACTGAACCAAAACAAAAGCCTTGCTTTGTATATTTTATTAGTAACATGAAAAAATCATGATGTGAACAAACTCCTTTAGCCCTACTTCTACTTTTTTTCTGTCAGCTACTAAACAAGAAAAATATTTATTCTGTATAGAAGCAGTTTAGTATAGCACAGTGGTCCCTTCTTACTGTCCTTTTTGTGTTTCTGAAGGGCTGCTTGAACATTTTGTGTGAGATCACACAATGAACTGGTAGCTGATATTTTGTTTCTTGAGGCTGGTAATATTCTTAAGATGCACAGATACACAGAACAGAAGGATCATGCATATTTTTGCTAGGCACGCAGATATCCTAGTGACTGAATTTTGCCTTATGGTGTCCAAAGAATGAGTTACATTACAAGCAGTCTGACCCACAAATTACATTTAGGAAGAAACACCACTGTAAATTATACATTATGCAGATTTATCTATAGAATGTGAACAAGTTTATAATGTGCACTGGACTTTTTGGGTTTTTTGTTTTTTTTTACATAGAAGAATCTCTGAGACAGCAATAATGCATCTCTGAGCTGAACTGGTGTAAATAAAAAGCCCTGTTTGATATTCTGATTATTTTTTTTATCTGGCACTTCTACCTAACTTTGTCTTTTATGAAAGAAATCTATAAAAACCTGCTGAAACTCTGGGCAGAGCCTTTAGATGCAGATATAATTGCTGGTAGCAGAGTGAAAAGCATACCTTTTGATCACAACAGAATTTAAGCCTTGCTGTTGCTATAAGAAACGGTTTAAAGTCTTTATAAAACTCTCCTTCATTTTTGCAAGTGATCGCTAATGAGAGCCATGACTTTTGACAGTCCATCTTAATTTGGTAAGTGCAGTTCCACAGGTTATTGATTTCTAAGCATTCAATAAGCAATTTTCAGAGAACGAATTGCGTGAAGACTTTTTTCACTCTTACACATGGAATATTTCTTATATGCTTTTGCAAGTTATAAATAGCAAAACAATAGGTTTTTTACTGAAGATGTGGGCATATTTTGTTTCTTGACTATGTACTTTAGATATGTACCGAGTAATACACACTAAATTACATTCAACTGGTTTTGGATAAATTTGCATGATCAATCCTACGTAAGTGAAAAGTGAAAAAAAGTTAAATACAACAGGATTTGCTATTCCATTAACAATAAAATGGTATAACAATTTCTGATTGAAGAGTTCTTTATCTGAGGCCAGGGCTTCAGTGGAATGCAGGAGAAATATACTCCAATTGAGTATGTAAAATACCTAAATACTCTATAAAGTACTCTGCTTTATACACTGATACGGTTCTGCTGTTTTCTGCACTGCTATGAATATAATTTCCAGAATGGAAATATTTCTAAACTTAAGCCTCTATTTACTCAGGGAAATGCAGTATAGTTTCAAGTCATATGAATTCTCTCACCTCTATTTCAAAGTACTTTTTTTTTCTTTTGAAACTTATTCATGATGTTTTTAACTACTGATGTTTGCTATTGCTGTTTTCAAACTTTTGCAGCTCAAAAGTGGCAGCTTTACTAATTACTTTCCCATATCCTGAGAAGAAAGATACAAGTAGCTAAACCCTTATGTGAGGTCCGTTTTTTCCTGGTATTTTCTCTTTAACTCCCTGACACCATTACTGTAAGCTAAGCGCTTTCGTTTCTCTGTTCTTTGTTATAGCTTATTTGTGTGTAAACTCAGTAAGCAAAAATCAAGTCTGAGTAGTATGGTCTTACTGTTTGTAAGAGTGAACAACTGTACAAGGTACAGGGGATGGCCGATTAGGTATCTACACAATTGTAGGGTACTAGCTAGTCTGTCCAAAATATCTTCTCAAGATTAATCTGTGTTTGTCTTGCCATAAAAAACCAATACATACTTGAGTACATCTAATCTTGGACAAAAAGGCCTAAGGTCTTAAAGGTGTCCCTAGGAGACCTTTGGCCAGAGTGTCTTTTCCTTCTAACTTACAGTGAGCTACTGTAAGTATTTACTTAAAGGGTTGTTAAATTGCAGGAAGAATCAGTACACTTAACTTCAATGAGGTTTTACTACTGTTTTACCTGTTTTTTCAAAGAAGTTAGGAGCAGGTAAAAGGCGATTAGAGTATATCACCCTTGTTCAAATCAAAGTGCTTTTTCTAGGAAAAGAGGAGCACTGTAGAGTCACATGTTGTAGATCCTCAGAGTTAAGCTTTTGTTCTATTTATACTGTTTTAAGATCCGTAAAGGCTCAAAGGCTGAATTTTCTCATCAACACCTTTGGGCTCTTCTTAAAACATTTCTCTTTTGAGGACAGCATGGTGTTAACATTGAAAACTAGTCTGTACAAAGTTGCTGGGGTGGATTTTGCCTCTTTTTTTTTTTAATGCAATATGCACTCTGGTTTGCCATTTTATAAAGAAACATTTGAGATTATTAGTTATTTGCAATGTTGATAATTTTTGTAAGCCTTTTAGTTTTCTCATCTTGTAGTATCACCATTCAGTATCATTGTAATCTTATGAAAGGTTTGGTTTCCTTATTTTTGTACTATTAACTAAGTCATTTAAAGATAAAAAGTGTTCTAGTCTGAACAATCCTTGAATGTTTGCAATTCCCACACTAAGTTCAGCTTTTGCACTTGCCAACTGAGAAAGATTATGGAAAAAGCCCATCTGGAGTCTGTCCTGTTCACTGATTACAGGATTTTGAGGTACACAAATGTTAAAAAAGGTTTTAAAAAACTCAAGGAATCTTCAGGTGAAGAGTGCTGGAGTTCCTGCAGAATGCAATCAACAAATGTCTCACTGTGTATGTGGTTCAGATTGCCTGCACCTAAACAAAAACAATATATGCAAAGAGAAAATGTCATTTTCGTATTGCTAATTGGTTGTAAGTACCTATACACGCCTTTCACAAACTGGTAGAAAATAACTGGTATTTGCTGGCTGAAGCTCTTTAACTAATCTCTTCTTTAACAAGCTGCTGACTGAATTTAAAGCATCGATTATGTAGACAGAGCATTTGTAATGAAAAAGAAGTAGCTCCTGAATAGGATAAGTAGCAGACTTTTTATCTGGGCTTTCTTAGAAAATAAATAAAAGATTAACTTATTGTCTTCTACTAAGCTTATTGCTTGCTAGTTTTCAGGATAATAATTTAAAATGTGCTGGGCCTTTGGGGCTTGATTTTGAGTAGTCATTTAATGACTTGCTAAATGACAGATATACCGATGAGTTTGAGGGTGAAAAGCATTTGTTATTAATGGCAAGCAGGAAAGAGGGCAAAATTTGTGGCAAACACCATCTAGTGATTCAAGAACAAAACAGACTAAGCTTATTGCAGCCCAATCTAACTTCACAGGACTAGCATAAATTCAGTCAGGGTACTTCTCTTTTTCTGACCTGAAAAGGGCAGCATGTTTTGAATAGTCAAGAAGAGGCAGGGTTAGTAAACTGACTTTGACTTAGAGCTAAGTTCTGAATTAATGAACAATATGAACCCATTCAGATCTGCTCATTCCTGTTATTTTTGTTTCTCAGAATTGCTGTTGTTGTCACTTCTAAATTCCCTGGAGGAAGGGAAGAAATGTGTCTGTTTAACCCTAGCAACCTCATTTATTGGGCACTGATTTATTTCTTGTAAATAGCTTGTCATTCTAATTCTTCAGCAATAAAACTAAAGAAGTCTGTGTAGGGCTACAATCAAAGTGAGGAAAAAAAAAGGAAAGAAAAAAGCTGAAATGTCTCTCCACTAACCCATACTAATGAGCTTAGCTCCATCATTATAGTTTTATGTGAAAGCATTTGTTGATCATCCAAAGATATGAAAATAAACTTGGATTTCTGATCAACACAGTTGGCAGTCCAGATCGGATAGGAACACATAAACACATTATGTCACTCACAGAATGGATATGTTTGTTTTATCCTTCAGGAGGAGCTTGCGAGTGATACCTAGCATGAAGTACTTGACTATATAACAAGGTTGACTATAACAGAATCAAGGAAATGTTCCTTTCTAAATCACCAATTCATAACTGTTTCTGTTGAGGAATCATGGTGAACAAAGTTTTTCCAGTTCAGTTTTCTAGAGACAGGCTCACACATACTGTAACATTACCAGCATACAAATGGCAATATTGATTAATTTAAACCAGCTGATGATTTCTCAGAATCCAATTTAATGCTATGCAAGTGAAGTTACCATGGGTAATAATTTTAAAAGGTAACTCATTAGGTTAGTACTTATGTATGGCACAGAATAGATGGCAGGGTGAGATACAAAGGTAACGGGAGTTGGTTCCCTGTAAAATTACCTGCAGGCCACCTTCAATTACGCAGGCTTCCAGCTACTTTAAAGGAATGCTGTGAAGCCTAGAAATTACTGTGACAGAAAGATGGACCAGCTTTTTCTCCTAAAACCTGTGGACCCTTGTACAATAACCATAAGAGAGTATGTGGAACAGTTTTGTACACAAACTAATTCAAAAGTAAATCACTATTGTATGTCAAAAGGAAATACTATTTTTCTGAACTATAACATAGTTTACCAAGAGTCAATAAAAATGCTGGGTTTTTTTCTTTTTTTTTTTTTTTTAAGATAACTGATTATTTTAATAGCTGATTTTTAAAAATTATTTTTATGCACTTTTCAATTTTTTCCAGCCAGGCGTGCTGATTGCATTACCTTACAGGTCTATTAATATTCTTAGAATATAGTACCTACTGAAATGTAGTGAAACTATTATTATTGTAAATTATAAAAATTTCTTATGTGCTCCTTAATGTTTATCTTTCAGTAGAATATATATAAAATTGGATTGGTTTGAATGAATTGATAATATTGTTTGATATGCTGTTCTAAAATACGTCCTCTGTTGCTCTTCTATTGATTAGGTAAGCTGTTTTGTATATGTCTACTTGAAGTATAAAAAACCCAACCAGCTCCATCTATGACATCCTTTGTTTTTAGCACCACAAAATATATAAAATGTTATGGCTTTCCTTTGAAACAATCTCTTTACATATTTGTAAAAGAAGAGGGTATCGTCTGTGTTGTGAATTATTAGGAAGCACTAGCATTAGTTTCCTTAAGGGCTAGTACTTGCTGACACATTTTCTTATTTTTGGTAAAAGTCTGAACCAGAAACACTGAACTGAGTAAATTTGAACTGAGAATATATGGCTATATAATGAAAAAAATATTTGCATTTTTCTCCTGTTTCTATATTTTTTTCTGATTTTTTGAATTATTGGCATCATTATCTTTGTAGGCTAAATTAACTTTGTATTAGTGAGTGTTTTGGTTAAAAAGTAGGTATGTAATTTATCATTGTGGAAATATGCCCAATTCATTACAAATTAAATGAATTAGAGTTTTATTTTTCTTTCCCAGGTGGTGTAAAATGAATGTGAATTTGAAGAAGTGAACTTAGAGTAGGCACTCTTAGAATCAGTGGAAAGATAGGATTGCTTTTTCCATTATTTCTTTATTTTGTGATTCATATTAATATTTAAGAAAAATCAGTAAAGGTAGTTTAATTCTGTAAAATAATTTTGCTCTAAAATGCTAAAAAAATTAAAGCCCAATCATAGTTTAATAATGAAGACGTAGCTATACAATGAACCTTAACATGAATATACTGAATTTGTTTGTTGTTCATATTTATATTTTTTAATAACTTTGTCAAAGAAGAAAGAAATGGATTACTTCCATGTCTATGCTAAAAAAAAAAATAATTTCTGTGTTAACAGGTTTACAACTTCAGTTGTCCCTCCCAATGCAGTAAAGTTTTTCTATCTTCTTGTTGTGATTTAAGCCCAGCTGGCAACAAAGCATCACGAAACTGCTCGCTCACTCCTCCCCTGCCTGGCCCTGGTGGGTTGAGGAGAAGAAAATATAAAGAAAAGCTCGTGGGTCGAGACAAGGGCAGGGAGGGATCACTCACCACTTATGGTCACGGGCAAAAGACGGGCTCAACTTGGGGAAAAAGAACAAAATCAGTTTAATTCAGTACCAACCAATTTAAACCAAGGACACTGAGAAGTAAACCCAAACCTGAGCACACCTTCCCCCCACCCCTCCCTCCTTCCCGGCCCAGCCCCACTCCCGCTTCTCTCTCCCTCCTCCCCCCAGCGGCGCAGGGGACCAGGGAATGGGAGTTGGGGTCAGTCCCTCACACGTTGTCTCTGCTGCTCCTTCCTCCTCAGGGG
>JANXJC010000008.1:19579944-19590746 GCA_027564655.1 Leptodon cayanensis
CTCATCGCAGTCTGCAGCTTCCTCATGGGGGGCAGCGGAGGGGGAGGTCCTGATCTCCTCTCTCTGGTGACCAGTGACAGGTCACTCCATGGAGAAATGACTTGTGAAGATAAATTAATAATGATGCTCTGTTGTATCATTGTGTACAAAGGAGTTCTAGAATAAAAGAAAAGGATGACACATAGACCTTAAAAATCTAGATACTTAAGCAGCTACTTATTATAATGACTTCACAGATCTATCTCTGTACTTTCATCAAACCTAATCTCTGTGTTTCTGACATTTCTCTTGATAGTTCAAAGGAGCTAAAATTGAACTTTTCCTTCTCCTGCAAGCTTTTTTCCCCTTTTCCTTGTGGAGTTACAGTGAATAAATAAAATCTTTAAGCCCACAAATAGAGGATCACCATTGATTGTGTTGTCTTTCTACATTAAAATATGTATGCTATGCCTGAATGTGTAGGTTTTCTTCTGGAGGAAAATTACTGAGTTCTGCTTTGTATATGCATCATAATGGATCTTCATCAGCTCTTATCAGTGTGACATTTTGCCTGTCCTGCCCATTCCCAAATGTTGAGAAGCTGCTTGGATTCATATTTCTTTCTTCTCTTTTTTTTTCATCTTTCTACTGGTTCAAAACAGCATAGAGTTCAAAATACTGGTTGCAGTAGCAGATCTCTTCAAAACTGACACAAGGACGCAAACTGACACTGACAAAATGTTTTGGACAATGGGCTTTGTTATCAAGTCTGGCAGCTGTGATATGTGCATTACTTGTGGTCTCTGGAAAAAAACTAAAGCTGTGGTAGATATGGTGTGTTTGGTGGAAATGATGATGTCAGATTGTGGAACGTTCCTAAAAACGTTGTGGCAACTTAAGGGATACAATGAGATGTAAAATTGTGTTTCAGTTTGTACTGTAGAAGAGATAAAGGGCCACTTACACTTAAATGTCTGGGAGACAGTGAAAGAATTAAAAGAAGTTGAAACCAAGAAAGAAGAGAATGTAAACTCAAAAGGCATGATTCTCAGGGCAAAGAAGGAACATCACTTAGTGTAGATACTGATATCACTTATACTTGTAGCTGTATGTTGTGTAAGAGATTAAAATGGAAGAAAACTATGTTTGAGTAAAGATAAAATGGAAACTTTCTTGTTTCAGGCTTAACTGACTCTTTTCAGAATTCCATCTGCCTGTTTATGGGTTTGGGGAAGGTTTTTTTGTTTCTTGTTTGGAGATTTTTTATTATTATTCTTATTCTGTAGTTGTTCTAGACAAAGTTGTGTTTACAAATGGGTTAGTTTATAAATATTGCTCATATGGTCAGGGGAAAAAAAAGTTTATCATATAGTTCTGTTCCATTTTTTCTCCAAAATGAAATAAACACACAGGACAGGCTATCAATATTAACAGTTATGACAGGAAGTGTGACACAATTCTCATTAATTTAACTGTTACATACTCACTGACCGCTTCTTTACCCAGTAAATCTGAATTTTTAATATGTTAATGAGCTAATGTGATGCTACTGAATTATTAGCAAGACGATTGCGCTATGATAATGGTTCTGAGTTGATGCTGAATCCCAAATTAACTCTAAGATTATCTCCTGTTTGTTAACTGCACAGGAACAGCTTTCTTTTACAAAGACTGGGGAAAAATATGCTATATTTAGAATTTTGCCACGTGAGTTTTGGCAGATTTTTTACTTCCTTTTTTCTCTGTAAAATATGTATTTTTTCAATTTGACAGATACAAATGTCAAAGTGTGCATATATATGTATACACACTCATATATGCATTTGTAAATATGAAAATTTTTTAAAAATCTGCAATTTTAAGCTCTGAATTGTGAAAGAAATAAAAATTCATTTTCAATGAGCACTGGAATGATTCACACAAAGCATATTTTTGAGAAGTCAGTTGAATACATGTTACTATTGAGACTTGGTTGCTTTTGTGTACCATTCGGATGACTGATACATAATCTGAGTTTTTTATCACTGCTAATTGGGTTCTATTAGTCACTTAGAGCCTACAGATACGTAGAGTCATCAAGTAAAGTCATTCAACAAAGTTAGAACTGACAGTTCATACGTTTTTCTTTCTAACTGTTGTTCAATCTTCAATACTGTCATGGCATGCAATGGGATAGCATATATTAGATAATCCATGTTTTCTTTCTTTCTTGCCCTAAGACAGTGCATATTTCCTTTGCCTGTTGACTCTGAAAAAGTAAATTATTTCTGCTTTGAAGGAACAAGTAATGACGATGTAGAAAATCAAAGTAGCTGATGGTTTGTTGGCAAGCAAGTCTGAGACTAGAGAAGAACTCATTCAAGAAGGAAAGGAGTTGTTCATGAACAAACCAGAGATAATGGGCAGAATAAACAATGATTGGCTGTACATACTTTTCAAAGGCAATGGAAAAGAGTAGCAGATGCTTTATTAGTTCCCATTATTCTTTTACCAAAAGTAGATTTTGAGTTCCACATCTTGAAACATAGCCAGCATCAACACTTCAGCACTTGTTGGTGAATTGTGACTCAGGGTCTTCCAAACCAGAGGTGGTACCTCCCTACTATTGAATATATTGCACATCCCCTGAATATATTGTTGTTCCAGAGAGACTGAGTACAATTTTGGTTTCGAGAGGAGGATAAACAAAATGTGAACCCCAGAGAGAATGCAAAAAGAAATACGGACACTCTTTTAACCTAATTGTTACTGTGTTGTCACTTTGGAAATTCCTGAAAATGTCTCTGATCATCAAGTTAGTCAATGGAATGAAAAGCGACTGCTCTAATCCACAAGAGAAGGAAGGAAAACAGTCTATGAGCAATGTGTATAGGTACAAACTAAAGGAAAAGCTTGCAATATATAAGTGGTCAATGGAATATTTTTGTTCTCTTCCTAGAGACAAGATACACAACACGTTTGGAGAATCTGGTTAGAATTTTATGGGCAAGAATAATTTATGATATATGTCATGGTTTTCTTTACACACTTATAAATTCAGAACATGGAGGCAGTTAAGCAGTAACAAGGCCAAATCAACATTTCAGTGTCCTGACTGCAAAGGAAGAAAGGTAGATAGCAAAGAGTTTTAGATTTGAAATGTTGACTAGATGACAGGTGGAGGTAGAAGGTACATATAGTGGCAAATTCTTCAATAGAGAATGGATGTTACACATTTAATGTTGATCTTAAGCAAAGTGAAATAGAGTCTGAAGAACAGAATTAACAGATTAACAAAAATAAAATGAAAATGTTGCAAAACAAATAAATTACCATTGATAAAACATGGAATGGAGGCTTTGACAAGCAAAATTCCTCAGGGTACCAATAGCTTTTACAGCTAACACTCTTCTCTTAGTTTTACACAGTTCATCAGGGACTACAGAACAAGATTTGGGTTTGTGCTATATTACTGAAGCTGAGTTGAAAATTACACCATTTTCTACTTTATGTGTATTAAAGCCAATTGTAATAGTGTGTGTGGGAAAGACTGAGTAAAAAAGGGGAAAGACATGGCGTATCTCATTCCGAATTATGAACAACATGGAAGTGGGTGATACCAATTAGCTACAGATCAAAATTCTGAGATAGGAGATGCCAATTTAAAGTTAGTGGGCAATATTTGGTCTCAAAAAATTTATTGGTATTTGGACATGATTTTTTTCTAATTATTTTTGGTACTGAGCAGGAAACTGTGTATACTAGATTAAATTTACTGTTAGCTATATTTTTTGCAAAGCTATTACACCTTTTTCTGTATTTGGTAAGCTGGTGAGGGAGACTACCACAGTCACCAGGAAAGGTAATCACTACCTGATGTAATCCAAATCAGTTGATATGTTCCACAGCTTGCTCCTTTGTTGTATTTTATTCAGAAAAGATGGCAGTCTTGATTGTACTGCCAGAATTGTTCTGGAAGTGACAGCCAGTGTTTGCTTCCTTTTTTTCCTGAAATTTTTTGAAGTACATGCATGGGTATACCTTAGTATATGTTCTGCAAGCCTTAAAATTTAGGTAATCATGAAGCCTCCTCTATATATACAGTAGTCTTACAGCCTGCCGTAAGAAGAGCTGTAGAGCACCAGTATCAGTAAAGACACCCAGTGTCAGCTGGTGTCCTCTACAGGGGAACAAATCACATTTAAAAGCAATAAATGTTCAACTCCTATATGAACTAGCATAATACCTGTGGAAAAAAGTTGTGTCATGCCTATGAGTTTGCAGTCCAGGTAACATCTGAGATTCTACACAGTTGGCAGTAAAATATTGTTAGAGCTTGCTTAAAGAATGCAAGTGATCAAGGTTTGTTTCTTTTGTTTATTTGCTTCTTTTACTTAATAAATGCACAAACAATGTTGAGGGAATTCTGTGTCAAAGGTGTATGTGAAAACAGTTGTGAAAATTGCGAGGAAATATTCTATAATAAAAGAAAACAAAATCTGATATCAGGATAAAAAAGTCACAACAGGAATCAGTTATATTCTGTATTATAAAAGAAACCAGAAATATATCAGGCTGAATTTAGTTGTAGTAAAGGTAGAGAAGTCCCTTAAACTGGAGAAAATATTTCTGGGTCCACAAACTCATTTTAAGCCATGAGTTGCCTGCTATGATTCTCAAGGATGAAAGAGTTTATTATGTGTTCTCACTGCTAGATCAGTAGTTGAAAAAGGTGACATACTGAGACACCTGACCTTTCTTGATGAATAGGTCAACATGCCTTTAAACCAAGATTTAGAGCTGTTTGGAGCTTTCTGAGATACAAAAAGAAGCAGATCATTACAAATTAATTGATCACTTTGATTTCTCACTTTTCATTTTCTATCTCAACACTGGAACACAATTAAGATTTATAGAAGGTGTCACCTTTCAGAATTAAGTGTAATTAGCAAGTTTCTTTCACTTCAATTCAGCCTGTGAAGCACTCCAACCATAAAAGTTTGTGTCTTGAAATAAGTTAACTTTTTGGTTATATTCAGTTGATGAAATAGCTGATTCATTGTTTCTGTTAACTATTGATTAACATAAGGGACTTAAAAAAAATCCTCTTTCTTTATCACTCTGTTCAAAAACTTGTTTTGCTTGTTTAGGTGAGCTGTTACTTCACAGAACCTTTCTGCTCACTTAAGCCATGTTGTTTAAGAGGTGGTGCAAACCAGTATGGATAAACCTGTAAGTAAAATAGGTAGTGCTGAGGACCTGAGATCTATATTACATATTTTTTAGGGTTTTTCAGTTTGGCCTTGATCTTGTCTGGTCCTGTAGACTGAATGCTTATTTGCAGCTGGAATCCATTAGATAGCTTCTTTGAATTTCCTCACCCCATAATAATCCATGAGACAATTTCTGGAAAATCACAGATTTTTGCAGAAGTTTGTGAGAGAGATGTAATCTTTCTGTTACTTATTTTCTGTCCTCCCTCTGTTTTTTTTTTTTTATCTTTAAGTTGAGCATACATATACAAGAAGATTATGTAATAAATAATGTCTGAACATAGATGACAAATTACAAATATAAGATATTACTGTTTAAAAATATTTCAGTTGATCATTAACTGGTATATTAAAATTTCTGTTCATTAATTTGTCCATCAGTTTTGATGCAGCAAAGGGTTTTGGCTTTGCTTTTAGTAAGTGACCAAGTTGAAGACTCATAGTTGAATTTAAATGGTGGTTAATAAATCTGAAGCAACAGCTAGTGTGTAATGGTCTCAAATGGAAATCTCAGTCACAGTTCTAAATTACATTTCTGCTAGTTCTGAGAGTGTATCTCATGGAAAATCATCAGTTTGTTGTGTTTTTTCCTTTTTGCTGTGATTTTTTTAAAATCAAGCATTTAATAACAGTAAATCAAGTCACTTACAAATAAGCGATAAAAAAATTATTTGAAGAAGGTTTATAACATTTTTAGTTATCCAGAATTGTACAGTTATCATGGATGACTTAAATATACACTTGTGATACTCAACTGAGATACTAAATAAATATACATAGAAGTAAGTGTTCCTCAGTGGTGAAAAAATAAATAAATAAATAGTGAATTAGGAGTCTCTGGTGGTAGCAACAAAGTATATTTCTAATTTCATCTTTTTGTAGCCATCTATTGTTTTTATTAATTACATGAATATAAATGTGTGCTGTTTATGAATTAGGACCTTTACTTCTAAAATTCATGATTGCTGGAGTTGAACACAACATGAGAAGTGATAAAACTACTACACCTAATTAGTAATTGCCCATCATTTGAGACAGAGTAAAGATCATATGTATGTTCTCAAGCTACCTTACTTGCAGGTAAAATATAGTAGCTTAAAACACTGTAAAATTATGAAGCCAATTCAAACTGTCATATTTTACTTTGTTATTGAGATGAGCTAAAAGAACAAAAACGATCAATTACCACACTGGCTGATAAGCAGTAACTTGTTATTCTTCGGTATCTTTTTATCTCTTTTTTTTTTTTTTTTAATGGACAAAATAGTTAACAATATGCAAATGGCTAAATATTTTCTCTTGGTTTCCAAGTTCTCCAGTTGTGATTCTTGTGTCTTTTATCAATGTGTTTATGTATTATGTTTTCAAATTAAGCCAGAAATGTGACCCATCTTTTATGGGAGCATGTGGTACACTGTTTATAGCTGTACCACATTTCTAGCTCAAGATCATCTGTGAATATTCACTCCTAACAAAATCATAATATTACTGTAGCGGGTATTTAGAAGCATGCCTTAGCTTAACGCCCCAGTAATGACAATTATACCTGGTACTTGCTGTGGTTTTGATTTGTCTAAATCAGATCCCCATACAAGCCATGCACATTTTGTAAGTATTTTGAAATTATTTTCCTTTGGAAATGTTTCTTAAAAAAACATTGCATTACACAATATATTTTTTTTTAATGAGTAGCATTTAAGCTACTAACAGTTTTACTGAAGGTTGAAGGATTGTGTAAAGTCACATGCTGCTAGTAAAGTTTATAAAAAATAGGCCTTTAAGAGCAATACGGAGTACCTCTGGAGTATGAAATGTATTTCACTAGTAAGTTGTCTTTGATACTGAGAGGTTATCTTGTTAACAATTGGGACATCTGCATGATTGGAAAATTATCAGAAAGACTGAGTGCTAATTTCTATGTCTGTTTTATAGTCATATGCTAATGTGCCACTTGGTTCATATCAAAGGAAGCAAAAACGAATTAGAATGAAATGTCATACTGTATTTTGCTGCCTACATGCATTAATAATATATTGCTCCTGGAAATTTATAATTACTGTGAAAATATGTTTTTTGAAAAGGTTTTTTTCTATGTAAGAAATTTCTCATACATATATCAATGTAAATTACACCAGTTTTTAACTTTTTTGCAGACTTGTCCTCAGTTCTGTCTCTGACTATTTTGCTGCCATGTTTACAAGTGATGTTTGTGAAGCCAAGCAAGAAGAGATCAAAATGGAAGGCATAGACCCCAATGCACTGTGGGATCTTGTTCAGTTTGCATATACAGGTATTGTACTGCATACGGTATACTTCTTATAGAGAAAGATGTTTATAATTTTGTTTGCTACATGCCAATGAATTGTATTTATTTTCTAAATACTTTTTCTTTTTAATCTCAATCAAATTCATCCCTCAAACACTTATTTACCATTTCTAGAGCTGAATTCAGATTCTTATCTCCTATCTCCAAACTGTTATATCTGTCAAGCTTGGTAGGTACAAGAGATCAGTCAAGAAAATTATATATTTTTCTTTGTTTTCAAATACTTAAAGAGAGTGCCTCATATTCACGATTCAGATTACATGAGATCATTGAAGGAACAGCTGTATTTTTTGACGAATAGACCTATATTGCTGTTTTAGTCAAATTTCAGTTTAAAAAATTACATAAATATTTTAAAATTTTAAATAATGAAACACTTTGAAAATGTTTTATTATGAGTTGGATGTTGTCACTTTCATTTCTTGTTGTAGGCTGGTTCTCTGCTGTGTAATGTAAACTTATGAATAACTCATAACTCAGTGTTAATAACTCAGAACTTCCTTCTGAATAGTTAATACATTTTAATGCATAATAGATTTGGGTTTTATCCTTCTTAAGCTGTTATTCACAATGTATCTGAAATGCAGTAATATGAAAGAATACTAAAGTTACAAAATAAAGTAATTAAAAGAGAGGAAATGCCAATAATAAGATTTGTAGTCTGAATTTGTCTTCCCTTGCCTATGAATCATGTAAATATGGAATATATGCTGTTTTCTATGTTTCCTAAAAGACATCTTCATATTGTTTAAATTAACAGTATTTTATCATGATGTTTCTGTTGAATATTTGATTATAGCTTCAATTTTAAATGGATAACCCATAGCCTGCAGTTTTAATCCTCTCTAAATACACATATATTAATTTAATCATAAGGTGCTGTTTGCTTTAATATATTTAATCAGGATATGTGCTGTTTATTTTATGACATAATAACCTTACCATCTTAATAGGAAACAGAAACCACAAATAAGCATAACTGAAGTTAAAAATGCTCTTTTTGAGAATCATATTTGAAAAACTCACTTCTAGGAATGTCGTTTATATAGTACTCTACATGTTCAAAGGGTAGTGCCTACTCCCTTCAGTTGTAGTTTTGGCATTCAGGAATGTACGTCATCCAAAGGGTTTCAGACTAGGAATCCATGAAATGAAGAACATGTAAATAGTTTTTATCAAGCATAGGAAGGATACAATCCGATTACTAGGTATGAGTGTAAAATGAATGGCACAGGAATACCGGGGCAAAATCAAGAATACCTTGGCTCAGAACAGCAAAAGATCGTACTGGTAATGTTAAATCATTCTGTAAGAGGAAGGTTAAAGGGAGAGGAGGTAAGAGGAAGATGAAGGATAGTGTTCCGCTGGGAACAAAACTGGAAATATGTTAGTATTAGTCATTAGTAGTTTGTCGTTCTTTAGCCTCAGTAGTCACTAGAAGATCACATGCAAACACACAGCACCGTTAATATTGACAACAAATGATGGCATGTAAGTGTAGATTAAGAAAAGAAAGAAATACAGAAGGAAGCAAAAAAATACTTACCATTTTCAATATGAATGAAGCTGTCTCAGAACTTTATTGGTTATCTCTGAGAACTTTGGAGACTGTATGAGGTAGTGAAAAATCAGAAAAAGCAAACTCCTTCCACTTTCTGTAAAAGATTAAGATTTTCAGCTGCTTTATGCTCCTTGATTTGTTCATGCCATGTGATGTACTCTGTTTATTATGTGAGGTGGAAAACTTCAAGGTTTCTTCTTGGTGTTAGGTAAATAAGGATCAGCCTTCACAGACAGATGAAAAGACAACTCCACAGGTAGTATAATTCCAGTGTTTTCTAATTTGCCTCATGTGAATTTGCATCTGTAATGTTCTTTCATTTAAACTGTCACATAAAGCCCAAACTACCTTAAAAATGGCAACATTATGTGCTATCGTAATGTCACCTTGAATTATCAATTTAAGGTGGTAACAAAGGTTGTAATTTCTGTCACTTGCAGTGGTAATACACCATTATCCTTTTATTTCTAACCCCTTTTGAAGACCAAACAAGACTTAAAAAATGTCTTCTTAAATTTACACTTGCAAAGGAAATGACACAAATACTTGCTGACAAGAGAAGAGTGATGAGATTCAGGAAACATGAGTCCATTTTGCATGCTAAAAAAGAACATGTTGGATGCCATGGACCATTCTGGTTTTGATTACTCTGTCTTGCATTTCTGTTCCATCAGGTTGTTTGTCCTGACTTACTCTGATTATCCTGATTTATTCTCAGCTTGTGTCCTTACCTCTTAAAATTCATTTTAGATTCTTTCTTTCTTTATTTCTTTTCTCGGCATCAGATGTCCTATCGAACTCCTAAATTTCCTAGCTACAGTTATGCTAGTAAATTAAACAGTACTAGGGAACATTTGCAGGCATTGGAACACAATTATCTATACTGATCCTGGCAGTTTTAGCCAAATCCAACTAGCAGTCTCTCTAACAAACCTTGGGTGTAGCCTGGTGTCATGCCTTTAGCTGGGATAGAGTTAATTTTCTTTCTAGTAGCTGGTACAGTGTTACGTTTTGGGTTCAGTATGAGAAGAATGTTGGTAACACACTGATATTTTCAGTTGTTGCTAAGTAGCTTTTATACTAAGTCCAGGATTTTACAGCTTCTCATGCCCAGCCAGCAAAAGGCTGGAGGGGCACAAGAAGTTGGGAGGGGACACAGCCAGGAGAGCTGACCCAAACTGGCCAAAGAGGTATTCCATACCATGTGATGTCAAGCCCAGTGTATAAACTGGGGGGAGTTCCCCTGGGGGGAATTGCTGCTCAGGAACTAACTGGGCATTGGCCAACAAGTGGTGAGCAATTGCATTGTGCATCACTTGTTTTGTATATTCCAATTCTTTTATTATTGTAGTTTTATTACTGTTATTATTATCATTATTAGTTTCTTCCTTTCTGTTCTATTAAATTGTTCTTATCTCAACCCACGAGTTTGACCTTTTTGCCCGATTCTCTCCCCCATCCCGCTGGGTTGGGGGGGAAGTGAGTGAGCAGCTGCGTGGTACTTAGTTGCTGGCTGGGGTTAAACGATGACACCTGATGTAATGGTTTGGATCCGGCTTTCCCACCGAATGCTCAAACCTTACAGTTTGCAGCTTCTGTTCCCCCCACCCCTCTATGAACACAAGGGAAGGGAGAAGGAAGAAGCTACTGAAACCCTGAAATGACCAAACCAAAGTTGTATAAA
>JANXJC010000008.1:19590846-19606782 GCA_027564655.1 Leptodon cayanensis
TGGAATACTGGGAACATGGCCACTTCCTTGGTTGTACCCTGGTTGCCAAGGAAGGCCTAGAACCAAAACCACTACACCTGGATATGCAGACTCACCATGAATGTGGCCGTCCTTATATAGAGGGCATGAACACTCAGAAGTGCTATGGATAATTCAGTGATAACTCAGGTGATCAGGGAATTCCTAGAACATGGTCCCAAATTTGTTCAGTTTATTGAAATTAAACTCAGTCTTTGCTCCTTGGTTAATCATTCTGTTTTCCCATGTTCTTTGCCAGATCAAAACCTGTCCCCTCAAACCTTATTTTTTTCCCTTCCCTTTCATTTACACCATCTCTCATGATTTATCTGGCTTCATAATTTCTTATCTCTTTTCTTGCCCTCTGATTCCTTATTTACCACCAGTCTAGTTCATGTCCCCTTTTCCTTTAAGTCAGTTCACTTTCTTCTTTGTGCTGCATGGATGTGGACAAGGGGAACACTGAAAAGTAAAGGAAATAGCCACTCTTCTGATACCGAGCAGCGTAGCAGCCAAGAAAAACTCCCGTTCAGCCTTTTAATCTGTAATCTGGAGCATACATAGTCTAGACAATATCTGGAGAATTTGGCTGCCAAATACCAATTACTGGCTGCACACTATGTGAAGAAGTTTTCAGCAACTCATGTCTGTGGCCAGTTTAGCCCTT
Organism: Leptodon cayanensis; assembly: GCA_027564655.1. NCBI lineage: Eukaryota > Metazoa > Chordata > Aves > Accipitriformes > Accipitridae > Leptodon > Leptodon cayanensis. The sequence continues at coordinate 19,591,532 of JANXJC010000008.1, forward strand.
TATTCTTTTACCCCAGGAGTAGCAAACCATTTTGATAGATGGGCAGTTATTAACTCTTCTATTTTCTTTTTCCTGTCACTACCTTCTTAGCACAAGGAGATTAAAAAAAAATAATTTCACAAATAGTTGCTGCTGTTAGAGAAAGTTTTTCCCTGAGGACGACTGAAGATTTCAGGAAAATATGGCTGAATGTGGGCTTGTTTGTAAAAACTTAAAATTTAAGAGTATTATGCTGTAAATATTTTCAGATGTGATTTGAAAAAGGGAACGATTTCTGCATTATGTTAACTGCAATTCAGTTAGGTTTATATTTTTTAGAATCTAGTGAAATTATTTCTTTTTTATTATGAATCATACATATTAAATAGTTTAAGAAGGGTAAAATATGCATATCTGTGAAACGTATTACTACAGATAAAAGTATCCTGTACCAATACCAGACCCTTCAGTTTCAGCAATAAAATGAAATACTGTTTCAAAATATCAGAATTAAAAGTTCAGCGAAGGGGAGGTTTTGTACATCAGAGACCTGAAGAAAGATAGGTATATTTGTCTGAAAAAATTGTTAACATCTGCTATATCCATCAGTACAAAAATAGGTAATGATATTAGTTCAGTAACTACCTACACAGTGCTTTGTGTGTATTCAATTTTTCCTTTTAACCCCTGTTAATTAAAATAGTTCTTACCTGTGCTTCCAGAAACATTCATATGCTTCTGAAAGGACATGATTTTCTGGACTGATTTTCTGAAGTCTCTGTTCAGTGCCATTTCGTCTAAATCGTTGAAATAGGTGATAACTCCAGTTTGTTCAAAACAACAAAATTATATTGTCTACTTTTCAAAATCATTAATAAAAGTTATTTCTTTTGCTTCTTTCTAAATATATTCTGCAGCTGTGGATAGACGAGCCTCTGTGTTGGGCCAGATCATAAATGCATTTAACTCAGAGACTTGCCAGTAATAATATCCAATAGTAGATATTTGGTAGCATGATATGAGTAGTCATAATTTGGCTGGCATGTCCTAGCTTCCAGCTTTATGGAACATAATTTAATCTACTTTGGTAGTCGGTGATCAAATGTGAATTTGTCTAATCCTTTTGAAATCATGTGTAGTTTTAGCTTCTACAGCATAGTGTGGTAGTGAGTTAAACTCTGTAAAATATATTAATTACTTTGGTATTTCCAAATTTGCTGTCTGATAATTTTGTTTGTTTTCTTGTAGTTTCTACTTACGCGAGAAATAACAAATAATCATTTGTTTTCACCTCATTTGAGCAAATCATCACTTTATCTGTTACTGTTGTATACAATAAACCCTCATTTAGCAGATTACTTACTAATATCATTAAGAGCTTAAAAACATGAAACTGTGCAACACAGAGAGTAATTTTCATCCATTCTGAAATGAATATTTATTACTACCATATACAGCCTATTCTTAGACTTCCTTTAGCATAACTGATCTTGGTTTCAGACAGTATGGAAAGGCTGGTCACTGCTTCACAACCCCTTTGATATTGTCTTTTGTTATTCTAAGCCTTCAGTGACACGAAAAAACAAACCCCCCAAAATAAAAACAAAAAACCCAAACTAAACTCTCAGTAAGATAGTTGAATTTTTATAATTTCAGTTCTGCAGCTCAGTGCATTTTGAATCTGGTCAGAAAAATCCTAAATATTATTAGGGAAGTAAAAATTTTATTTTAGAACAAATGTGGCATATTTTTATTCCAGTTATGAAGGAAGAGAAATGTAAGGGTAAAAATATATTTTTGGTGTAAATGTGATTTTGAAGCTTTTTCTAAAGGTCGTCGGTTTTGTTATTATAATCTCCTTTAAATATGTAATTTCTCACTACAAATGTGCTTTTCCCAGGAGTTTTAGAATATGGGATGTGAAAGCTGCTTCCCTTTTTCAGTAATGAAAAAAACCTCAAGAACTCTTGAAAACTAGTTTGTGATTGTAGGTCTCAGTTTTTTAAAACAAATAAAAAAATACTTTTGCTAAAAATATAAAAGAAAGTGAATAGATCTTACTTATTTCAAAATGAGGCTATTTTCCTATGTTTATTTAAAACTTGTAGTGGAATTTAATGGTATTTATGATAAAGCAGAATTCTGATCCAGGAGAGAATCAGAATTCCTTTACCCCATGAGCTAAAGATAATATTTTGCTACCATCATATTAGCTTCCATAAGCCTTTCTATCAGTCTTGCTTGTTTATTTATTAGATTTAAATCTTTCAAACTCTGTATTTCAGACGTCCATTTTTTAAGGGAAAATGTTCAATCTTCTTTGACCTAATTAAAAAGTAGCATTTTTTCCTTATCTGGTTTTGTATTTAGTCATTCAAAAGGTTTTCTCTTACAATAGGTCCTAAACAATTTTATTTATCTACGTAGATGTAAAAGATAGATATATATAAACAAATAATTATATGTAGAGATCAAATATATATGAATATATTTAAAAAAACTTCTCTGCTACCCTACAAAATAAAGGCTACATTTATTTTCAAGATGTTCCATTTTCATGATGACATTGTGTTCATTTATTATCAAGAGCAATTTCTTGTATAGATACTAAGCCTTTAAAAAGTTTTCCCATGTAAAAAATAACTAAATAATATCTCAGTGGGAGACAAAGAAAAGGTAGTTAGGTAGCAACACTAGTGAATTTAATTTAGAAGAAACAAACAAACAAACAAAACCAAAAAAAGGTGTGTATGTCTCTTTGCCAGTTGTGTAAGGTTGGGATATTACTTTCTTTCCAAAGGAAAATGAACATTTTGATCAACTTCAGGAAGAGCTTGCTGTCTATGAGAAATCAGCATATTAAATAAATCCAGTCATGTTTTTGAGGCTATATGTATAAGTAAAGTTGTACAAATCCTTAAGTAAGATAAAATGTTAAATTTTTTTTGCTTGCTTCACTTTTTTTAAACTTTTTTTTTTCTCCTTTTACAATAGACAGTTCTTTTGGACTTTTTTTAAATTGTTATTCTTAAAGAAAATATTACTCTGTTAAATAAAGGAGTCACAGTACTTCATTATATTATGAAAGGCTTTATAATATGGTAAATGGTCAATCCTTGTGTCTCCTAAATAGGTAGATGACAGAGTCATGACACACTGTGAAGCTGGACCGTGTTCACTCATGTGTAGGGCAAATAGACTTCTAAGTAATTGGCAAGGTAGAATTACATGGTGACCAGCAGAGCATCAAGTCCTGTACAACCTTGATAAGAGCTGCTCCTAAGTGAAGGCAGCTGTCCATCTAAGAGTAGGAACAAGAAGACAGAAAATGAGACTGACAGAAATACTGATGTAAAGATAGTAAAAGGTGTTAAAAGTTTCTGTGAAGATTCAACATGACTAATTATAAAGTTAATGTGATAGATGTACCTATAAAAACACAATTTGATTAAAACTGAAAAAATTAAGATGTGTTAAAATAGATACTATAAACTCTATGTTAGATGGGCTTTGGGGTTCTTTTGGAAGTTGTTTTTTTTAATATGTGTAAGGATTATAACTGAAGAACTTAATTTTGTAAATAATAAGATAGTGGCTGCATAGTGTTTTATCTGAAATAAGCACAAAGTTTTCTAATTACATAAGCTAAATTATAACGTAATTACAAGTTGTATAATTCAATTTCTATATATAGATGTAGATTTCTTAGAAAAATTCTGCATCAAAATTATGTGCTGCTTGTAGTTTGCATAGATCCACAAAGATAAACCACAAATGTTTTCCTGCTGTTTTTTTTTGTGAAGGATATATTTGACCAGTAAAAAATACACAACTTCAAAGCAAGGTACAGGTTAAATCAATCCACACTTTGCTGCATTTGGTTGGTTTATTCAAATAAACAAAATATGTTTTGTCTGTGATATAACAGAACTATAACAGAAACAAAGCTTCCTCTTTTGCATGTCTGTTAAATGTTTCATGTTAGCCAGCTGAGGAACTCTGAAGCCAATGCTGATGTGCTGCAGCTATGCAGAAAGTATGTTTTCATTTTTCAAGCAGCAAGATGACTGATAGCAGAAAATCTAGGATTGAGATCTTAGTGCCCTGAGGTACATGGATACGTATTCTTTGATCTTTTTAGAATTCGAGATAAGCAGTAATATAGAAGAGTATTTCTTTACCTCATTTTCTTAGGTAATGCTTCTTTCTTGATCTTAAAACTTGAGTTTTCATTATTTGCAATTATGCTTAAATGTTTTAGATAGGACTGGAACTAGAGATTGAACTTCTGGTATTTTGCTGCCATTGGTGACTCTGGGAGCCTTCCTTTGAAGTTACAACAGAGCTGTAAAGTTACTATAGATTTCCTCATACTCCATCGAGCTATCTGATTAGTAAGCGTTCCCAATAGTGATCAGAAGAATAGGCTGGTGCTTTCATACCGCTAGTGAAACTGAAAAAGCAAAAATCAGTTAACTAATAGAAAACAGAATTTCCTTGATTTATTTATGCACATCTGAAAAAACAACAATAGAGTGTGGATCATACGTGGAAGAGGTTCAAGCTTTTAATTAGATTTTATTTGGGTGATTCTTTATTTAAAGTACTGTCAAGTATCTTCTCTGTCAGTGTTATATCTAATAACTCACACAGGGCAGACAGCAGGGATGTAGCAAGAAAGAAACTTCCTTTCAGCACCCAGGGAGGTTTGTTTTTTGTTTGGGGGATTTTATTTTTTTTTTAATTGCTGAAACTCAGTTGTCTATATGAATAAACAGTGACAATGATTCCTAGCATAATTTTGGCCTGTGCCAGTTTATAATGTTCATACAGTCCAGGGGTTATCGCAGCCACAGGATTGTTCTTCAACATGCAGTTTGAATGTGACTACCACGGTTTGGAGGATGACATAGTTTAGTGTATAACTGAGACCATTTCATTCCAGCGAGCCTCAGTGCTAGAGGGAAGTTCCGGACAAGCTTGACTTAATAGATGTAATGTAAGGCTGTATGTATATTATTAAATGCATCTGCTCAGACAAACAATCCCTAGCTCTTAGGTGATGGTAGCCTGTTTACAGTGTTTCAGGCTACTCTCCTCTAGGTGATACTGATCACATTGAGAACTGGAGTGACCCCTGATACTGTGCATATCGTGAAGGTCTTTACCTCTGTGACATGTTAAGTTCAAGAGTTTGTTCTGTGGTATCATGTTAATAGACCGCTGTGAACGTGGACCATCTCTGTCGAGGACTTCTTGCAGGAGACTATGACCTGCTGCTGTCCCACTACATTTGGTCTGTCATGTAGTCTGCCGAAGTCATGGTTGACTTTGGATTTTCACAGGATAAGCCCTTGTGAATTTCCATTCACTTCAGATGGGAGATCAATTGTTCCAGGAACTCTGGGATGAGTGATAAAAGGACAAGTTAAGGTAATTGAATTGACTTGGAAGACTTTGTAAGCTATCGTGTAATGGAGAGTACAGAAAAATGGTCATAAATCATACCAGATGGTGGTAGACCTTGAATAAACTTAACTTCTGGATATGGAAGATCCCTTGTGAAGCTCCCTTCTGGAAGCAGATACTTGTCATAAACCCTTTTCAGGAGTCAAGAAAGAAAAATTTGCAGTTATCCACAGAAGCCTTGTTTATCAGGGTTGCTCCAATTTAGGAAGTGGGAAGGTGGCAGTGATCTCATAATCTGCAAAACTATCATTCAGATTATCTGTCCACAAATGTTCTGCATTGACTACATTTCCAAGACCATATGTACCTTTTCTCCAGTTACATTTTTTACTAATGCTGGAGCAATTGACAAGATTCATGTTTTCATATAATATTCCTCATTAAGTTCTTATTTATGCATCAGCAAAACCTTAGTGCAACACCAAGGATTATTCCTGGATTGAATTATCAGTTATACTCTCCATGTGTACAATGCAAGAATCTTCCAAAGTTCTTCACTGTAACTGTATGACTAGACTGTCATCCTCCTTTCATCTGTGGATGTCAGCCTGCTTGGAATAAAATACCCTCATACACTGAATGTCTTTCTGATCCTGAAACGAACTGTGGGCTTTCATGTAATTCAGGTCTGTGGGAAACTGCAGAGACTGCCTGCCTCCTTAATTTATTTATTTTTTTTTGAGTAATCCCTGCTCCGAGGACCTTATGTCCCACTGGAGCAGATGTTTTCCATTCCCGTCACTGAAACATTAAGTCCTTGCTCATTTCTGGAGTTATACAATAAAAATGAACTGTTACTATTCCTCCTTTTACCCAGGATACTCCATCAAGGGACAGAATTTGCAATTATGTATTAGGAACCAGCTGTTTTCTCATTCTTTTGGTGCAGTATATGAGAATTTATTGGAAAAGAGCTCTGAGCTGCATATCCATAAATTCTGAGTATTCAGAATGATGGAGACTGTTATGGGGAGACAGCTAGTGACTGTGTCTCCTTGTACTGTGGTGCAACCTGCTACTCCTGAGAAGTCAGTAAGAATAAATTCAGGCAGACTCAGGGAAGCAGTGAGTGTGGAGGGGGAGAACAATTAACTGAATGCACTGCAAGGTGCATTTTTAAAGCTGTCCCTTGCTAGGTTCAAAGTTCTCCATCTCTGAAGAAATAATAAACCAAGCATTAGTACAGGACATGCCTGAAAGTGAGAGGGTTCCTTTGAGTGGAGTGCCATCCTTCTGCGTTGTCATCTGATGCGTGCCATGGTGTTGCCTAAACAGTATCATCAGTGAAGTGATCAGACAGGCTGCTGTAGCATGGGATACCTCTTTAATGTGGTTCTCTCTGGAGTTCCTGCAGTGGAGATGTATACCCATATCCACTCTGCTGAGCTCAGCTGCCTAGCTGTGTAGCCACAGTTCCAAAAGAAAGCAAAAACTTCAGGAAAATGACAATGGCAGTTTGTAAAAAAGGTCCTCACCTTTCACGCGTTTCTCTGCTCCTGTCCCTGAATTGTAAAACTTACCTTAATTCCCTTTCTGTGCTGTGCCATCACACAGCAACTGTGCTGCAGTGTACCCACAGAACAGGATGCCACTGTGGTATTCACTTCTCCCAGCAGGGCAATCCAGCCCAAAGCAAAGCAGATTTCGCTAGACTGTAAGGTGGACTTATAAGCAAAAATCTTTTGTTGGCAATTGATGCCTCCATCTCTGTAACTTTTTGTTCTTTAAGCTTGTATCTGAACAGCTCTGTGATACCATGGCACAAGCTGCCAAAGCATCGCCTGAGAATTTGAGAGGCTTATTCTGGTAGAGGTGAGTGCTGCTGCTTCTGGGCTAGCTTCAGATGTGGAGAATAAAATACTGCTCCTTCAGACCTGAAGGGTGAGCTCCTTTGTCCTTGAGACATTTAAGACTTTTTTTGGTTTGTGTTTTTTTTTTCTCCCCAGAGGTCAGGGCTTGATTGTGTGCAGTGTAATAGAAAGGCTATATCTCACTGAGATATAGATACTGAGAGTGTGTATTGTGTGGTTTTGATTGTAGCAAAAGGACCTGTGTGAGGCAGGTCGTTTGGGACAGTTCTGGAAACCTGGGCAGTGTGCTGGAAGCTACAGGTTGTACACTCCCCTTCATACCATCAATAGAAAGCAACCAGTGGAATAAAATCTCTCTGAAATGTACCTAGTATTCAGTACAAGTCTTTTGGAACAAGACTTGCCCCCCTTCCTTGGTATGAAGTTTGGTTTTGTTTACAAAAGTAAATTTCTGGAGTGGTTTTCAATGTGTGCAGCATGATGTGCAGGACCTACAGTCTGAAAGCAAACCTAAGTATTGAAGTCCGTTGACTAAAAAGAATTAAGGCAAACTAAGGCCTTATATCTGAAATGAGCTGTTGGGAATAATTCTTGTCATCTTCCACCCTATTTGGTTTATGAGTGCAAGATTTGTGCTGTTGGAAATTTAGTTAGTAAATCTTGTTTATGTTTGCATATTTTTGAGGTAACCTTTTTCTTGGGATTTTTTCTTTGTTTGTTTTAACCTGTGAGTTTATATTCCTCTATTTATATATAAAACTAAGCTTAAAATTTCCAAATATAATGACTATATAATAGTTGAATTATTGGTGATGTACTTATTAATATATTTATCATCTACGCAAGTACAAACTAGTAATCTTTAGCAAATAACCCCAACAATGAAATTCATATTTTAACAGTTTTTCTATAGCCAATGGAAAAACATATATTCAGAGCACTATTATATCTTTCTTCACAGTTTATAAAAAGGTTTTTTGAAGATTAGACTCACAGCTTAATTTATTTATTGTTTTTACTCTTGTTATTTGTATGTATATCTTACAGGTGACTAAGTTCAAATATCTAAGGTGAGCTAAGGCACATGAATTGCAGTTGCTTCATAAAGATAAGTAGCATCTTAATGTTTCTCTCTAAAAAGCTGATATTTATAAGTCAGCGGACAAATTTTCTTTACAAACATGACATTTCAGGTATACAGCAGAGGTGTTTGGGGTTTTTTTTAGACCAGGAGATGAAAGGTTACCACATCATGGCATATTTTGGCTAATACACTTTTCTGACCTTTAGCCAGACATTTGCAAGAGCGTTGCTGCTCAGGCGGGATTTTAATTTGTTAATAGGATTTCCTTATCACTCTGCAATGTTGTAATTTTCCGTGCCATTGAAATACAGTTCACTTTGGCAGTACTAGCAAATGACCACGTGATTAGACCAGTTTAGTCTGCTTACTCAAAAAAGATGTAGCATGATTGAGGTGTAAATAATGGTACAGTTTTTTAATAGAGTGAAGCTATTTAATTTATAAGAATTCTCATATTACTGTGATGGAGGCATTTTCATTTTTGGCAAACTACATATTTTTATGGCTGTGGAAACATTTATAAAATTATTTATATATACATAATAATACTTAAATATAAATTTCATATAAAAATTGTTATTTGAAATGACAAATTCCCATGTTTGGTAGAGAAGAGTTCAAAAGCTAGCACCGTAACTGACAGTGTAATTGAGTATCTAATCATAGTCAAAAGTTATATATCTGAATCAAGTGAATGCTTTCCTGATTTTAACTTTAAGTGTTTTTAGAGATTATTTCATAGAAATGTAAATTAAAATTACTTCAGAAAAATCATTTTAAGTCCCTTATGTGAAGAAGAGTTAAAATAAGTTGTCCTTTTCAAGAGTTGAATTTTATCCACAGGGATTAAAAAGGACGTGTTGTATGAACAGAAAATCAATCTGCTCCAATCAGATGACTCAGTTTAGTTTAGAGTTGAGGGGGATTGAAGTTGTTCAGGACAGGAAAAATTTTCTGTTAGGGAAAAAAAAAAATTCACTGGGGAAAAAATAATTTTCCTACTTAAGTCATATGATTTAACTTGTCTTTTATTTATCGTGGCTGATACCAAAATGGCTGCCAAAAAATCAAGTGATTCATCAGCACCCTCAAGTAAACACATCTTTGGGTCATACCTACTTTTGGAGTTAATTTGTATTTGGTTTAGGTTTTGTAAGATGAATAGTCTGATAATAGGAATGGGCAGATCCTAAGTTTTTTCCCCAATTTAAATTGCACTATCTGTTTGTGTATGGGCCTACTCCGTTTTGGGGTAGTAATTATTTGTTTATTTTAATATCTACAGCAAAAAAAAATTGAGCTGCCTTTCTGAATTTTCACTGATGCTAAATGCCAAACTGCAAGGAAATAAGCACAATCAGCTATAGAGTGCCTGTTTTTCTTACTTGCAGCTGATGAGCATGGTCTGCAGCAAATAATAGAAAATAAAGAAGAGTTTGATCAGGAGAAACCTCTGCAAAGGGAATATACTGTCTGTCATGTTTTCTTTTCTGAAAACAACTTCACCTTTATGAAAAGTGTGGGAGATGATAAAATGGAGAATTTATCTTTTAAGGCATAGGTCAAAATCCAGGAATCAGCTGGAGACTAAAAGATGTTCTGCTACAGGGAAAATAACTTTTTACTGCATTCTTCATTGGCTGCTATTCATGGGTGGACGTTAAGAGGTGATTACTACACATTACGTCGTTACCAGGAGTTCACAGTAGCAGAGAGAATGATCATCAGAATTGGACCCAAATAGTGTTTAAAGGGTGTAAAGCATTTCCAAACACTTCATCACCTGATGATTACGATGATTCCAGTACCGTGTGTTTGGGAGCAGATGAACTCAATTCATATCAGCAAATATAAATTCAAATATATATTAATCTCATTCTAAAGTAGATGACTAAAACAGAGCAGGTGAAAACTACTCTAACACCTCATATTTCTCTCCATTGACTATAAAAGGAGATCTCAGATGATTAGCTCAGGTGGCTACCTAGCAGATACCTAAGATTTGGTAAGATTAACGATAAGCAATGCCAACAAGGTCTATTATAGCAATATGAAGCATAGCACCTTTTTTATAAGCTTTTTCTAGTCTTCACTGGAATTTAATGCTGTTTTCAGAAAAGCAATTTCTTCTTGTAACTATAACTGTAAGCAATTAATCTACTATGCAAAATCTGAATAAATATCTGCCTTTATTTTAAAAAATGGAGTCCTAATAGAGAAGCTGCATTCCTATGACTGGTTAGCCTATGGAAATAATTCCAGTCAGAAACTCTTCAACACTGCAACACAACTGACTAAGACACTTGAAATAGAAAGGTTAAAAAGATAAATACCTGATTAAAAGGAATTAGTTCTAGCCTTTGTTTCTAATTCCTTGACACTTCCCATGACTTCACTGGTGCACCCTTACTCACAGCTGTCTTAAGAATGTTGAAGAGTCTTGCTATGAATGGATAAATGTGTAATTACAAGAGAGAAAAGATTTACTGTGCCCATGGAGTAAAATGATATTACTATGTGTTATGGTTATGGGTTGGAATTTGTTGCTTGCACACAGATTAAGTGAGCAGTACCTACTGAGCAGTCCCACCATATTTGTATTGATACCTCCTGGGCAACAGCTGTGGGAGGCTGATTCCTGTGACACACACTGGCCTTATGAACATCTTGCAAAAGTGGTCAAAGATGCAGTGATTCCCTATACACAGAATTAGCTGCAGAGTGTAGCCTAAGGAGTAAAAGAAGGAATAAAAGTAAAAGATATGATTAAAAAAAAAAAAAACAAAAAAATCCCCAAACTGTCCCTTACTTGGAAAAAAATTTAGCAAAAAAAAATAAAGATATCAGGGAATTTTTATATATTATCTCTGCTTCACATTTCGTAGAGGTAATAAAATTTATGTATTCATTATAAGAACGCATCCTAAAGACAGGCATTTTAATTTCTGCATAAGCAATGCACATAAAATTTGTCACAAATAGAACAATAATTTAGAATAACAATTAGAATCCATTAAAGTTCTTTTGATTGCTTTTTTTCTCATATATTTTTTCATCCTAATTAATGTAATACAAAATGAGATTTTAAGCTTTGGTTAATTTGTTTTGCTCAGACCAAAGTACTTGTGCAAGCTCCTTATTGCCTAAAATTGTGAGGGGGGGTGAATTGAAGAAGCAGTAATATTAATGCCCCCTTGAATATCCTATTAAACATTTTTCAATAGATGCTTGGATCTTCTAACTCTCAATATGAAACTGTCGGAGGAGTTGACATTGTATATACTGAGCCTTTTAACAGCTTTTTTTTCAAACTCTGACCATGCTGAACATTTGATATCTCAGAAGAATTTGCATAAAAGTGTCATAGCACCCTTCTGAAAAAGTGAATACAGCCCTTGTGACCAAATTTATGAAGGTGTCTTGATGTTTAAAACTGAAGATAAGTAAGACTTGGAAAGCATTTAGATGGATTAGATACTTATCTATCATTGAAGCTAATGCTTTGTTAAAACAGGATCCTGGAGAGCCCTATCATACTTCTTACCATGTTTGTGCACAAAAAAAAAAAAGAAAAAAAAACAATCCAGGATAAGACAGTACTGAAAGAAAGAACAGTAAACTCCTCTTTAACTCAAGCTGAGTGTATTTTTCTAGCTCTTACCCTAGATATATTAAGTAGTAAATTGGTGTTTCTAAATTCAGTTAAAAATAAGTCAAGCTGTAGTATATTCATATCTCCAGATCTCCCAGAAGCCGTTATATGTTTACTACCTTGATTAATGTGTAAAGCAGACACTTGTTCAGAGTCTTCCATAAAAATGTGAAGGATCTCCTTCAAAATGGTCATGTTGGTTACATAAATATGTAATTTAAAAAACAGATCATAGTTTTTATTGACTTAAACTTGTTTTAATCCTACTAGTTCCCAACTAGTACCCTACTAGTACTAGTTTTCCTTAAAATTAACAGAAAATATCTTCAATTTGCAAATAAATAGATAGATGTGGCTTCAACTATTACCTTTGGGTTCTCCTAAGGCTACATTTAGTGATAAAGAGCTTTTACCTTCCTTCATAAAGGGTGGTGATTCTTTCAATCCTTACATCATTCTGTAAACGTTACCTAGATCAGCTTTGTAGGGCCAGAGACTTCTTCAAGCTCGTCACTGAAAAATAAATAATATCTAAGAAAAGGAGATTTAAAACTTCGTTTTTCTAATTTTGTTTCCATCAGCACATTTCTCAGTCCATCTACTTTTCACAGCTGTTTTGCACATTTTTTTTTTCTTCCTTTTGGTACTGGAATGATCAGTTTTTATCCGAAAACAGCTATCTTTTGATAGCTTCCACATGACACAGCGGAACTATATTCTAGATAATGAATAGTGTGTTGAACGAGTCGTTACCTGCAAGCATGCAGCAAATGTGGGAGTGTCATTGATAAATATATGGGTCAGCCAAGAATCAGCTGCTGAGTGTGCTTTCTGACCACACTGCATAAACGTGTGGTGGACAGAAATGATCAGAAAAAGTCAGATAACATAAAGAGAAACTTAATGTGACGTTAATCGAAGCATAAAAAAAGCAGAGGAAAACCAATGATATTATGCTGTGTACTTGATTTGATGCTCTAACCTTTGCAAAAGGATGTATTATAACTAAATCCAGTAAAGTATAACTTCCCAGTTTTCATCCTATATTAAAAGCTCCAGATATAGTGAAAGGAGAGAAGGTCAGATCTTCAGTGTTATAGTTATTGTATTTTGGGTTTGGTATTGCAATATAAAGCAGCTTTTATTTTCAATGGCATTCTGTGAAGTTGAGGATTTTAGAACTCCTCTGTGCCATGTGATAGAACTATTAAGATTTGTAGATTTCTCTTTATGTGACAACAAATATAAAATTTGTGTGTGGAAAAGAGTGAGTTTATCTAACTCTTGAACTATATTACTTTGAACAGAAAGATCAATATACACTTAATCCTCTTACAGTTTGAAATGATCTTTCCAAGCACAGCAAATTAAAATCAGAAGTGTTAGTTTCTTACAATTTACATTATATATGCACGTTTTAATTTCCTATTCTTTTCTCCGGTTCTCCGAGACATCCTCGTGATCTCTAATTTATAGTTTCTTAAGTTATTAATGTAAGAGATTTATAAGAGTTACTAATGTAAAAAAAAATTCATTAAAAAATGAAGGTGGGGGGAACATGACGACAAGAATGACACTTATTTCTCACTAAAAGAAATTATTTTTTAAGCTTATTTTATTCTATTTTGTATCAGTCTGCCAGATAAAGATAATGACTTGTGAAATTACAAAATCAAGTGCAATATAAGTATTAATTAATGAAAGATAAGTATTATGCATCCATATATGTTCTTTTAGCTAATAATAAAGTCTTTTAGAAGAACTATGTGCCAAGAGAGGCCTGCCATATGTTACTCTGATATAGTTAATCATGTAAGTCACATTACAAATAAGCAACATGAAGTGTGAAGATTTTAAGCCCTATTTTGAAGATATTTTTATGGTTTTAGTTATACTATGTTAGGCAGTTATTTCATTCTTTACAGTGAGGTAAACAGCTGTGAATTTTGCTCTGTACCCCTGAAGGTAATGCAAGTTTTATCAGCAATTTCAATGAAAAAAAAAAAAAACCAACAAACCCCACAGCCTGGTTGATATCCAGAGACTTACTCAGATTTTAGTCTCATTATAGAAAGAAAACCATTATTCCTAATTCTCGTCTTCCTTTCCACAATGTACAGTCTCTCTTTGTATCTCTGTTACATAGTTGAATTAATAGTAGTTTAAAAAGAAATGTTTCTAATACTGTAATGTTCAGGTCACTGAGGTGTCCAGTCAGAGAGACTAATCCTCCTTCTATTTGCTTTTTTCTGTGGAGTCACTTATATAGACCTATAAATGATCTTTTGATACTGCATGTTTTGTAAACACCAATAAAGAAGTTTCCATGTGTTATCAATCCTGTTTTTAGGCTGCCTGGAATTGAAAGAAGACACCATTGAAAATCTTCTAGCAGCTGCCTGCCTCCTCCAGCTCCCACAAGTAGTAGAGGTTTGCTGCCATTTTCTAATGAAGCTTTTGCACCCATCCAACTGTCTGGGAATACGAGCATTTGCAGATGCGCAAGGATGCACAGAGCTTATGAAGGTGGCTCACAACTATACCATGGTAAGGCAGTTTCAGAATGTCTAAATTATGATCTTGTGAATCCTTTATATCTTCTGTATATAAAAATATTCTGTTAGTTTTTGGCTTGAAATTGTTCTGTATGTGTATGGAACTTTATTTCATAAGTGACCCTTTTGAAACCATAGGAGTGGTAATTCCTCTCAACGTCAGTGAAGTTATGCAAATTAGCGTGCTATGATGAATGCACTGTCTGCTGAGTCAGAACAGTATATGCCTTAACTAGATGCATGTTCACATACAGGTCATAAAAGTAAAAGGTAAGTCCTTAGAATACTTTTTAATTACAGTTCCTTTTTGGTTAGCTTTAGGGAAGCTTTGTAATTGTCATTGGTATTGGGTTTGTGTGACAAGGTTTTGGTAGCGGGGGGAGGCTACAGGGACGGCTCCTGTGAGAAACTTCCCCGGCTCCAAGATGGACCCGCCACTGGCCAAGGCCGAGCCCATCAGCGATGGTGGTAGTGCCTCTGGGAGAAAAGATTTAAGAAGGGGGAAGAAAAACCCTGTGCAACAGCAACTGCAGCTGGAGAGAGGATTGAGAATATGTGAGAGAAACAACCCTGCAGACACCCGGGTCAGTGAAGAAGGAGGGGGAGGAGATGCTCCAGGTGCCAGAGCAGAGATTCCCCTGCAGCCCCTGGTGAAGACCATGGTGAGGCAGGCTGTCCCCCTGCAGCCCAGGGAGGTCCAC
>JANXJC010000008.1:19606882-19622040 GCA_027564655.1 Leptodon cayanensis
TCCTGGCAGGACCTGTGGCCCCATGGAGAGAGGAGCCCACGCTGGAGCAGGTTTTCTGGCAGGACTTGTGACCCCTTGGGGGACCCACGCTGGAGCAGTCTGTGCCTGAAGGACTGCAGCCCATGGAAGGCATCCATGCTGGAGAAGTTCGTGAAGAACTGCAGCCCATGGGAAGGACTCACATTGGAGAATTTTGTGAAGGACTGTCTCCCATGGGAGGGACCCCATGCTGGAGCAGGGGAAGTGTGAAGAGTCCTCCCCCTGAGGAGGAAGGAGCAGCAGAGACAACATGTGACAAACTGACCGTAACGCCCATTTCCTGTCGCCCTGTGCCGCTGTGGGGGAGGAGGTAGAGAATTCAGGAGTGAAGCTGTGCCTGGGAAGAAGAGAGGGGTTGGTGGAAGGTGTTTTAAGATTTGGTTTTATTTCTCATTACCCTACTCTGGTTTGATTGGCAATAGATTAAGTTAATTTTCCCGAAGTTGAGTCTGTTTTGCCCGGTAATTGGTTGAGTGATCTCTCCCTGTCCTTATCTCGACGCAGGAGCCTTTTGTTGTATTTTCTCTCCCCCATCTCACTGGATGGGGGGAGTGAGTGAGCAGTGGTGTGGTGCTTAGTTGCTGTCTGGGGTTAAACCATGACATCACTGTTCTGCATGGTGTCCCAGTTTCTGCTGGGATGGAGTTAATTTTCTTCCTAGTAGCTGGTATAGTTCCATGTTTTGGGTTCAGTATGAGAAGAATGTTGCTAACACACTGATTTTTTCAGTTGTTGCTAAGTACTGTCTAGTCTAAAGTCAAGGACTTTTCAGCTTCTCAAGCCCAGCCAGCGAGAAAGCTGGAGGGACACAAGAAGCTGGCACAGGACACAGCCAGGGCAGCTGACCCAAACTGACCAAAGGGGTATTCCATACCATGGGACGTCACTTAAACTGGGGGCAGTGGGGGTGGGGGTTATCGCCGCTCGGGGACTTACTGGGTGTCGATTGGCGGGTGGTGAGCAATTGCACTGCGCATCATTTTTACATTCCAATCCTTTTATTATTACTGTTGTCGTTTTATTATTGTTATCATTATCATTATTAGATTCTTCCTTTCTGTTCTATTAAACTGTTCTTATCTCAACCCACAAGTTTTACTTCTTTTCCCAATTTTCTCCCCCACCCCACTGAGGGCGGGAGCGGGTGAGTGGCTGCATGGTGCTTAGTTGCTGGCTGGGGTTAAACCACGACAAGGCTGGAGGGGCACAAGAAGTTGGGAGGGGACACAGTCAGGGCAGCTGACCCAAGCTGGCCAAAGGGGTTTTCCATACCATGTGACGTCATGCTCAGTGTATAAACTGGGGGGGGATTTGGCTAGGAGAGGCTGATTGCTGCTCAGGAACTAACTGGGCATCGGCCAGCAAGTGGTGAGCAATTGCATTGTGCATCACTTGTTTTGTATATTCCAATTCTTTTATTATTATTATTATTGTAATTTTTATTATTATTGTAATTTTTATTATTATCATCATCTCATTATCATTATTTTCTTCCTTTTCTGTCCTATTAAACTGGCTTTATCTCAACCCATGAGTTTTACTTTTTTTTTTATTCTCTCCCCCATCCCACCGGGTGGGGGATAGTGAGTGAGCAGCTGTGTGGTGCTTAGTTGCCAGCTGGGGTTAAACCATGACACACAGAAACAATAATAAGGGAAGTTTTGGGTTGGTTTTTTTTTTTTGTCAAGAATTATCCTTCCTTTTATTCATCTGTGAATTAGATTAGGACAGAAAGTTGAAGACAAAAAGAATTTTACCTGACAATATTTTAAATTTTTCTAGTTTCACCTGACAGAACAGGTGTGGTATTAATATTAAAAATTAATCAAAATCAATGAAGCAAAAATACGCTACTTATTCAGAAACTAAATCATATCAGTAGCCATTTGTTTCTTCATAATTTGACAAAAGTAAAACCATCTGGCTCATGAAATTAAACTTACATAAAGAGTAGATTACATATCATATCTGAGAAATAATGATCCCTTAAGGTCTATAGTGAAATTATTATTGAAGTAATAGAGCGGGTTTCAATGAATCTGCTTTGCTTGTCCAGCAGTTATGTCCTTATTTTATTTATTCTTTTCTGTAATTAATACCATGTTGTAATTCACAGGTTTAACTGTGTTTTTCTTACCACTACAGCTCAGGTAGTTATACCCATTTTACACTTATGGAGCTAGTTCTGTGGCTGGTTTTAATTTTCTCTGTATTTAGACATCTAAAATGTAGTTTTCCAGGTCCAAGCTAATCAGTTTAACAGTGGAGAGAAATAAGCTGTCAGAGCAGCATTCATCTGGTCTACCTTGAAATGAGATTGCAGTAAAATTGAACAGGTGTGGGTTGAAAAAAATCAACATTTTTATCAATATGTTTTTTAGATTTATGTATTATTTTGATATTTTAACTTTTTTTAATGAAAAGGAATATAATGAACAATGAAAAAAAAATTAAAAACCCTAACAGAGAAAAACCTTGGTTTAAAAAAAATCTCGTGAATCTTTAAAACAATTTATTGAAATATTTTTGCAGTGAATGAAGGTACTCTTTATAGTACATTTGAAGACTTGTGACTGATACATATCTGATGTATCGCAAAGTTCACAAAAATCTGTGCCCATTTCTAAGATACTAGGTATATTATGTAATTGTCTATTGTTTTTAATGGTCAGGTCTACAATCTGAATTACGTATAATGGGAAAATCACCAACAAAAGACGGTAGATCTAAAAGGAAGTCAGTTGTAATTAATAAGCAAGCTGTGATGTAACTATAATTACATTTGCAAGCATGCATGATAGTCACACACTCTTTGCTGGAAAAACAAATAATCACATCTATTCAATTATGCAGTTACAATATTTTTTTCTGTACATGATTGAAGTTTAATCCTAAAAGTTAAGCTTCGTAATACATGATATTTTCATAGGCATTGTGTTACTGCATTTAGGTGTAGGCAGCTCACATCTATTTGCTTTATTGTTCTGTGTTAAAGGGTGTGGATGACCAGTTGTGACTGGGGGAAGGGTGCCTTATTGCCTGTCTTGACTACAACACTCTCGATAGAGCGACTCTGCATAAGATAAAAGTGATTATTTCTTCTACACGCATGCATAACTGGGAAAAACTTCTGTAGTGCAAGGAGGATGCCCTGCAGAGTGTGATAGAGGAACAGCCGAGAGAGCTTGTAATGTGAAGAAAGGGTAGGAAAGTGATGAGCTGAGCAAAGAGCAGATGAGATGCACAGTCTCCAAGGTGACAGAAAGCATTATTTTTTCCTTCAGACTCCAGGGAAAGAGTATGGACTGTGATGACAGCAAACATAAAGTAGGGCAAAGGGGAGTTTGTTAACAAACTTATGCAGAGGATTTGAGGGGAAACCCTCATTAAAAAAAGAATGGGGAAATCCTTGTTTTTAAAAATATCTCATGCTTTCAGGAGAACTTCAAGGCCCTTTCTTTAAAGCTTTTCAGGGTGCTTTCTTTAAGAGTTTCAAGTGATGTATCTCAAATTCTGGCTCTCTGAATCCTCTTCCAAGGTGTCATTGCAAAAGCTTGTTTGTTGTGAATAGGAAATAATAGTACTCCCCTAACTCTGGCATATTGTGTGGTCGTTTGCTCATAAAAATTTACCATTCTTTGAAAGCTATAGAAAATAAATAGCTTAAAAAGTTTCTGATATGAAGTCAGAATAACAGATTAGTGAATGCAGCTTTCAAAGTTTGGGTGTTTCTGCTTTCTAAAGAAAAATCATTTTTTTTCCCATAAAAATGTGAAACGTAAAACAGGTGAAGTGAATTTTCCTTAGCTTATTGACTTAAATATTTACTTAAATTTTTTATCATATAAAGAGTGGAATTGTTAGAAAATTAACCTCTCTGATATATGAAAAGCACTTACTGGGAGAAAACTTGGGGGGAAGCTTTGACAGTATTTGAGAGGACTCTTAACGGCTTTTGAAGAGTGAAATAATATTATGATTTCTTTCTACACTTTTTAAAATCTTTAGAAATACTGAGTTTTTTTCTTCATATTTCGCACTATAGGGCCAGAGTATTTTAATAATATATCAGTTCAGTAAATAGAGAATTGTAGCTGATTATCTGAATAGCCAGTTCTAGAAAGCTAATCGTCATAACATTTTCTTAATAGATGACAAATAACAATGCTAAATAGAATAGAAACAGATGTCCCCAAAGTAAAGAAAAAGTGAGGGTAATGACTGAAATTATATGCCTTTCATTTTGTTCTTTGCATCTACAAAAATATCTACATCAAGCACAAGGAATTCTTCTTGATCCCATTGTATGTCTTACACATTGTAGCCAAAAATTGTCAAAACCAAAAATAATATTTTTTATTATACTAACCATAATGCTATAGAGAAATAGAGCTAGGCCTGACCAGAAATAATAGTGCTGTACCATAAAGTTTTTTGAGGTAAAAAACCTCAAAGAAACAATAATTCTACACTGGTTGTGGGAATGGGGAGCAAGAGAAAGTTTTTCAAAGAATCTTGCAAAAATAGGTTTATCGACATGGCATATGCTATAGAATGTGTAATAATTTTGACATAATGACTTAGTTAATTGCATAGGTGAAATTAAATATTAATTGATTCCTAAAAAATACTAATTAAAAAAAAATTCTCTGTAGTCCTTAGTTGAGGGACTCATTTAAAGTGCTGGAACCTTAGGATAACTCTCTGACGGCATTGTACCTGGCAAATGTCTTACAGCTTTCCTCCGTCAATTAGTTTTAATTAGAAAGTCATTCACAGTTGTCTTCACAATAGCATTTTAATGAAAATCAATGTATTTTCATCAAAATGGTTTGCTTCATTGAATCTCCATAAATGTTTTAATCTTAATTTTTCAAAAGCAATTTCCTTGCCTAGTGTATGACATGATATTTTACAAGTTCTAAATTACACTGTTGTTCATTAAAAATAGTTAATAAATTATATAACTATATTTAAAATCAGCTTGCTTTGTGCTTTCACATAATGTGTTATGAGGGCAAGACATCTGAGCTTGAAAATTTCTTTCTATTGAAGAAGAAATAACTGCTAAAGAGCAGACCACTGAGTTTAAGAATCCTGTAGACTTCAGGAGATATGTTGTTTCCAACACGTGTTTTCTGTCACGTTAAATAACTTCAGTTTCCCTCAACCATGAAATCTCTGGAAGCCATGAATACAGTTTTTTTTTGCAAAGTTGACACAGGTATGTCCAGACTTAATTCAAATGTGACAAACTTTTTTCAAAATGCAGTCATTGCTGAGCTTGGAGAAAGCTTCTAATGGAAGTAAAATTCATTAATTGTACAGTTATATATCCCTTTCCATAAGCAGAGGTATAATGTCCCTGGTATTTACTGAGATATTTAGTCTTCGGTGTCAAATATCAAATTGTTCTTTTGAAACGCAAAATCTAAGTGAGGAAAAGAAAATGTGTGCATGGAGGAGGGGAGGCAGTGAGGAAATGGAGATAAGAAAAGTAGTGAAGGAAAACCAGAGAACATTTGAAAAATCTTTAGAAAATAAACTTGCCAAATAGCAAGTTATGAGGTTGGTGGAGTAAAAGAGGAAGGTAGACTTCATAAAAAGTTAGTGAACAATGAAAGTTGGAGATTGCTGTTTGCATTCCCTGTACATTTTATCAATGAAACTTGGATTGCAACATTTTAAATTAAAGCATTAGAAGCAAGAAGTTAAAAATAAGAGCAAAACTGCAGTTCATTGGTTTATTTTTTTTAGGCACATCAGATTTAATGTAGGTTTTTTTATTTCTGAGGTATGAAATTGCCCTGCAGGGTTTTATGGTGTGATTTTTTTTTTTAATGAATCTGCTAATTTAAATGGCATCACAAATATTCATGTCTTTATTGATTTAAGACTTCTGTACTTCTTAATTACCATCTAAGTTTTTACTGGCTTGTCAATTTCTGAAAATTTTCAATCTGCAAAGTCATATGTCTGATAACTTTAAATTCCTAATTTATTGTCAGAGTTATCTGGTAGTACAGTGAAATACGTGTGATGTCTTATTAAGAAAACAAAAGCAGCAAAATGGAACATATTAATAAGCTAAAGCAAATGCATTCTCCTAACAAGCATTTTTAGTGACAGTTCTTTATTCTTCTAGTTATTGGGGGTTTCATATGTAGGGAAGCTAACCTCTAAAGTCAGCAATTTATCAGCTTGTCATACTTGTCGTGGTGTATGTTCTTATCTGTCTTTTTATAAAACAAGAAAATCTAATTTGAAATTGTGATGGCAACCTTGTTGGGGTGCAATTCTTTTTAGAATATATGACTTTTTATAATATACTTTATTTTGAACCATTATATCTTTATTGCTGAAAGTTGCTGAGAGAGGAAAAGTTTGTTATATTTTTCCTTAAAAAGATAATTGCAGTTTGGTTTTAAAGCATGGGAAATTCTTAAAAACTCTATTTGTACTTGGTAGCATTTTGAATACAACTGTAGTTTGCTTTCTCTCTCCCATTAAAGAACATGGTTCTGCTTGTGTTATGATGTACAGATAATGCTTATAGAACTTTAGAGTGTGACATTCCAAGTTATGCTACCAGTTTCTTCATCTCGGTATCATGCCATTTGACTGAAGCCCAATTGTTTCAAATGGAAAACTGAAATACCTTATAGATAAAACTATTTAATCTGTCAGTGCTTTACCTCTCAGGAAACTTCACTTGAACCTCAGTGATCATTGCATCTTGAAACTGCAGTTTGACTACTGAGATGATAGAGCTTGTTCCACATTACTATTTCACCATATTCCAAGATGAATAGCTAAACATAAACTTGGAAAAATCTTAAAATTACTTTGATGCACTGAGGAGGAGGATGGCCATAAGTAAAATTTCCATGACCAGAAGAATGTGTATGAATAAAGTGATTGATGTGACTGTAACCAAGTCAAAATGTTAGCAATATAAAGGACCCTGATAGACATTACAGTTCCAAGCCTCGGAGATGCAGAATGTTTGCAAGTGCCTTTGAATGAAGTGGTAGAAGGTGTTTAGTCTCTCACAGATGCAGTTCTGTGCTTCACACTGCAAGGGTCGTTAGTCCCAGCACAGCAAAACATTATTCAGACTTAATTATAAGCACATAAATAATCTCAGTGACATGTACTGACTCTATATAGACCCTTTAACTTACTGAAAATTCTGATTGTACTGCAAATGGAGCAACCATTTCATTTATGTGAAGTCTGTGCCTTATGCAAATTTTTTAACGATCTTTTATGGCGAAGAGCTTCAGTGATCATGTTATTAGTTATGTTTATTATCTAAGCCACAGAATTTCACAGTTAAAACTTGGTGGAATGGAGTGGGGAAGGAGTGATATGTAAAACGTTTCCTATCCAGTTCCATTTACAACAGCTCATCCTGAAGCATATTGAGATATTGTAACAATACTCCATATTCAAATTAAGAAAAATATTATTGAGATATTGGTAGATGGTGATGACAGTCAATGAGTTGTGGTTGTATATTCAAACATCATTGGATTATTTCAGTGCTAATATGGCTTTAACTGAGGTCAGATAACAAGTAAGGCAAGCAAACTCTCTAGTGTTGTAATTTAACAGTTCTTTAGCATATGCTGTTTAACATGATTTATATACAGGGTCATCAGTTGGCTTTCTACTATTTAAATAGCTGACCAGATACTGGTCAATAGACACTGACCAGATAACAGCTTTGTTAACTTCATATCATACTTTGTTTTGATCACTTTGACCGCCTTAACATCACATTAGTGACATATGGATAAATAGACAATGAGATGGGTGGAAAGCTGACTGGACAGACAGGCTCAGAGAGTTGTGATCTGTAGTAAAAAGTCCAGCTGGCAACCAGTAAATAGTGATGTTCCTCAGGGATCACTTCTGGGTCCAGTTCTGCTTAACAACTTTATTAATGATCTAGATGATAGGATGGAGTTCTCTCTCAGCAAGTTTGCAGATGTCACCTAACTGGCAGGGGGGAGATAATCAATATGTATGAGGACAAGGTTGCTATTCAGAGGGCAGGCTGGAGAAATGGGCTGACAGGCACATCATGAAGTTCAGCAAAGGGAAATGCGAAGTCCTGCATTCTGGGGACAAATAACCCCATGCTCCAGCACAGGCTGGGGAGCAACTGTCTAGGAAGCAGCTCTGCAGAAAAGGACCTGGGGGTCCTGAGGGACACCAAGTTGAACGTAAGCCAGCAATGTACCCTGGCAGCAGGAAGGCCAACAACATCCTGGGGTGTATTAGTGAGACTGAACAAGTCGGAGAAGGTGATCCTTCCCTGTTTGGCACCCATGAGACCACATATGAAGTGCGGTGTCTACTTTGGTGTTCCTCAGTGCAAGAGAGACATGGATATACTGGAGTGAGTCCCGTGGAGGTCACCAAGCTGGTTGGATGCTGGAGCACACGGTGTATGAGGAAAGGCTGGGGGAGATGGGCCTGTTGAACCTAAGTAAGGGAGGTCTAAGAGAGACCTTACTGCTCTCTGCATCTACCTGATTGGAGGATACAGAGAAGATGGTGCCAGACTGTTGTTGGAGGTGCAGTGTGATAGGCAGCAGACACAAATTGGAACATGGGAAATCCCGATTGGATATTAAGATTTTTTAATTTATTTTTTTTTTAACCCATGGGGGTAGTCAAATACTAGAAAAGCAACAACCAATGGAGTTTTTCGGGATCTGCTCTTGGAGATATTCAAGACTTGACTGAAAATGTTGCTGAGTAACCAGACCTTTTTAGATGTGCACTGAGCAGGGAGTTTGACTTGATGACCTCCAGAGGTCACTTTGAACCAAAATTATTCTATGAGGCTATTAAATGTACCTCCTGTACGTTTTCAGTGGTCTTAGATATGAGCTGTGTATCCAGGATAAACATGAAGCAAACGTTCAGGTATTTTTTATTTTTTTAATTTTATTTTTTAAGTAATGTGCAACAGATGGGATTACCAGAGCTAACATTTAATTGACTTTTATTAGCCACAGGCTATTGGTAGCATGTTAGCAACAAGTTAGCAGTAACACACTGAAATTTTAAAGCATTCTGTGATTTTCTGTTTCTTATGCTCTGTCAGGCATACATTTCCAAAATACATTATTGAACAAAATGTCCTACTTGCACTGTAAATAGCAAATATAAATATGTAAGAAGACATGTGCAGGCTGTGTTCAGATTTTATGGCATCCTGCACTTAATGGATGATCTATAAGATGTTTTTTCTTAGGCTAGATAGTGTTCATATAAAACTAGAGTGACTTCAGACAGCAACAGAACTTTTTTTCATTTGTTTTATTTTGTGTTTTATTGTTATTTCTTCAAAAACCCTATTTAAACGTTTGTCCAGCCGCCTAAGAGGATATTGTGATAGATTACAGTACTTGAGCGACTATGGAAGAGTCTGTGTCACACACTGGAACGTGACATTGTTACTCATATTGCTGAACGTTTATTTGTCTAAAAATGCAATATATTATGTTCTGAACACTCGGAGAAAAAAAAATAAGGAATAGTTTTGAGGAAAATACTTTAAGAAAAAAACTTTTGAAATGGAGCATTTCCATCCATAGCAGTATTTATACTTGGAACAATTTATTGTTTACTCAACTGGAAATGTTGCAGCTACTGTAGTGTAATGAGAACATTGGGTTTAGTACACATTGCATGCACTTTCAAAAGTGAATTTGTGTTGTAAGAACTATTTAAGTTTTTGAGATTTTTGACTGAAGTTTAATATAAATTAAGTATGTGCAAGAAATTATCTTGGGACATGCTGGGGAAAAAAAATCAGTCTCATTTAATTGGAACATAAAATAACTCCATATACCTGTGACTAAAATGGACATACTAATCCATTAAATGTACTTTTCAAGGAGAGAGGATTGGAACTAGACAATAGAAAATAGTAATTGCTTTGGTTTATGCTTTTTACCTTGTGGATTCTAATCACAAATTTGGAATATTCAGTATAAAGAAAATCATGTAATGTAAAAGGTTATACAAACAATTTAAAACTTATATAATTGTACACATGTACAACTTACTGTTTATTCCTGTACCACTGACAACAGAAGTCAGAAGATGCTGTGTCAAAACCTTGCTGAAGTGTCACTGATCATTGAATCTCTGGGAGTCTTTCTAAATTAGTAATTCTCATTCTTCTCTTACACATGGCAGGGTGTCCCTGGAACAAATGTTACGCATCTCGTACGTTTTGACATATGGACATGGAAAAGTATGACTTCCTATATTCAAATTGTTTATATATTTTCCTTTCAAAGGAGTTAATTTTCAATACACTAGCTTGGAGTAAAAAAGTTTAATTATGTCTCTACTTAAAATGCTTCTTAGGTCTGCACAGAATGCTAATTAAAGAAATCAGATCTAGTTAAATTTTGATTGTTAAAGTCGTTATTTTGGCGCTCCAACTGTTTGGTTGGGATTTTTTAAGATCCTTTCTCTCTTTCTCTAGCATCCTTTGGTCTAGTAAAATTAAGTTGAAAATATTCCAAATAAACCAGAGTAATTGAAATAAATAATAAAACCAGAGATGCAGAGATGCAAAAGAAAAACATTTTGGAAGTCACTGTATCACTTATGTCTGACATGTAAGTATATTTTTTGAGGTTTAGAATTTTCTCCATTTTAACACTTTAAAGCCATACTAGCAATACACAGAAGTGAAAGAGACTAAAACAGTGCAGACACAAACAAGGGTCCCAAATTCTTGTGACTTCCAAACAAAACACAAAATTTCATCTTTACATACAAAACTAAGCTTAGACTAGTTTATTTTTCTTGAAAGTATGTTTCTTAAAATATTACAATAGCGTTCTTTTTTTTGTTTAAATCATGACATTAAACTATTATTATGACTCTTGCTTCCAGTTTCTTTTCCTCTTCTTTTCTTCTTTGAGAAGAAATTGCACTTTTGTAGATCACTTTTCACACTTCTGGTATTTTTAAGATTCTTGTTTGAAAGTAATCATCAGCACTTAGCACAGTGTGCTGCTTTTTTATAAGTTCTCCTTAGTACAGCTGTGACATGGCACGTTACAGTACCACTCCATCAAGACACAGTAGGAGAAGAGGAAAGTAAGAGCATTTCAAGAACTAGCATATGGACAACAAGGTAATTAATAGGAAGTAGAAAAGACAACTGCTGGTAGTAAAATGCTGTGAAATCTACAGGAAAATAGTTAAGCAAATAGTCTATAGTGCATTAACCACAATTTGATGACTTCTTTATCATCAGGAACTTCAATTTTGTTGCCTAAATGCCACATTAAAAAGGTTAGTATGGCAGAATGCCGTATTATTCCTAGACAGTGCTGCTATGAAAGGTAGCGCTCTCATCTGAATGATCTTACGTTATACACAGGACTGAACAGTTCCTATGGTTTTAATTTGTTTTTCAAGTTTATTCTGAATATTCAGCAGCAATGTTAGTATCCCATTGAACTAATACTATTCTTTAGAGTGCTAGCAGAAATATCATTTCATATTAAGGGTACTCTGATATGTCTCTTCTTTCTTCAGTGGGTCTGGTGATGGTTTGTCTGTCAGGTCAGCAGATCTACATCTCAACCTTTCGAGTGAGGAATATATCAATTTATAAACCCTGCTTCATCTCACTGAACTGTAGGCATAAATAAATTACTGTCCATAGAGGTAGCTCAGGGCAAGCAGACTCTTAACCTAAAAAGCATTGGTGGGTGCCTAAAATCAGTTTGCATGAATCTGTGTCAGCACATACAGAACTGCAAATATCACACTAAAAAAGCACTCCAAAGACAGTGAATTTTAGAGGATTTTCTTAGCATTCGTGGACAACGGTGAAGATGAGAATCAAGACAGCTGAATTTTATAGCAGTAAATTCAAAGCCTTTGAATCTGCAAACTAGTGTAAAATAAAATACCTGACATTTGTACATGTCTTTGGCAAGATTGAAGGATATGTCCTAGTACTGCGGATAAACATTCTTTCTTTGTTTTCACGAAAGGGTATCCAAGGGCGGCTAAATACAAAACCACTCGAGAATACTTAGATCGTGTGCGTAATAGAAAATTAGAAGTTGAGGGCTAAATCCTCTGAAAATATAGTATGTATTGAAGTTCCAACTCAGGAGTACCAAGAAAATATGACATAACCTGTAAAGGTGTTTTCTGTCTGCTATTCCCAATACTTTAGGATGGAGAAGAGGTCCTTTAGGGTACAAAGAAGATCCACTAGTGCTTTCTGTGGGGTTCTCAGGTAGCAGAGAAGAGGAGATAGCCTAACCGGAATACAGAGCTGGTGGGAGGGGACAAGGAAATAACATTGGATGGGATGATTGAACTGAAACTAATGTGGGGAGCTCTGCTAGGAAAAACAGAGGAGAGGAAGATACAGGAATGGGACACAATAGAAAAGTGAATCTTAGGCATTAGGCTGTGACTGAGAAAGTAAAGAGTATATGACCAGTCAAAATCTTACTCTGTAGAAACTCTTATCACCAAGATTCTTGTCTCTAGTCATTGCTCTGCTTTCTGCAATCATCAGTGACTCACATTCTTAAAATGGTGCATCCTGAGAGCTTACAACTTAGTTTTAGTATTAGTTTAATAGAACTTTGATATACAACACATACCATTTACGAGATTATCTCTCAAGCACTGGAGGCTATACTAAGGAGTATTTGTTGTCAATCAGGAGGAGACTGTAATTTTTCTTTTAAAAGCAAAAAGATGTATTGAATTACTGATTCAGAGATGGTGCTCCTCATTTCTAAGGGTAAGACATATCTGATGGCTAATTTTTGGTGATAATAGCGAAGACTTGAGAGTATTAATTCTGATCTTGTCTGACAATAATGTTTTCAGTATAATGCAGGGCAGGCACCTCATTTCTCTGTTAATGAAGACAGGAAGGATTTGCGGTCATACAAAAATAAAGACAATAAAATCTCAAAGGGTTGTATTTCTTTTGATGATTTCAGTACTGGAAAAAAAAAAAAAAAGGAACAGTTCAGAGTAAAGGTTAGCCCTGCTCTTCCCTGAAGTAGTATCAGACACTGAAGATTTACAGTGTTCTGTCAATGTACAGATGCCCTTCAATACAATAGTGACAGATGTTAGAGAATCATAATACATAGATCTTGGGAAAAAAACATCATCTGCAAGTATGTCTTCCTAACTGGAGCCAGGGAAACAGAAAGGTGCATGTTCTTACTTACTCCATCTGTATTAAAAAAAAATAATACTCATTATTAATAGACAAGACTTGGGTCTTTCGATCTCATGGCATGTTACTTTATCCTGAGCCTTACAATTGTGGTGAATGCTGGTACATAAAATATTTTATGTTATTCACATTTAGAACTTTTCTTGTGATATTGCAAACTTTTAGAAAGTTTTTTTTGTTGTAGGAACATCACAACCTTGCTTTAATAAGGAATTGGGTGACTGAATATAATAAGCCATGGCTGACAATACAATGCAAACAAAGACAGAGTGTGATAAGCCTTGGCACAGGCTGTGAGTCAGCAAGCAAGAGGAGAACAAAACCTGAAAGTGCTGGAAAGATACATAATATCATCATGGACTGATTTTTTTGGTGGCCTGTGTGACACCTCCCCAGTAATAAAGATTGAGACCAGAAGGGCTGTGGAAGGGGGATATTGTTGTGCAGGCATCCAACACTGAGCTGGAGAAAGTGCTGCATTTCCCCAGGCTCCACTGTGCTAACTCACATTTAGGGCCAGCTTCAGTAACTGGAACTGTATGTGGGTTGTATGTGTGGGAGTGTGAAGTTTTTCCTGACATGGCTTATCTGCTGCATTGGTTCATTTATTAAATTGAACTTTGCAGCATCACACTGTCTGGTGCTCTTTGTCCCTGGCCTCTCCCCCCTTGACAACTGTTCATCATGCTTTTTTCCTTGGCACTAAGAAATACCATATTGTCTTATGTTGACTGGAAATCTTCCTTACCAAAAATAATTTTCTTTTTTTTTTTTTTTTTACTTTTTCTTTATGGAAGTATATAATGTAAAAACTGTTACATTTTTTATAACTCATTTAGACTTCAAGGTGTTAAAGACGATCTAATAGATGATAACTGCAACAAAGAGGGCAATATAAAAAAAATATTTTAAAATATCCTGAACCATGTACTTTTATTTAAAAATCCTTCTTTCCCTTTCCCTTTCCTTTTGCCTTTCCCTTTCCTTTCCTCCTTTATGATTTCTGCTCTTTACTGTCTTTCCATACATCCTGTATGGATGTTTTGCCTCTTGGTAACTTAAAGTAGTAACATGCTTTAATAATTATATGTAGTAATTGTGTTTTACACAGAGAATATATAACCGAAACCTTAAAAATTAAGCCAGAAAGGCAGAACATACAGAGAGAGTAAGGATTACTGAAAATGACAATGTATGTTAGCTTCACTGTTCGGTTATGCTGTTCATTCATTGTCTCCTCTCCTGCTCTTTATGCTATGTTTTCATTGATTCCATCAATTTCATGGGGACTCCAGATGAAATCAGTGGGATTTTTCAAGTATCTCTCAATAGCAATGATGGTTTATTTAGAGATTTTTCTGGGCAAGTATTGATCTTCATCACTGTTTGCAACTTGTACACTTAAAAAAAAATAGTATTATAAGCAGGTGTTAAATTACTGCATCCCCCTATTATAATTGAACTCAATTACCTTAACACCCTTAATAGTACTTAGTGAAAATCCAAGTAAGTTCACCTAAATACAAGTCGGTATTTTTATCTCCAACTTAGTGAAGATGAAACCAAGATATAAGTAATTAAAATTACGTGACCTAATCACATCAAATACTAAAGAATCCAAATCTTTCTATTGAAGTCCCACACACTTTACAGATATATGTCTGTTTTAATGAAAATCTTCTAAGTCTACTGTGACTAAAAGCTGCACACGCAAGCAAAGCGAACCAAGGAATTCATTCCCCACTCCCCACGGGCAGGCAGACGTTCAGCCATCTCCAGGACAGCAGGGCTCCGTCATGCCTAATGGTTACTTGGGAAGGCAAATGTCATCACTCCCAACATCCCCCCCTTC
>JANXJC010000008.1:19622140-19660090 GCA_027564655.1 Leptodon cayanensis
CCCCTTCCTTCTTCTTCCCCCTGCTTTTTTATTGCTGAGCATGACGTCCTATGGTCTGGAATATCCCTTGGGTCAGTCGGGGTCAGCTGTCCTGGCTGTGCCCCCTCCCAACTCCTTGTGCCCCCCCAGCCTGCTCACTGGTGGGGTGGGGGGAGAAGCAGCAAAGGCCTTGGCTCTGGGTAAGCACTGCTCAGCAGGAGCGAAAACAGCGCTGTGTTATCAATACTGATTTCAGCACAAATTCAAAACATAGCACCATTGAAGCTCTTATGAAGAAATTTAACTGTACCCCTGCCAAAACCAGTACAGCCGAGAAGTTTATTAGTTTCTAAATGTATGAGAGAAACTGGTTAACCTCATCACTTAAAAAGTGCATAAAAATGTTTCTCAAATTTTCTGATAACATGACCCATGCTGACATGGAATGAAAGCAGTAATTATTCTGTTGCAAGGGTTACATTTTCTATGGAATGGCTAACTTCTATCCATTAGGGATAGTTGGCATTCCCCTAGGTAGAGAAGACACTTTTAAATTAATAATTATAGCTAATCCCCACTTTTATGTCTGGAGATTCTTTGTCTTGTTTCATGATCAGGCTTGTCGTACTACTTTATTATCCCCTTTATATGTCAGCCCACTTCTGTGACACCCAGTGGCCTTACAGCCTAGCAGCAAAGAACAACTGTTCTGTAGCATAAGAGGAGTGACTCGAAAAATAAAAAGAAAGAAAAAAAGGAAGGAAAGAAGGAAAAAAAATCCCACCTTTTTATTTGAGTGATTCCTTTAAATAATTTCTCATATTTTGGAATTGCATTTCCAAAAGCCTGTTTGAAGATGACTGCTTCTGAGTTACTTCAGAAATTAAAACATGCTTCAAAAGAAGAAGAATGAGTTACTTCTTAGAAGGAAATAGCCTTACTTGATTTTGAGATCATTATGACATTGACTACTAAAAAAGTAATTAGAGTAGCAAAAGATCATCTAACTTAAACTGATGTAATTTCATTAAAGTCATTAGAGCTATGCTGCTTCATACCAGCCGGCAAACACATGTACTTCTAGAATCACTCTGTTAAGATTGTATCAACTTTTTGCGTATTGTATATTCCTTCATAACTCTTCATATACTTTATCTTCATTTGTAACCCTGTCCTGGTTTCAGCTGGAATAAAGTGAATTTTCTTTGTAGTAGCGGGTATAGTCCTGCTTTGGATTTCAGATGAGAAGAATGTTGATAACACACTGATGTTTTCAGTTGTTGCTAAGCAGTGCTTAGACTAAGTCAAGGACTCTTCAGCTTCTCACACTGCCCTGCCAGCGGAGGCTGGGAGTGCACAAGAAGCTGGGAGGGGACACAGCCAGGACAGCTGTCCCAAACAAGCCAAGGGGGTATTCCATACCATATTGTGTCATGCCCAGTATATAAACTGGATGGAGTTGGCTAGGGGACACCGTGGCACAGGGATTGGCTGGGCATCAGTCAGCAGGTGGTGACCAATTGTATTGTGCATGACTTGTTTTGTATATTCTATTATTTATTAGTATTAGTAGTATTTCCCCTTCTTTTTCTGTCTTGTTAAACTGTCTTTATCTCAACCCATGAGGTTTACTTCTTTTGGTTTTTTGGTTTTTTTTTTCCGTTCTCTCCCCTATCCCACTGGCGGGGGGGGAGAGCATAGTGAGTGAGCGGCTGCATGGTGCTTAATTGCCAGCTAGGGTTAAACCACAACAAACCCCTAGAATTATTTGTTCAAAATGGTGCCATACACATCATACTTAGTGTTAACCTATTTAGCTAGTGTTTTACAGTATTGAACATATTGGTATAATCTGAGTGTCTTCCATAAGGGAAACATTGCCAAGAGCAAGATCTCGAGAATTGTGTGGATATTTCTTGGGGCTTTTCTGTGGGATGAAAATGTTTGGCAAATCTGTCACTTAGCACTGATGGTTCTAAAACCAGAACTTGTGAGGATATTGTGTACCACCAAAGTGCCCATGATAAAAGACTGGCGGTTGACTCATGGTTAAATTTAATTCACTTCAGTAATTACTCAAAAATACTCATGCTGCCAAAGATTAGAGTCAGTATCAAATAAGTGCATTTCATTCTCCCCTATACCAGTGTTTTGGAACACTGGAAGTTTCAACTTCAAGTTGAATCCACAGTTACTAAACTCTCATTTTCTTGACATATGCTTGACTTAAAATTTTAGTGCTCAATAAAAAGTGTAAGTTATGTCAGTTGCATATTTAAACTCTTTTTCCAAGGGTTCATGTTTGTTGTCAATATTTCTATTTCATTCATAGAACTCCCTCTGGTGGATTATTTAAAATATGAACATACTTTGTTTATTGTTTTACCAAAAAAAAAAAATCTCTAAAGAATATGACTCCAGAGCCTAATTTTATGACAGTAACTACTAAGAAGATTTCAGTTAGGATTTTATATACATATTATTTATCTTGATAGTGGTTATATATATTATTTACCTTGATAGTAATTCTCAGAGTACATCTGGGTTTGTTTGCATATGTGTAATGTTGGTATCTTCTACCATGCAAAGGAGAATGTATTTAAAAAAAACAACAAGCAAACAACACACAGTTCTAATAAATTAAATAGTCTAAAGTCTATGGATGATACAAGATTGGCAGGGCAATAAATAATCATGAAAAACAGCAACCATGGAGAACTGCCTGGACTGATTACTTAACACTAACTTACTAGTTTTTAATGTGCCCACAAGTGAGTTAGTTACATACCCTAGAGCAGAAAGATGAAGAATGAAGGGTCTGAATTTGAAATGAAACCGTATGTAAGAAGAACCAAGAGAAGAAAGCTAGGACACAGGGAATTGTAATGGACAAGAAACTCAAGTTGTAGCGCTATGTAATTATTTATGTACTAGTGATAAGAAAGAGCAGCTAACTAGAAAATCTTTTCTTAGTTCATGTGTAAAACTAGATTTTATACAGGTAAAAACAACGTGATTGTTGTGCACATCTTCCACAAGTGTGAGAAGATGTGGCTTATTCATTAAAGAAAAGAAGTGAGAAGTAAAAGTAGTAAATGGAGTGACAAGCAGCGAAATAATAAGAGCACATATAAAACAGGTTCTGATGAACCAAAAAGGGAAGAATATTAAAATTGAGAAAAGTGTCTGTTAGAGACAAGCAGAACTAGATTTGTAAATGGATGTAATTTTCTGTTAAGTTGTAAAAGTGAGAGATATTACTAGAGATTGTCATTATGGAAGATTGAACTTCACTAATGCACAAAATGAAGGAAACAAATATTGCTAATAAAAGTTGGAGCCAGTCATTTCTGGATGTAGTAGCTGCCAGGTTTCTTTACCAAATAGTTACTAAGCCAAAGGAAATTCATGACCTCATCATGTGAGAGCATCATTGAAACACTGGTTGTTGAAGATAGAATTGATTCATGTGATGATGAGCAAATTTTACTTAAAATGAACAATAAATAAAGTATGGGTGGTACTTAACATTCTTGATTGCAAAAGGAAAAAAAAAGTTATTATAATAAACTAGCCAACTGGACCCAGCAGATTAAGGACTAAGAACTTGAGGAGATTTAGATCTTTAAACCAAAGGTATAAAATAAACTTAGATATAAAACTACCTGGATTTTATATTCCCTGAAAGAGGAAAAAAGCTTGTAGAGAGGGTTCTGACAAAATAAATAATTGCCTCAAAAACAAACTCACAAAAACAACTTAGAAACGAGCTGAGAAAATACAAGTAATGGAAAAAAAATCAGTGCAGAAAAAGCAAAAATCAGTAAATACAGATATAAAGTGGGAAGCGCCAAGAACAGGTTTAAATTATTTCTTTTTAATGGATATGGAAAAAAAATAGGGGATTTTAATTGCTAAATTGAGAAAATAACAGCATTACTTGTGGTGAGATAGTGAGGGAGTTCAGCAATAATTAAATAAATGTCATGAAACTTAACAGGAACCTGAACTTGCTTTTAATAGTTACACTGTTTTCGAACATGTAGACCAAGGCAGGATGTGCTTCAATAAAAACTGAAGTTCTTGAAAGGAATGTTGTCACAATGAAAATGAAGGTAAAACTCAGAGTTCAAAACGTATGCTAGTGATACATGTGTATGTATATGTCTTTGTACATACATATATATGGTATGGTCCATACCATATACATATATTGATGTGTGTGTGTATACCAATGCACATATCTACATGTATATATATATATTACATGTACAGACACATGGGGTTTTCTAAAATGAAATGATGTCATACTTATCCAACATCTTTCTTTAGTAAGAGGATTGAGATTTCTCAGAAAAAGGAAAAGAATGGAGCTAGTACATTTGCGTTTCATTAAGATGTGATATGTACTATCGGGACATTTTAGCTGCGGGTGATCAATAGAGGAGTAGATAAAGAACCCCCTTCGGCCTTAGTGTGGTGCTGTGGTGAAAAAAAGGGCTTATCTCTGGATGCAACTGGATTTTGGAATACTTTGTGTAGTTCTCATGTCACCATTTTTAAATAGTGCTTGACATTTGGAGGGTATGAATGAAAGAGACACACAGGATTACAGGGCAAGAGAAAATGTCTTGCAATAAATGTCTCAGAGTGCTCAGGCTGTTTCAGCTTATTAAAAAGAAGAGAAGACAATGTACTTGATTATAGTTTATCTCCACAGGGAGAAACTACTGTGAACTAAAGAGCTCTTCAATGTAGTTGAGAAATCTTAGCAAGAGCCATTTCAGTTTAAACAGATTGGAAATAAGGTACACTTTTCCATCAAGAAGAATGCTTAAACACTGGAATAAACTGGGATAGCTGCAGAGAAAAGTGTTGAATTATCCATCTCTAGATATTGTCATCTCAGGATTGAATGCATTTGAATAAAATTTAGGCAAAGCAGAAATTATTCTTAGGCCCAGGGTAATTGGTGACCTGTATGTGCAGAATGTATTTGATATACAAGAAATTAGATTAATGATCTAACAGGTCTTCCTGGCTTTAATTCTAAATATCTGTGACATGCTAATCTATTTGTTTCCTTGTTAGTTCTTGATATATCTTAATGTCCTGTTAAAAAGGTGCAACAGAGAAGAAGGCTGCCTTGTTTTTAGTCACGAATACTGAAAACTGAGTAAAGTGGAACTGTGTGGGATGAAGGCCAAATTCTCCTTTACAGGTAGCTCAGCAGAAGAAACATTTTGGAGTTCAGAATGTCATTGGAGAGATTTTGCTAAGCAAGGAATCCACAGTATCAGAGAGGATAGGAAATTCATTAATTGAGTAGGAAGCAGATAGTCTGCTAAAACTTAGAGGCAGTGGATAAAAGACTTTTTTCTCCCAGGAGATTATGTAGAATTTGTTGCAGTACAGGAGTATGTTGAAGTTCAGTCAACAGGAGGATAGTTCGTTTTGGTGTGTTTACTAAGGGAAAGATGCAAGGAATTTAACTCAGTGCTCTGTTGATTCTGTAGCCTTTCTTAGTATCTAACCATTCTTTTGAAGCCCTGATTGTCAAGCTTTTGGTACCATGAAGGTATGACACTCACACGTATCTTATGTAGCCTTAAATAAACTAAATATCTTATTTAGTTTAAAGAATAATTTAATACATGGAATAAAAACCTCTGTACAGAAGTATGTAAAGTCATATAAATCCACATAAGGATACTAGCTCTCCAGAGAATAAAGGTTTGATTTATATAAATAAAGCATCAGTATTTCTGATACTGGAGAAAAGAACTACTTAGATGTTACATATTAAAAACTATCCAAGTTTAAATTCACATTGTTAGTAGTTTAACTGAGATGCAATACTTTTAGCTACTGCCATTATACCACAGCGATAATAAAGAACAGGTTCCTTTTCACTAAAGAAAGAGTTGCAGGGTTCATTTACAGCTAAAATATTTCTGAGGTATATTTATAAAAGACAGTGCTACTGGGTGATTTGCTCTAAGAATGCCAAAGCCTGAAACTTCCTTTTTTCTTGCATACCTGGGAATTTATCTTTCCATCTGCAAATACAGAGCCATGTAAAATGTGTACAATATGCAGCATTATTTAAACAGAACTTCATATGGTAAATTTAGCTTATTATTATACTAATAGAAACAATGATGATTCTTTTTTGTGTTCTGCTTTTAGTAATGGCTTTGAAATAGTGTGTCTGGAGCTGAAAACCACTGTAGAAAATGATACAACATTAGACCAGCAAAATTTACTGCTATTTCTAATATGTTTAAATAAATGACTTAGCATTAAAAGAAAGCATACAGCCTACATCTAATTTTCAGTTTTCATTGCAAATATAATTGTCAGTAATGAATAACTTTCTCTCAATAAAATAAATATTAGTTCATCCATTAATTCATATGTACTCCAGTGCAAACTTCATATTTACCTTCTAAAATTCAGAATCTAAATGAAGAGCGAGAGTTAGCTTGTATGACACGGTCTTATTAATGTTAGTTGCCTAGCCTAAGCTTGGTGTCCAGGCTTCCTCTGTCATCAGTGGAGAAATAGAAGCTTCTCCAAAGGACATTTAAATGCCAGCTGTCTTCAATCTCAGGAGAACGGTAGTTACTCAGAGATTAAATATGAAACATTTCTTTTTCATGTTTAAGAAATAAGGTGCAATTTCTCACTCATTGATTTACATTTTTAATTAATGTTACCCCAAATTAATCTAGCGGTTTCTGTTTTCACATACTAAAATTTTGGAACATTCTTAGTCATAATGTCTTCGAAGCCAGGTATGTCTCACACACTTCTTTTTTTTTTTTTTTTTTTCCTGGAAACACGTCAACAAAAAATAGTTCAGGTATTTCTAAGAATAAATATAGGCAATTTCTTTTTGCTGAATTTTTTGAAAAAACAATTCTATGTAAAATAATATATTCAAAAATATTGTAATACAGAGTCAAGTATTCAGATGCCAGTATCAAAGCTGCATGTACAGTCTTAATTTGGAGTACTTGCACATATACTTTATGATGCAATCTTTAATTACAGAATCATACATAATATTTTACGTTAAATCTCTTTTTCTTCTTTCAACACACAAGAGAAATAGAAGCAATTTTGCATAGCAAAGGACTCTTATCCCATTCCTAGTAAGGAATTTGAAGGTATGCGGTGCTTATGGAGACTGAATATTGCCTTATTTAGATACACTATTTGTTAGTCACATTTCTTTCTGTGTAATATTAAATAATTTAAACTATACTTTTCCTACAAAAGTTCACTAAAGTAATATTTCTCACTTTATAGTTACCTTGCTTGAGACCTTGGATGAGAAATCATTATATAGGAAATGTAAGAGCCTTTATTTTGGGATACTTGAAGCGTTAGTAGTGCTTTAAGCAATGCAGTCCCAAACTTTTCAAACTGGACTTTTTGGAAAGTTGTAGCCTTTTTTCCACTGTAAATTCTCAGTGTTTCTTTTTCTGATTTATACAATGGAGATAGTAAAGCTGCTTAATCTCTAAGAGAAAGTGTGAAGAAAAATAAAAATTGGTGAAATACTCAACCATGGATGGATTCCACCACAGAAAAGTTAGTTAGGTACCTAATTAATTTTGTTTCTAATAATTGCTTAGCTTGGAGTAAATTTTGCTTGGAGAGGTGTGTTTCACGATAGGATTAAAACAGAATAATAAACAGGTTGTTGTTTAGTGA
The DNA here is from genome assembly GCA_027564655.1 of Leptodon cayanensis. Lineage (NCBI taxonomy): Eukaryota > Metazoa > Chordata > Aves > Accipitriformes > Accipitridae > Leptodon > Leptodon cayanensis. The sequence goes on from JANXJC010000008.1 coordinate 19,629,842, forward strand.
TCATTATCCATATAGAACACTGGATGTGATTGATTATTTAAGGTTTGGGGGTTTTATTATCGAACGTAATTGCAATACATAGCTGTAGTACCAGAAAATGAGCATATATATCAAGTGAAAAAACCTTTGAGTTATCCAATTCTTTTAAGCACTTAAGCCAAACGTAATGTTCTGTAATTTATTTTGCATAATTTAAGCGTATAGGCAAAATCTTCAGATACCAAGTCACACTGAGTGTATTTGGAGTTTTGCTAGTTTTCTTCAGCTGGCTTGGGCGCAGTCCTCGAATTTGGTAGATGTGGATGTGAAAGCACAATTAACATTGAGACTCCGGGATGGTCAATGAATACTCTAATGATTATATAAAAGGTGGCTTCCACATCCTCATTTATTGTGAAGAGTGAACACTGGTTGTTCCTTTCAAAGAGTAATGCTCTTGGTAATGGTTCATTCAACCCCTGCATCCAGGTCATTGATAAAAATATTAAACAGCCCTGGCCCTAGAACTGAGGCCTGAGGAAAACCCCTGGTGACCCGCCGTTAGCCAGGTATAGCCCCATCACTACAACTGTTTGGATTTCACTGGTTAGATTGCTTCATACTTGTAGAAGTCCTAAGCACCAAACGCAGGCATCTGGACTGTGCTCCAGGGCCCAGGTATTTAAGAAGTTGCCAAATGTCCTGGGTTCAGCTGGGATAGAGTTAATGTTCACAGGAAGCTGGGAGGGGGCACAGCCAGGACAGCTGACCCGACCTAGCCAAGGGGATATTCCATACCATGGGATGTCATGCTCAGTATATAACTGGGGAGCGGGCTGGGGCGTCGCGCTGGTGTCGCAGGAGGGGAAGTGGCGGAGCGTCAGGTTGCGGGTGGTGAGCAATTGCATTGCACGTCACTCGTTTTGCATGTTCTTTTTATTAGTACTGTTGTAACTCCCCTCCTTGTGTTGTCCCACTAAACTGTCCTTATCTCGACTTATGAGGTTCTACCTTCTTTTTTTTTCCTTTGCTGATTCTCCTCCCCATCCCACTGGAGGCGGCGGGGAGGGGGGGGAGGAGTGAGCAAACAGCATCCTGGTGCTTTGGTGCTGGCTGAGCTTTAACCACCACACCAAAGTATTTACGTTCTTCTCAGTGGTTTCAGATTTCAGTGGAAAAGGTCATTCTTTGAAACAAACATTAAATTCTAGTGGTGCATATAGTTCTACATAAACAAGGATAGTTACTCCATTTTCATTAGTTGAGTAAGCAGCGATTTCTTATTTACTACTGTGATTTAATATTTATTCAGCATATGTAGTTGTTTTGTAAGGGATCAGGTTATAATTTCACTCATTCATTTCTTTTGTAATGGAAAAGCTCTTGTGGATTGATTGAAGAAAAGTGAGGTATAAACACTGTCATGTATAATACATCTTTGGTTGTCAACAGCTGTATGTAAAGACTGTATATTGATTTAGCTTAGAACAGAAAATATCCTTTTCATTTCCATTACATATCTCTATACAACATACTCTAAGTAAACAACATTAGCCAACACCTCTTATACAGTAAAACTGAAAAAATACAGCTATTTTATGTTTCTTTCCTTATTAACAAGTCTTCTTTCTTCAGTATGACAATGTTATATGCTTTATAATTATGCAAATTTTATCTAACAGGTTTCTAGCATGCTGAGATCAGAGATGCCTAGGATGAGAAAGCCTTAGGAAGGAGGCTTATGGGTTTATTTCACTAATGAATGCAAGAGACAAAGCATTCTGCATTAGTTCGTGTTAATGTAGATTTAATAGATAAATGTAAACAACACCTTATTTCCTAGTTGTTCATTTTCATAACTTTCTTATCTTTTAGACTGTGATCTGTTCTAGGCAGTGCTGCTTCAGTGTGATTGCGCTACCGAAATCTTTTATTTTTACATTACCCACTGTTTATTTAATTCTCATTTCTGAATTGACATCGAATAGACTTTAAATTTAATCAGATTTGTGGAGTACTCTGCGTAACATTAAGGGTGTTAATCTGTAAAGAGAATTCTGTTCAAAATTTTTCATTTCATTAATTCTTTTTATTGTGGATTCAATCTGCAGTCCTGGTACAGAGCTTAAGCTTTTGTGTCCACTGGAATATTTCATCATCTTTAGAGTAAATAGGGAAAAAGGACTCTTAAGTTCTACCACCTTATTCTGTGACTACATCGTCATTAAATTATTATTTTTGACAAGTACTCTTTTTGAGGTCACAATTTTTTTTAATTTTATTTTATCTTTTTTTATTTCAGTTCAACAATAATTTACTTAGTTAAGTCTGTGTATTTTTGCAAAGTTAATCATGAAAATGTGTATCAAACTCAAGTAATTTTCTGAACCTTTCTTGAGCAGTGTATTTCCATCAGTGTCTGTTGTCGGGGTTTTTTTCTTACATCAGCAGTAGAATTCTGTAGTCGTCCTGGCTTACAATGAATTGCCTAGACAAGGGTGCTCAAGAAATCAGTCTGACATGATTTATAAAATAGACCCTACTGAGAAGACACAGATAGTAAAAATCAAAATATTTTTCACCTATTTTATTTGAGGTCCTGTTAATTCTGACATGTTATTTTATACTTCTGATAATTTAAATTGATCTTCCTAAATGCAGGAGGTTTCACAGGTATACTGTAACTTCTGGCATAAGTAATGGTGTTCTTATGTACTGATGTGCAAAACTGCATTCTGGAGAGTGTCAGGGAATTCCTTTTACTCTCTCTGGGAGGGTGCTGCAAGGCAGGGCTGTGTTCCAAAGTGGTTCCAGAATGGGTAGCTTAATAGAATTGCAGAAACTCTTTCCATTTGTGAAACTAAGGTATGTCTGGCCCTTTTATGTATCACTTCCATTGCAGTTAAGGAGTTGAGCTGTGATTTCTGTTTATATTAGTTAACTTTAAAAAAAAAAAAAAAAAGAAGAAGTGGTGTAAGTTAGCAGAATGTATTTATTTAGATCTTCAGTTCTACAAAAACGAATTGTGCCATTGGCGGTGATGGATTAGTATCGCCTAGTTCAAAGTCTTCAATAGTTCTATAGACCTGTCAGATTTTTTTATCGTTTTAAGAACAGTGTTTTGTGCTTGACAGCAATATAATTGTTCAGAAGGTAAAGTGCTGTGCACTGCTAACATTAATAAAAGAAATATCCTACCCTTCAACCCTTCTCAGCAGAGTTACGTCAAGTCAGTGTAGCTGCTGTTTGCAGTAAGGTTAAACAAAGCAGAGCAAAGCCTTATGATGCTGCTATCTCAGCCAGATGGGTAAGGAAATTGCTTTTCCCAAAAATACAAAGGTTAAAGAGAATTAATGGCTTCAATTGTGTTTCATTAAAGATTTCCCTACAGGTAGTATAGTCCAATACCCTTCTTCTGTATCCTACCCGGAATTAGGTTTTTAAGACTTTTAGTTGAAAGTTCAAAACAACAGAATCCATTGTAGTAGGGCACATTCAATTGTTTACATAACTACATTTAATATTTTTTAATAGCAGTATCTAAAATTCAGGTAGTACAGATACATCTTTAAATTGGATGACTTTCTGTACATAAAACATTGGGGACTGCTTCCCATGTTGTATATAACATTCCCCAAAAAGCCATGTATTAGTTGCTGATATGGATCTTTTTAAAAGCATACGTTTCTGAATTCTAAGTCCACTGAAACACTACAAATAGTAGTAAGTGATTATCAGTAAGTAGTAAGCTTATCAGGATAAGCTCTTTTTACCCAGCTCATCAGAATTTCCTTAAAAGGAGTGAGAAAACAATGAAAAAGAAAACAAAAGAAAATTTTAAGGGTGTTTTCAATGGCAAGACCATCTGTTAAGCAGCCCTGTGCATGCTTTAGGTTAGAGTAGCTCTGAGATCGCTCTAATGGCTCGGTGTTAATTTGGCATGAGACCTGCCAGGCACAGTTTCTTTAACTTTGCTCATTTTAAGAGAGGGTTAGAGGAAAGAAAAGACTGACAAGTTTTATTTAAAATTTCTTCCCAATGACTAATTTTTAGAATTTGTTTAGTAATATTGAGAGTTAACTTCTATTTTAGATGGACATGAACTGCTCCATGTGGAATAAACATGTAAGCAGAGAATTTCTATACTGCACTTGGAATAATGAGCTTATTTGGCTCATATCCATTTTGCAACCATGAAGTTCAGTTATTTTGTTCTCTGTTTTGCAGTATTAATAATTTTGGTGGTGTTTTACCTCCAAAGATTTCTACTGAAAATGTTATTGACTTAAAAAAAAAAAAAGTGTTCAGGTTATTCTTTTAAAGTTTTGGGATTTTTTTTTTCCTTAGCTGAATGTGTGAAGATTGAAGATGTTAGGAAAAAAAATCAAAATAGAACAAAAAATTAAATGTGTGGAAAAAAGCACAAGAAACTTTTTCTTACAATTTTACCATTTTGTGTTTTGTTTTAAAGATATTTGTTTTGATGTGGATAGTAGAAAAGCCAAAAGATAATTTAGTGATATTGTTCATGTTACTGAAATAGAATAAAATGGAAAATAAGAGAGAAGAATACTGTAATGGATATGGATTAAGTAAATTAATAATTGCAATTCCTTAATCTTGGTTTGGATTAATTCCTGTCTGCATACACACACATATATTTATACAAATATGTGAGTTATGTATAATCTCTCCTGTTATTCAGAAAATTATATCCTTTTTATTTTGGCGTGTCTTAACTTTCAGTATGTGCCAAGAAAGTGCTGATGCATCATCCCCCCATATATTTAAGTTACATAGCAGGGCTGTTAGTCGGCATGCAGTAATGTTGTAGTTTGCTATGAATAAATTCAAGCTGAGTTGAGGTTGTTTTTCTTTTATTATATCTCAGGTATTTTTATGGTTTTTTTTGTTGATTTTGTTGTTGTTTTGGGGTGTGGGGTTTGTTTTTGTGGTTGTTTTTTTCTTCTTTTACCTAGGATGCTCTGTATTTTCTGGAATTCTTCTAAAGGTTAAGCAGTGTTCCTGTTTCTTATCTTGGTAAAACATACCAGAATTTTGGTGGTTTATCTTAATCTATTCTTACATGATCTATTTTGCTATAAGTTTTGATTTAACAAAAAGATATTATACAGATCTTTATGTTGCCAAATGGAGAGCAACACACAGTCTGTAGAGTATCTGAACGACATGCAGCTCTAGTCAACATTATCAGTTTTTAACTGTAGGCTTACTACTGAAACTATTCAGAATTTTTTTTCTGATGAATTTCTGTGCTGCATCTGTATGAGGACTAACCATATACTCAGTTGCATTAGACAGCAATTTGAAAGAAATAACTGTTCCCCTCTACCAAGGACTCATGATGCCTTTACTTGAATGCATTTTCCAGCTGGTGGCATTTCAGTTCAAGACCAGATTAAACCAGCTATGAAGCTGAAGCAGGAAGCACATAATATATGAAGAGAACCTGAGGGGACATTCATGAAGAAAGCTAAGGGGGGCTCAGTACTTTCAGCTACCTATCAGGGGTTATAGAAAAGATAAAATCATTCTCTTCTTGAAGGTGCACAATGAGAAGACGTTGGGCAACAGTCCCAAGTTGGAATTTCCAAATGAAAAATATTTCTTCACAGTGATAGTAGTGCTCATTGTAGCAGTTTTCTCAGAGGCTGTGGAGTCTCTGTGCTTGGAAATATTCAAAGCTAGACTCAACAAGGCTGTGAGCATCCTGACCTATGTTTGAAATTAGCCTTGATTTAAGCACGGGTTGGACTAGATGACCTCCAGAGGTTTCTTTCTACTTGAATTATTTTATGATTCTGTTTCATCAGTCAACCTGATGCATTTAAGTCTAGATTTACTACATTTCATTGCTGTCCAATCAAGGGAAAATGTAATCTTCACAAAATAATCAGATGTAATTCTTTGTGACATTCCATAATTTTCAATTTTCAGTAGAATTTATTCCATCAGTAGTGATTCTTATTTTGCTTTTTATTTTCATGAGATTAGAGCTATGATTCAGATCAGATTCAAAACCCTACAGTGGAATGTCATCAGTGTGGGTATATATGTGTATATGTATACATATACATGCACATATACAAGTGGTCTTACTGTCCAAGCTCCCATTACAAAAAACACAGTTTAATCAATAACATCCATAATTTTGGACTTGTTATTAATGTCACTGAAATGAAGATAATTTCAAAGAAATGAAGTAGTTCTTGTAAATTACGACTAGATAGTAGCAGCTAGACAGGTGACTTTGTAAACTAGGCACTTTCTGCAGGTGAATTCATGTTCAGAGAAATAAGAAAGGGAATTTTTAATTTTTTATATACTGGTTAAAAAGCCAAAACTCTCAACCTCGGAATGTAACTGTAAATTTTATTGCATTACTGTAATGCAGTTCTATAATGAGCAAACTGTGGATTTAATAAGTAGTGTAGCACACATAAATTAAACCACATATTTAGAAGATACCAACTTGTACATATAATCTATCCATAAGGGAAAGCTGTCAAAACTCTGGAAATCACTAGCTGTTATGAAACATTTACTTCTACTCTGAATTGGACCTCTGACAAGATTGTAACCAAAACCAATCAATCTTCTATCAGTCTAGTGCTTTTCATAAACACTGAACAGGCTGGTTGTTTTGATTTTAAAGACATGAGCCATGTACAGACACACAGAGTAAGCACTAAAAATAATGCTAAACTTCCCTGCTAGCATTCTGAGGATCAGTATTTTAGAGACATCCAAACTTTGTCTTTAAGCCAGTTGAATTCAGCTGTAAAATCTACTCAAAGTTCATTCTGATGGTTGTTACTGCTCTGCTTAGGTTTAGACAAAATCTCAGATGATTTGAGTTGTGAAATTCCTAGGGGTGGTTAAAACTTTATATTAATTAGGATTTGAATATATTTTTTGAAGGCATGGTCTAAGAATTTATTCAGAAGTACACCTCATTGTTTTCCTATTGACAGTAAATCTTAGAAATTTATTGCCATAACTTTCTTATAAAAGTTGGTATCACAACGTGCTTCCCCAAAAAGGATTTTGCAGGCATGTTTTTAAACAGTTGTGTTTTTCTTATTACAAATTTCAAACATATCAGCATAAATTAATGAACTCTGTAAAATAAATTCCTGAATTAAAATCCATTTTTTTGGTAGTTAAATTCCATTTAATAACATATGTTAAAGTAATCTTAGTTCTTAACATTCTTAATCTGTCATATCCATCAGGACCTGCTGAGATGTATTGCAATTGACTTCTTTATTGTACAATTGGTAAAAAACTCTTCCTTTTTACAAGTGATTGGACATATCTGGAATGTATTTTGGAAATGTGATACCTAATCCAGTACCTCTTAAAGATTTTTGTTAAGCATCTGCTGGAAAAAGTAAATATATGAAAATATACATACCAGGATGTTGCTGTACAAAGAAGTAGAAATGCAGCATTATGTCTACTGCTGTCTGGTTTTCTGTTTAATTAAACTGAGAAGGGTCAAGAGCAGCTGGAGTTTATCATCACTTTCAGCTTTTCAGTAAAATTGAATGTTAGCTGAAAATTTTCTTATCTTAAAAAGTTGTATTTATTATGTACTGTCTTTCTTACTAAGAAAAAAAGTAGTGCTTGGGATAAAGTGACAGATATGAAATATCAATGGTTTTTTAACCTTTATCCTTATCCTTATCGTATTCTTGCTCCTATTTCTACTCTTACTTTCACTGTATTTCTTTTATAAATGAAGCAGTATACAGAAAAAAAGCAACATAGGACATGTTGCAATGCATGTTTCATCCAAGCCTAAGCCTTGCATCCTGCCTCAGAGAGATTTTTTTCTTGGTGTTGTTCACAGGACAAAAATGTGCAGTTAGGTTATACTATGTGTATATCCTGTGTTCTTGTGCTGAGTCAAATTAGCAAATTTAAGTCTAAATGCAACTATTTGGAAGAGGGATTAGTCTGTGAGGCAAAGTTGGGAAAGCACAGAACTCAAAGCCATATAGCACGAGTGCACCACATTTAGTTCATTGAGTGGACCCAGTTTAGTCCACTCACTGTTCTGTTCTGCACTGTCTCTGCCACTATCTTCTGTCCATACAGAATTAAAGCAGTTAAAGCTTTTTTGATTTTTTTTTTCCTGACTTAATAAGACTGGAATGATGATTAGGAACCTCCTCCTAAGAAACTGTATCCCAAAGAACTAGCATTAGATAGGGTTCTAAATCTGATTAAGATAACTGATTTAAGATTTGAAAATTTTAGTATCCCATCAGTTGTCTTGGTTGAATAGTCAGGCCAATATCTACGGCAAAACTATTGATGCACAGAAATATGTTCAAAATCAGCTTCAGTGGGAGTACACTGGTTAATGTCTTGTTCATGAACACTTAGAATATTTTCTTGGCAGCTGATGAAATGGATTCATTCAGACTGAGGCTTGTCTTATTCCCTAAAATTTCTCAGATAGGTGTTTGAATTATTCAACTGTTTCAAACATAGACATCATACTACTGGTACCACATATTTTGTGAAGGTTTTTGTGGCTTGTCTTCTACAGAGTATTTGTACTCCATAATCTGAGTATCTTCACTGCAGAAAGAAGGCGATATTTAAAAAATGTCACTAGATGCTCTGTTTCCTTTTGGCATGTTCAAGGTAGCATCCTCTTGACTGTACAGGATTTTGGATTGCTGTTTAGTGACTGACTTTGCTCATGCACTACATAGGGAGCCTGAGCAACGAGTTTGGCTTTTGGGTTCTATTCTTCTCAAAAACATTAAAACCAGAAATCTTGACAGAGAATCTGTAAGGCTGAGGTAAAACAGATTTAATGTGAATGTTCAAGGTAGATAAGGCAAGAGACAGAAATTTAAATGAGTTGTTCACATTAATATTTGCTACCAATGGTCTTAGACCATAAATTAACTTTTTTTTTTAAAGTGGGTAAGTCAGAATAATTATTTCAAAATGATATAAATGCAGACAGATCAATGAGACCATTTGGTATTGACCCAAGTATTCTGAAGGAAGTGTTAGCTTGTATGTAACCTAGCATCTAAGTTGTCCTTGGTAAGAGAAAAATGGAAGCTCATAAATGGCGATAGCAGTGAGAGAGCAAAGAGAAAAAAAGAAAGAAAAGTCCCACAAAGAGCCAGACACCAATTAGTTTGATTTCTGTGTAAATTGGTCAAACCATAATAAAGGAGAACAGGCAGAAAGATGGATTAAAAAAATGGAAAAGAGTGAAAAATTTTGGTAAGGCAAACCCCATTTCACAAGTCTATGGGAGTCTGTGGACAAATTTTCTATTGTGTACTTGCATTTCCAAAAGTCCTTTGATAAGTCTGTTATTGGCAACTCTTAAAGAAACATAGCCTTAAAGGCATGAGAGAAAAGGTGCTCCTGTGGATTAATATCTGGTTAACAATTAGGAAACAAAGGATGAGAATGGATGTACAGATGTCACTGTGTAAAAATTTACCAGTAAGGACCAAAAGGGAAGTGTGTTGTGACTTACTCAGTTAAACATTCTCATAAATGGTGTGGAAAAAAGAGTAAATAATGAAATAAAATTCCTTTATGGACAGTATAAAATTACTGAGGTTAGTAAAAGCCACAAACTGTCTCTAAGAAGTTGCAAAAAGATCTGTGCGTATAATGCAAAAAAAAATTAAATATTGATAAGGTAAAAGTAATGCAGGTGGAGGAATAATCTGTATACATTTAATGATGGGATCTTAACTAGCTGTCTCTTAACAGGGAATAAAAAAAAATACGAACGACTTTTACTCATTGAGATCAGTTGTCTGCTTCTGAGAATGCTTGCTGAGCACTTAAGGTGGTTACAAAAGAGGTGGAGTTCTGGGGAGTATTAGGAAAGGACCAGAGAACAAAACAGGAAACACCAAATTCTACTCCACTCCATGTTTTGTTTGCACCTTTAATACTGCTTGTAGCTCTAGTTATCTAATCTCACAAAGAACGTATGAAAACTAAAAAGCACTAAAAAAGGATCAGTGATGATTGCATCTAAGCAGACCTGTGAGTATGTGCTACAGAGTGATCTGAAGCCTGAATCCTCTGCCATTGAGATCAAATATAAATCCTGCAGCTTAGGTTTCCTTTTCATGGGAAGAAGCATGCCAGATGAGGCTGGTTGCTGTTCTGCTCTCTCCTTGGATCACCTGGAGTAAAGTCATCTTGGAATGGCATTGCCAGGACACTCTTGTTTAGTTGTAGCTAAGGATAATAACTGAATAATAATTGAAAATGTGGGAAAGCCCCCTATCTCCATGAGAATAGAGGTGTTTTGGTGGTGGTGGTGGTGGTTTTGGTTTTTTTTTTTTTGGCGATGGGGAAGATATGACTGCTGGAGAGGATGTAATAGACACATAAGATGTAAATGGCATGGAAAAGGAGAATGGGATATTATTTCCCTCAATTCAAGAATTGAGCTTCATCAAATCTATTTGAGCAACAGATTTAAAAGCAAACAAAAGGAAATACTTGCCTTTTACAGGTATGTGCTTAAGTTGTTTAGTTGACTGCAAGGGATTCTATGGAAACAAAACCTAAACAGATTCAAGGTGCTATTAAATAAACTGAAGAGAAGTCCACAGAGGTCTTCTAAACATCTCATTCAGGAAATCACTAAAATCACAAATTTCCAAAATCTGTGATACACAGAGAAGATATAACATTTACCTTTTGAACTTCCTTCTAACCATTGTCAAAATTACATCTGGTCACTGGTCACAAATGGACCTGTGCTTGCTCTAAACGCATACAGGTCTTTTTAAGTTCTATAAGCAGTTAAACACTAAGTAACATCTAGGTACCTAAATTCTGTGCAAGACTGTATCGGCTATCAGTAAGCTTTTCTGAATAAATACCATATTTTTTAATGTAATGAGTACCTTCTAAAGCATTAGGGTACCAGGAGATTAAATTCTAAAAATTTAGCAAATCCTCATGTTGTTTTAAATTATTCATCTTAAAGAATGTTTATAACTCTCTTCTTCTTTAAAGTCATCCACCTTAGGCAGCATAATTTCAGGTGTAAATCTCATCTAGTAGTGTTCTGTTTATTTCCAGAAGAAATTATCTGTTTATTTGTGTTGATAAATAAAAAAGACAAGAAAGAAATATGAAGATTTTAGATGAGTGATAAATAGTCTAGAAGTATTTTTTTAAATTTTATAGGGAAGGTTATGTAAGGAACCACTGCCTTTGTAGTAAATAGCTTGGGAAGTTGAGTTTGGATGCAGTTTGCTCAGATCATTCTTTTAAAAAGTACAGATTATTTTTTAAGTGGTGGATTTTAAAAAGCATAGAATGATAATTAATTATGTGAGAACTTCAACACAAGCTAATGAAAAAAAAGCCAAAACAAACAACAGCGAGACATAGCTATAAGGTTCACTTCTCCTCCTCCCCTTCCCAATAAAAAACTGATGCTAAGAAATTACTGCATATTGTAGTTAGTTGACAGCATGAGATTATTTGATGGTAACATGCAGTCTTGGAAAGAGTGAAATGTAATGTCTGTTTCTTCCAAATTTGTAATTTCCAAAGCACCAATAAAACAAGAGTAACTGTCAGTTTAATCAATATTATGTGCAGGATGACAAATCTTTTACAATTTCACTTCAGTCTGAAATTTGTCTTTTGGGATTCACATAGTAGGTTAATTCATTTTCAGCATTCATTTAACAGGTTTTTTAAGTGTTCTATCAAAGACAACAACTTAATGTGACAAGTTTTCAGCAGCCTCCTTTCTTGACAAACCACTTAAGATCTAAATACAGTGGTTATTTTACATTATAATATATACCATCATTTTGTTGGAAAGAGTATGGAAATCACCATTGTTAATGATCAGACATCTTTGTGTGAATTATTCTATTTTCTGAAATACTGAGGGTTACAAATGTTTCTGTTATCTAGGGGAGGGGTATATGTGGCTATTTTAATTAACTTTGTACCATAACACTGTGCCTTTAGAATTAATCTGGATTTAATAATGTGCTTGAAGGCTGTAAGTGCTGTCAGAAAGTAATTACCATATGACTTTGTTCAAACTTGCTTATGGAGTGGAGGTCTTTGGAAGTCCCCTTTATATAGAAAGGTGGTTCTCTCAGAATGCTTTTTGTGCTCCAGTGTTTTTCTAATTTGGAACATATTCTCTTCTTTCATACTAATTAAGAGTCTCAGGAATCCTTCAAATTGTGCTAGATGTTAGTTGAAAGGTAGATTAGAGTCCAACAATGAAACACAAAGTGTGTGAGAGAATTATTCAGGCACATGATTCAGGCATTTCCTGAACTTTATATTTTCTGTATGATGGGGTATTTGTTTTCTAGAATGCTCTTGAAAGGTATATACTTTTTCAGTACAGTGATTTGCTATAAATTAATCAGAAATGCTAAAGTTTTCATATGTCTCTGCTGTGATTTTTCTAGATGTATGGTTTCAGTTAAAATGACTACTGAATCTGAAATATTAACGTAAACTACTGTTTTTAAACATTTCACTCCTCAAACAAAACTGTAACTAAAACATTCTCCAGCAACAGCATATATCACATGGGAGACAAAACACATATGCTTTGAGATACATAATGAAGACAGAAGAAACACTGTTGTTGCAAATCTTTATAGTGTGTAGTGTAATAGAACAAGGCTTTTTCCTCTATGATCGTGCAATTCCCCATGGTTCGTTAGATGCATTTTCATTTTAATGGCTACTTATTTTTAATTCAAGTTTGGAGTACAGAAATATGAGAAAAGATTTCACTCTAATGCTCTGACTGAGGTTTCAATTGCCTTTTGGAATATTACCTTAATTACAGTATTTATTAATTATTTATGCAAGCAGAACCTTTTTTTGTAGACATGATCTTGCATATGCCTTCAGCCTTTGCTTTTTGCTGTATTCCATCACATTTCACAGGCTAAGTAGGGTCAGGATAGGTCAGTGAATGATTAGGAGATTACCAGTGAATTTGGAGGTGCTACCACAAGAAACAGTGTTAATGATTAAGTATCTTGTTTTCACTCCTGAACATTACAACAGGGTGTTACAGGACACAGTACTGTGAATGAATTGTAAAAGCAAGACCACAAGCACTCAACTCCTTTAAGTTATTAAAGACCCAAGAGATTATTTTGAGGTTTTTAAGTTTTGGTGCTAATGGGCTCATTAATCAGAGTGAGAAATTCATAATAAGAATCAGTATATGTATAAGTGGAAGACAGATGAGTTCAAATGGGAAATTAGACACATATTTTAAAGTTGAGGATGATTACTTCTGAAAGCCACTGCAAAAGTGGCAAATTACCCATCTCCAGATGTCTTTCAGATGATCCCTTTATAGGAAGCAATCTTCAGTGGATCAGATGTTATTAAGTTCAGAAGGGTAACTGGGTTAAAACAAAACTGAAAGGGATTCCAAGGCAGTGTGGGAAAACCTCCTCATGTAACCCCTTTTGTAAACTGCATCCTAAGTTATTACACTGGTTCTGACAGACCTGTTCCCTGCCCACCCACTGGAAATCTGTTCTAGAGCTTGATGCTTTAACAGCAAGAAATATTTTTTTTTCTGATTTCCAGCTTTCTTTTAATCAGATTTGATTTAGGTGAGGTTCCTGTTAGACTTGTTACCCTCCGTTTTCCTTGTTTTCCTTTTCTACGCCTGTACTCATAGTACAGGGGCTCCATTAGGGCATAAAGATATGTGCTTACCTTGACATAAATGTTGAAAGGCTACACTTGTGCTTTTCTGCATCCAAACTTGGTTTGTGATATGGTTCAAGGGCCAGATTACACAGATTGCTGCACACCTCTAATACCAACATCCTCCCTAGTTGTGGATTCTGCATAATGAGTGGAGTAAACTATGGCACAATGGCTGAAAGAATTACTGGTTTTATTAATCCACAGGCCTTGGCTCTAGCATACACCACAGTCATGCACAGCAAGTTACAATGAATCTTGAGACACACTTTGCTGAGCAACCCAATGCCTAACAGTGCCGCTTCTGAGACTTCTCCAACACTAACTTTGTCTTCACTCATCTTGCTTAAGATGCCATAAGCTGCAATTCCAACTCTTGGCCACAGTCATAAGCGCTCCGATACGGTGTGCTACCAGGGCTGAGTTGATCAACATGGGCTAATAATTGCTATACCTGCTACAGAATGAGTATGCATGTATGTTCCCATCCTGAGTGAGTTTTAATCTATCCCTAGACAGCGTATTCCAGCAATGGCCAGAAGCTCTGGGGAGTGCTGATGGGGCTCTTAGTAGAAGACATCCCTCTTCCCTAAGCTCATTATTTTACCCTGGTGTTATCCTGCCCTGCATGATGTTGTAAGTGATAGTCCTTATGTCCTCCTATCCTAGAAAACAGTTCTGTTCCTCCTCCCATGGCAGTACCAGTTATGGAGTGGTTTATCTCCAGTGGTTGCTCCAGTGTTCGCTTGAGCATTTTTCATGTAAGGAGAGGCTGAGAGAGTTGGGACTCTTCAGCCTGGAGAAATGAAAGCTCAGGAGGAATTTTGTCAATGTGTATAAATGCCTGATGGAGGGGAATGAAGATGAGGTGGGCAGAGTCTTCTCAGTAGTGCTCAGTGACAGGACAAGAGGGAATGGACACAAATTGAAAAACATGAAATTCCATCAGAAGACAAGAAAACACTTCTTTACTGTGAGGGTGGTCAAACACTGGAATACATTGCAAAGAGAGGTTGTGGAGTGACCTTCTGTGGAGATACTCAAAACCCGACTAGACGCAGTCTCGGACACCCTGCTCTATCCAGCCCTGCTTGAACAAGGGCACCGGACTAGATGATCTCAGGAGCTCCCTTCCAATCTAAATGATTCTGTGATTCTGGTTAGGGAAGCCACTGTGGCCAGACTGTAAATTGGATGGTAGTGCTGAACTGGGGCAGCAAACTTGTACCAAAGCATAATTACAGGAGCAGGGTAGGGAAGAAAGAAAAGTCATGCTAGGAGAGTAAGAAAGTGAGAGTGTTGTGATGACTACTTCCCTGGAGTGTTATAGTTTAAACCCAGAAAATTGTTCTGTTATCTAGGTGAGAAGGGTTGCATTCCTGCTGTGCAAACAGCACAGGTGAAAAAGTTGGGGGAGCTCATATTTTCTGTATTTGGGGAGTACTACGGGTACATCTCATACAAGTAAAAGCAAACCAAGACCAAGACAGTCACCAGAGTCAGTACAAGTGTGTATCCACACTTTACAATACTGCACCAATGTGACAGTTTGCACTGTGAGGCTCTGTTTTTGTCACTCTTAGCCTTTTCAGACCAAAATACCACCTGTGGATGATTCACAGTGCTGATCTCTTTTGCTATTTTCTTGAAATTGTGCTGAGAACCCTTCCAATGACAAATATATCAATCTGGGACAATTGAAGTCATGGAATGCAAACATTCCACTTTTTTAGTTCCCCAAATTGTGCTCCCTGGTTGTATTAACCTTATTTTGGGAGGGTAAACTAACATTAAAAAAGACTCAAGGGGGGCGGGGGGGAAGAAAGGTGGATAATGAATAACAAGAGAACTGGTTCACAGGCTACTAGAGTTCTGTTTTTCCTTGATACCATACTAGGAAGAATGTTATGCATGCAGTGGGGCTTAGCACCCAGAAGTTCCAGGGTTTATGGGATACAGGACTTTCCATAACAGTGTTGGAAGACTTCTTCAGTCAGGGGGAGCAAGATGTGTAGATGTCCTCATCCATTTAGCAAGTTGTGTCTGGTTTGTGTACAGGTTTAGGCTTCTTGGATCTTCTTATATGTGAAAAAGAATATGTGCAGCATGTGTGAGCCAAGATCCTTCAGCAAAACAGGAAACAAACATTAACTATTCTGACACAGTTAAGGAAACATGCAAGGTTAAGGCCCACTAGCTTGAAAGTTTTAGCCAGGTTTTTGTGATGAACTGGCATATCAGCAAATGTCTATGACCAACTGGTTGTGAACTACAATTAGATTGTGAAATCCAAGGATGCTGCATGATATTGATGAAGAATCAGACTATAATCTCTCTAATTCTGCAGAGTCACATCCTAAAACCCTGTCATGGTTTGACCCCAGCTGGCAGCTAAGCTCCACACAGCCGCTGACTTGCTCCTCTCACGGTGGGATGGGGGAGAGAATTGGAAGAGTAAAAGTGAGAACTCCCAGCCAAAACCAGCACAAACCTGAAAATTTTGAAAAAAAGAATTAATTTAAAAGTTACAAGTTAAAAAGGAAAATACTGAGATTGTGGTAGTTTAGTTTTGTCATCTAGAATTCTCTTATTAAGATTTCAGTATGCTGTGTGAGCTGGTACCCGTAGTCACAGTCTCTTCTATCCTCAACTTGCTGTCTGCTCTCCCCAAAAAGCAGCAGCTGCTGATCTCTCTTCCCAGTCATGAAGTTCAGAGGAGCATACACCTACATGATCTCTTTCCATCAGCTGCCTATCCTTTGAACGCCCCAGCCTTTATATCCCTTACGTAATGGTGACATCAGGCTGGCATCTGGTACTGGGAGAAACATGTAGCTCTTTGTATTACATAGGGTAGATGGAGCTCACTCTCAGATAAAATCTGGGATTTGGCTAGAGAACCAGACCATAAGCATATGAATAAGTACTGGTCTTTTGTTTAATAGGAGTTCAGGAACTTGAAAAGCCCATTCTCCTTAGGAAAGAAGATGGGACAATAGGACAGTTTTGGAAAGGGGATGTACTCCTGTATGATACACAGCTGATAGGGAAAACTGGGCGTACAAAACAAGAGGGCTGAATTCAGTGTAGCACAGCAGCAATAATTCCAGACTGAAATAGTTTGGAGGCTGGCCAAAATCAAAATTGCCTTTCAGTTCTTTAGCACTTCAGAGAGTATAGTATATGATTTAATATGGAAATCAGATGCACTGTTTATTCATTTATTTAAATGTTCTCATGAAAACTTAGGTTCTAAGTTAAAAGCAATGTGGTCCTAAAACGTACATTGACACTTTTCATGTACTGTTTAAGTGAAAGGCTAGTGTACGGATACCTTTTTTTCAGCATGATTTTATGCATTTCTCATTTTTTATTGGAGAGGCCACAGCATCAAAATGAATAAAATGTAAAACTTCTTAAATAAGATCCCTACATCCCAAACCAAAAAACCTGCTAAGCATTTTACTACCACGACAACTCTGATGTAACAGGTTCTAAATAGCGCTCTTGGAACGTGACATTCTTTGTCAAGGTACGAAATAATTTAATATTTTTTATAATACTGAAGAAATTATTCTCAGGTTCTTCCTTACAACTTACACATGCTGATTAGTGAAATAAATGACATAAACATCAATGAGGACTAACTTGTGCAAGATAATTTGATTCCATGTGAAAGAATGATCATTACAAGTCTTGATTTAAAAAAGAAAAAATCAAATTCATTTGTATTGATAACATCATTATAAGGATATATATACTAGAGTGTACTTTTATTAAATTCCATTTGGTAATAGTTTAATTTCATTAGAGCATTTATGTTCCTATGATGCACAATCTGTTAGACTCAGATACTCAGGTGCTTGAGTATCTACCTTTAAATACAGATATGTTTTGTTTACATGACTCTACTGTGCTAATACTTTATTGCCATTTAATTCTAATCCTGTGTGCTGCCAAGAAGGTTTAAAAAGTGAAACAGCTCTACCATGGAAATGCTATGACCCCACAGCAATGGTTATTGCATGCTCATTTTGAGCAAGTGGTAGGGGAACTGAGTGAGACATAGCTTTCTCCAAGTGGGTTCAAAGACTTTCATACTTTCTACTGTAAGTTACCTTTTCTAATTTAAAAGCAAAAATCCACTACTCTGCTTAATTAAAACATTACAATTCTTGCTGAAGGGAAAGGCTAAGTGAATGACCCATGCAGGAGAGGCGTTAGTCACAGCCCAGTTGATCTTAAGAGACTTATGAGAGAGTGAAGAGCAAATGTACAAAGCTGCTTTAGTATCAGAGTCAAAAGTTAGAGGTCCTGAAAACTCATAGGCCTCTGTCACATAACCCTGGACATGCTTAAACGCTGAGCACCCTTATTCTCAAAATTAAGGTTTCTCAGCCCATGAGGACCTAAGCATTCTTGAAAGCACTTCACTAGAGCGGGACTGAGTAGTTCAATTCTTATCTTGCACCTTAATTTCAGGAGAATTTAAAATTTATTTCATTTATCTTGAAAATTTTAACCAGTAGATCGCATACATCTTTTGTATCCAGTTCCCTGAAGTGCAAAAATGAAGACACTTATATTTTAAAAGAAAGGCAGATATTTTTCCACAATAAGCATATAATAAATTAATTCTGTTTTGATAAAACAGCAAGCTGTTGAAATATGCTTTGCTGCTCCAAATGAAATGAGTCTCAAGAAATTAAAATGTGATCTATGAAATTCTAAACATTCAATAGTCAATTTAGGAAATGCTAAATACTCGGAAGAGAGACTTTTTATCCCTGAAGATCAAGAACCTGGATTTTATTGCTGGTTTATATATATAAAATATATATAAATATACCATATAAATCTATGTTTATACAGAAGGTACAGTTATATAAAGAATTTTTATTAAATAGCATTTTCTACAATACTCAGCCCTGAGTAACATGAAACTAGTGTCAGTCCAGATGTTCAGAAGAACAGTTTTGAGCTTATATGTTTTATCTGAAAACTTTGTTAGGTTCTACTTTCAGTCAATGGTAAATCAGTACAGAGGCTGGAAAAAGTTCTTAAGCATATATCCAAATGAAAAGACAATTACAAATGATAAAAAACTTAATCAAACCTAAAATTATTATTCTGAATTTAGAAGCTCTGCTCTGATTGTTGTTCAAAATTAATTAGTTCTGTGAGTTCATAAAATGTATTCCACCATCGCAATGCTTCTCAGTAATATTAGGTCTTTGGATTAATATGCTCTTGCAAAGCTTGATGGTGGTTCCTATTGAAAAGTAGGGTTATATTTTTTTTTCATAATGGAATTTAATATCAGTTTAACCAGCCTTAATTAAAGTTTGGCTTATAAATCATTTTCTTGAGTAGTGCAATGAAATTTTCTGAGGTTTATGGCTTTTTAATTAAAACTAATTAAGCCAACTTGTGGTTAAGTGCCTGCAAACTAGTTCCCTTACATTTCCAAGTTATTGTACAATGTTCTAGTCACAATTTAAACTTTATTGGGACTCAACAGATTAAAACGTTAGGCAATAAAAATCTAGTTTTTTAGGTAACTATTGACTTTTAATCAAGCAATTTAAAAAAATGAGTCATGTTTTGATCTAACTATCAGTTATGTGATGATAACTTAACAGCACAATTAATACAGACCATGACCATATATATACCTTTGATTGTCTCTTGTGTCAGCATTCCATTTTGGGTACATATGTAGAAGTAAAACATTACTTATTGAAAATTAAGTTTTACATACAAGTATTCACACTCATAATACTAAGCATCACTTTCAGCTTTAGCTAATTTATTCTTTTTGCACATATGTATTCGATGTGTAATTGCATTATACATCTCAGTGAACTTGTCTGTCATGATTTTGTCACATCTACGTCTGTATTATTAATCTCTGCTACCTTATATAAAATAATATGCAGTTAATTTTTAATAGATTCTTTCGAGCAGTAATTTTCAAAAAATATGATGTTGGAGAATTAAAATAATAATTTTCTTGTATTGCATGGGCTAGGTTGAGGACAACATGTGACTTGCTAGGGTCAGAGTATAATTCTGATGTTTTAAGTCTTGCACCATTTTTTTTCTGTATTAGTTATATTGTCTCAGTAATACTGTTACTTCTGTTTCAGTTCCTGATGACCAGTCAGTCTTTCCCCTGGCCCAGACCCAAACAAGCAATTATAGACAGTATTAATTTGAATTTTGATACACTAAGAACTGAACTGAGTGTGTGTAGCAGTGGAATTATCCACTTCCCTCAGTTTTGATGTTCTTACACTGAAGTCTTTGACTGATGTTTTGTCATTCCTTCTGTGCGTCTCATCTTACTCTCACAAAGTCTTTCCCAAATATGATTATGAAATTCATTATTATCTTTTACCTACCAGATGTTGTAACTTACTTCTCTCTCCAACACTTTTTACATTTTTGTTCTATGTCAAAAATTAGATTTTTTTCCAGGGGGAGGGTCTTGTGCCTCCAGTCTATATGCACTTCACTTTCTTCTTACAATTGTCTATGAATCAAGAATATGAGAACACATTTGCAATTTCTCCACAGAGTTCAAGCACCCTAAAAGAAATATTTGGAGAAAGATAACCTGCAGAACTGTGCTTCTGTTGTGTCCTGTTAACGTAGGGTAGGTAGTTCAGAGAGTGCTTAATTCAGTCCTTAGGATTCAGTCAATGAAACAGTTTTGTTTAGTTTATATAGTTTATATCTATATGTTTTTATATAGTTTATATAGTTTTTGTTTAGTTTTTTATGGTTATTACTGTATGTATTATAAATTTCAATACTGTGAGATTTTCATTGCTGTATATATTTTGCATGTTAGCTGGTTATTAACAATCTGTTGTAAACAAGTTCAAGAAATAATGCTAACTTAATGGTACGGATCTTCCTCTCAGCCTTGTCATATATATAGACAGCCATCATCTGGATATTGATAATATAACTGTATATGACTGATACATTATTTAAGAAATAGATCAGATAGATAGTGAAAAAATACAGAAAAGTGTAGTATGTGCATGTAAAGATTTACAATATATTGAATGTGCTCAGTTACAACCGAGTTTATAAAAATTTCAAACAATACGCAGATCTGCCCTAGCCTTTACTAATTCTGACAATTTTTAATTACAATATTACCATATAATCTTCATATTGTTTTCTGACTATATTCACGTATGAATTACAACTATAGCTGTTTAATTCTAATCATCTTTGATTTGTTTTTCTCACGAGCAGTAAGAGGGCTGGGCATGGCAGATATTGACTATGCGTTTAATAGCTTTAACAGCTGCTTGTATTTTCTTCCAATATTACTGAATCTGAAATGCTTTCTTTTTCTCAGGAGAATATAATGGAAGTTATAAGAAATCAAGAATTTTTACTTCTACCAGCTGAAGAGCTCCATAAACTTCTTGCTAGTGATGATGTGAATGTTCCTGATGAAGAAACTATTTTCCATGCCTTAATGATGTGGGTGAAGTATGATATGCAGAGACGATGCAATGACCTAAGTATGCTACTTGCTTATATCAGATTACCACTGCTTCCACCTCAGGTATTTTTTTTTAAATTTAATAATAATAATAATAATAATAATAATAATATCACTGTTACTGTGATTATAATCTGCAACTACTGAATGCTCTGGGTGTTTAAAAGCAAAACTGTTAAGAATTAGAAAAAATGAATGGCAGCCTTTCATCCAGAGTGACCTCAATAAACTTGAGGATTGGGCCAACAGATACCCAAGAAGTGCAGAGTTGTGAAACTGAAGAGGAGTAACCACAGATATCATAACATGGAAGGTTTTCCTGAATTAACTAGACCAGGTGATCACCAAATCCAGTGTTGGCATTAGCCCTGATTTAAGTGAGAGGTTGAACTAGTTGACCGCTGGAGGTCCTTTGGAGCTCCCTTCCTGTGAATGCTTCTATGATTCTGTTATTTGGGCTTCAGTTCCTTTCTTTTTCAGAGAACTAAGTAGTAATTTTCTTCTGTTTAGTACTGCCAGATAATCATTCTCTTTTCAGCTAGTGTACTGGGTCTGGCTGGGGTGGAGTTAACTTTCTTCAGGGCAGCTTGTACAGTGCTGTGCTTTGCCCTTGTGGCTAAACCAGTGTTGGTAATACACCAGCTATTGCTGAGCAGTGCTTACACAGCATCAAGGCTTTCTCTCTTCCCTACCCCACTACCCCTCCAAAAACCAGTAGGTCAGCAGTGGACAAGAGCTTGGGAGGAGACACAGCCGAGACAGCTGACTCCAACTGACCAAAGGGATATTCTGTACCATATGACATTGTGCTCAGCAATATAAAGCTCGGGGAAAGGGGGAGAAAGGGGGAGGATGATTGTTGTTATAGCATTTATCTTCCCAAGAAACTGTTACACGTACTGAGGTCCTGTTTACCATGACATGGTTGGACATCTGCCTGCTGATGGGAAGTAGTGAATTAATTCCTCTTTTTGCTCTGCTTGTGCACACAGATTTTGTTTTCTCTATTAAACTGTCTTTACCTTGCTTTTATTTTCTCCTCATCCCACAGGAGAGGGGAATGAGTGAGAGGCAGGGTGGGTGTTTGGCTGCTGGCCAGGGTCAACCCATCACAGCCCTTTTTGGCACCCCACACTGGGCACCAAAAAGGACTGTTTATGGGGAAGGTCACAACACTGAGAATTGGGCAGTGATGAGTAAGGTCAGAATCAGCTACCACTTTAGTCTTGTTTTTTGATGGTGACTTTTAGGTAATTCCCTAATTGTACTAGCAATAATATCAGATCATATCAATGTCTACAGGAGTTATTTCTGCATAGGAAGCCAGAGACAGTTTTCTCACATATCTAAATCTCTTCACATTCATTTGAGCGTACTTACTGTTCCTTAGAGATCAAATCCTGAGCTGAGAGTCCAATGAGTGAACAAAGGAGTCACTGATACAGCAAAACATTGAGCTATTTCTTCTCGAAGTCTGTAAAATTTATTTCCTTCAGACCATGAAAGAAAAAAAGACAAAAATAATGTGACAATGGTGAATACTTCTGGTTGTGAATCCTAGTTGCAATTCTGGATATTAACCTTCCAGAATGACTCGCTTGTCCAAAACCAAGAAAGAAATCCATGTTCAAATCTGCTTAAAAATCAAGTAAATATCAATACTGGAATCCTCAAATGACATCCTGTGGTTCCTTCATATTGGGTATATGACACTACAAAATAAAAACAGAGAGACACTTCAAACGCCAGATCTTGGTCACCCTTACTGCTCAGTTGTTAACTCAATCCCTGGCTCTGGTTTGAACCGCTCCAGTTAGCTCTCTTCCAGACAGCTATCCTGTAGGGGATTGTAGCCCTAGCCCAGTTGGTGGTACTCAGTAATTTCTTGCCGTATTTCCTTTACCAGTGTAAGCATAGCATATGATTCTCTGACATGCTTAAGTAGTTATTCTGTTTCAGCTAATATTTTGAAGAATATGGGAAGAAAGATGAAAGTAGGCTAAGGGTGGCAGCTCACTACATGACCAGATACTGGTATTATTATGTCTAGACGTACAAAAGATATACCCACTCTGAAAGGAATCAAGAAAAGAATGCTAGGAAGGAGATGATTAAAACAAGAACTATCATAAATCATGATGCTAAGATTTACAGTCACTTTGTGTCATACTGAGATCTCAGAGGGTTGGGTTGGGTTTTTTGTTTTACTTTCCAATATAAAATATGCTACAAAGGAAACAGTCAAATATGGCAAACTTAAAGGTTTCTTTGTCAGAAATGTGAGCTATTTGTTTTTCAACATCTATGCCAGTCGAGAAGCTAGCACACAATACTGTGCATTACTGTAGTCTTTAAAGTGTTGTGGTTTTTTTTTAAATCTGCCAAGCACTTACAAAAAGTAACTTAAAGTGTTCACACACCAACCTCACCTCTAGCTCTTACTGTGTAGAAAGAGATCATGCAGGCTTTGTTGGTTACTGATCCCTGCTCTAGTTCTTAGTAATAATTTTCTTTAAAATGAATATCTGCAAGATCTACCACTACGGAGTTAAATGAGGCTATTGACATAAGTCAGATGAAAGGAGTACAACTATTTTGTTTGTTCTGTGAATTACTGAAAATGGTGAAAAATAGAACCAAAATTAAAAAGTTTACTTTCCTTTTCAGTAGCCTTATGTAAAATACCAGGTTATGTATGTATGTGTGTAAGGTTTGTAATAGTCTCATTCTCATCTAGACTGCCTTTCCCATGAAAGTTTGGACCAGAAGATCTTTCAAAGTCACTTCCAACAGGGGCTGTTCTATGATTCTATGATTCTATGGTATATAAAGTATCAACTCAAATAATTTAGAGGCAAGATTTCAAACTACTTTTATGTTCAGAAGCTTCTAATCCCACTACAAATTCTAAATGTATGGCTCATAAATTTAGCTGCATTCCTCCAGTCAGTAGGGATTTTACTTCATCTACCTATCACTTACTTTGCTTACCTCTGCACTGCTGATTGCATGTAAACCAGTGATCCCCACATTACCAAGCTGAGTGTTGTAGCTGTTTATCCATAGTGTTAAAGGTAATTCACTGTATAGTTGAGTAGCTATGTCCATACTACCTGCTTCTGGGTTTCCTCTGGTGTCTCTGTGGCTCTAACACATACGGATATCCTGAGACACTGCCATCAGCACTAATGTCCCTCATTTATGCAACTGAATTGTGTCTACTTTGTTATACATCATCCTCATGAGAATATCCTGGATACCTTAAGTTATCCAGAGTATCACTATATCCCATGTTTAGCAACTGAATTAAATCCTAGATTTCCTCTGCCTATCCTAGATAAGCATCACAAATAAACATGTATCATTGGTACCTCGTACCATTGACACCCACCTATAAATTCCTAAAACAGTTGTGTTAACCTCAAACTTAATTCATTGTGTATCTTTTAGAAAATTTCTCATAAAACTTATTCTTCAGATTCAAGTCCAACTTTCATAGGGAACACATTTCTTTCTGAACAGCCAGGAGGCAGGTGACCAGTGAGCAGGGTATATGAAAAAAAATAACAATTTCAAAACTGTTTGTAAGGAGTTTCAAAAAGAATTATTTTAGAGTAATATATTTCTGGCAATTCTCTATATTTTTTGTTCAATTTAATCTGAAAATTAACCCTTATGCACTGGTGCTGGTCTATAATTGAGTACTGCATCATATAAATGTTTTCTATAATGCTAAAAAAGTATTTAAAAATTGTTTCCAAATTGAAATTAAGATATAACAAAATTTCAATAGAAAATTATTGAGACCTGGAGGTGAAAATTTACTTTTTATTACCAAAAGGTGATTTTTTTCCTACTATGGTTTATACTTAAGTATAAATCAAATAAAACATTCTATCATTCTTATTGCACTGAAAATTAACTGAAGAACTGTCTGGAGGGAAGCCAGGTCAAAATTAAAAGCTAATCATTGGACTTTTGAGAAAAAAAGATTTGGGTTCCTTACTTTTAAATTCACTAAAAAGATGAAGTCATGGACTGCGAAGATTATTAACAGATTGGAAAGATTGTACTGAGATCCT
Organism: Leptodon cayanensis; assembly: GCA_027564655.1. NCBI lineage: Eukaryota > Metazoa > Chordata > Aves > Accipitriformes > Accipitridae > Leptodon > Leptodon cayanensis. Next base: position 19,655,189 of record JANXJC010000008.1, read on the forward strand.
CTTAAAATGAAGGCTTAGATTTATAGCCTGAGTTTTTATGATACCTCATTTCACTTTCAAGGTACAGTAATTATATTGGCAATGTAGTCAGACTTGAGTAATAGGATATCAAACAGTGTAATTCAAAATTCAATAGCAGAATTTAGGAGAAGACAATCATTATTAACATATTAAAAGGAAAGTATCATGAAGCTGAAAATGAAATAATAGAACCTGTAATGCTGCCATGGAAATTTAGTTTAATTTTGCTCCTTTGTTTTGCCTGAAACCATTTGCTAAACTAAACCACTTCATATTTCTTCAAGTCAGACTAGAAAGATGGGTGGATTGACCAATATAAGAAATTATTGCACGTTATAATAGCTAAGATTTAGTTACTTCCTTTCAAAAGGTGTTCCAAATATTTTGTGTGGATCTGTACAGAAAATGTATCTTAGTATATGTTCATTTTCACTCTTAAAGGATTCAGGGAGGGTAAATATTTGGTGAGAGCCTTAAACCTTGTTAATGCTGAAGTATTTTAGAATATTTACTTGAATTGTTCATTAACAAACATATCATAAATATTTTTTCCTGTGATTTTTAATATCATTCTTCACTGAGGGTAAGTTAATAAACAAGTTAAGAAACAAATAAAAAATACCGTTAAGCTGACATTTTGTCAATTGTTCAAAAACTCTAAGAAGCTATTTTTTGTAGCTAAAAGGTACCACAGTTGCCCTAAATTTTCAGCACTATTTTTAAATGAAATTTGAATAAAACCATTTTAATCTTTTAAAAAATCAAACAAAATTAGTACGTGTAAAACAAAGCAAAAACACTAAAGAAAGTTTGTGGATATGTCTTTTTTGACATGATATGATAAACATATACATAATCACAGAGTCACAGAGTGGTTGAGGTTGGAAGGAACCTCTGGAGGTCATCTGGTCCAACCACCCTGCTCAAGCAGAGCCACCTAGAGCCAGTTGCCCAGGACCATGTCCAGATGGCTTGTGAATACCTCCAAGGACTGTGCCAGGGCTCGGTCACCCTCACCGTATAAAAGTGTTTCCTGATGTTCAGACCGAACCTACTGTGTTTCAGTTTGTGCCCATTGCCTCTGGTCCTCTCAGAGGGCACCCCTGAAAAGAGCTTGGCTCCATCCTCTCTGCACCCGCCCTTATGCACATTAGTAAGATATCCCCCGCCCCCAGCCTTCTCTTCTCCAGGCTGAACTGTCCCAGCTCTCTCAGACTTTCCACATAGGAGAGATGCTCCAGTCCCTTCATCACCCTCGTGGCCCTTTGCTGGACTCTCTCCAGCACGTCCATGTCTCTCTTGTACTGAGGAAGCTAGAACTGGAGACAGCGCTCCAGATATGGCCTCACCAGCGCTGAGTAGAGGGGAAGGATCACCTACCTCCCTTGACCTACTGACAATACTGCGTCTAATGCAGCCCAGAACACTGTTAGCCTTCTTTGCAGCAAGGGCACACTGCTGGCTCCTGTTCTGCCAAGCTGCTTTCCAGCTGGGTGGCCCTCAGCATGTATTGGAGCATGGATATACATACACATGCATATGTATACATTTATTTCATTCTTTTATAGTAGAATGTTCTTGTGAACCTTTTTTAGTTAGAGGTGAAAATCTATAGTTGTGGAAAGATACATCCATTAAGGTCTGGCTAGAACAGCTAAAGGTGTTCTCACCTAGTTCCCTGACCCATCATCTAATGAATACGTTCCCCATGATGCGTGAGGTAGTGATTACCATCCCCACAGCTCCGGGAGCAAAACAGCTCATCTGAATCCTCACTAGTTCTATATAGGCAAAAGTCTAACCTTGTCTGCAGTTGAAGCTAAAATATTAACTTCTGGCCTTGAAAGCAAACAATATACAAGAGTTTATGACACTGAATTCTCCTGACATTTCTTTCCTCCTTTCCCAAAACAGAATGGTTTCTTCTCTGCTTGTATCTCCTATTCCCTGACTCAAGCTGTAGCTGGAAAATGTTCAATGCAATTCATCAGATGTTTGAGCCTCTGCCTAGCCCTATTTTGTTAACTGGTGATGTAATTGCATTTGCTAAGACGAAAAGCTTGTTTTTGCTGATTGTCTGTACACAGTGTAATGTATCTGTTAATGTTGAGGCTACAGCATGAGCCAAGAATGAGCTTCTGTTGGGCAAAACATTATTTTTACAGCGTTTCTTAAGAGTGTGAGAAGTTGCTAATGACAGTTGGGCTGCTGAAGGAAATTACAAGCAGGGTTAGGGGTTAACACATGATACTGAGTGCCTAGAATAGCATGAGTAGTAAAGAATGAGGATGTTATAGTTATGTTTTAATGTTTCTCAGCAAAGATGTACGTGATAAAAAGAGCACAAATAATTACTTGCAGAAATGGGTAAGTTAAAGATAACTTGTACTACACCAGTGTGCCGTGTTTATAATGGATGTTTTTTGCAACTACTTGTAATAGTAGATCATTGGTTAACTATGAAAGATAAAAAAATAGCATACGGTAAAGCATAGATATTACTGCCTTTCTCTCTGCAACACTTTTAATAATACCACTTCCAGAGGCTTGCAGATCACATCAGTAGGATAATACATAGTCTTTGAGTATTAAATACACTGTGGCTCAGATCCAGTGAAACTGATATAGGCATCTAAATTAGGTTTCTTGCCCAGGGGCAGAAACAATCCAGTCCTTATAAAGTGAAGTATGTAAATACTCTGTAAGTCCCTGGAGAGAAAGTGAACTGATCCACTTGGGTTCTATTCTTATTTATACAGAGATGTTGTAGGGAACCGGTAGGAAATGCTAAGCCTTTAAATCCCCTCAGAATGCACACATTACATCTGGCCATACATGATTTAAAAAATGTATATGAATTTGCATGTAATAATTGAGTAGAAACCCTTTAAGTTATAGCTTGGATAATTGACATTGTGAGGCAAACTTGTAAATTCTTTCCACAGCTCAGCTGGCATTTGGCAAAGAGGGATTTCTCTGTACTGCTAAAAAAGCAATTAACCAGGCAGTCATCCAGCGTTGAGGTTCATCGGATTCTGATCTTTTCAATATATATTGGGCTAGATGAAACAATTGAAGGATCCTTCGCTTAGCAAAAATGGAGGGTATCACTCTATGTCGGTCAATCTCTAACTTTCTCCTTCAGAGCACTGTGATTGATTATATGGTAACTTTTTTCAGTTCTCTTACCATCCCTGGCATCACTAAAGAGGTGCAACTGATATGAATTCACACCTGACTAGGGTTCTAGTTTTTTTAGAGTGGTTCTAACCTACTGATCTGGGGTAAATGCTAAGTATGTGTGTATGTTCAATCATCCTTTACAACATTTTGTGAATTCTTTCAGTCATATCTAAATGAATTGGATGCCAGGAGATTATAACTTTAATCTGAAAGGACTGAAGGTATGAATCAGTTTCTTACTCACCTCTGTGTGTAGGCTCTCCGCATCAGATAGATTCCTGACCTCCCACTGTAGACAATGAAGATCTAGTGCAGTTCTCAGCACATAGGAACAAACCTATGTGCTGATTTGAGAGGTGCCATGGATTATCGTGCTGCCTGGCTCCCAGCAGATTTTCTAGAAGTGTTCCCTCATAAATCCAGTGCCATATTTACTGGCCTGTGTGGATTCTTAGACACCATGTGGCATCTCAAATGGTGCTAAATGCTTGGTTTTGTGCAAGTGAATTAAGCAGTCACTCAATTTGAATGTCGACCTGTATCAGAATAATAGAAATTTGGAAATGTGAGGAAGCTTGACAATATTTTTAATGTAATTTTTATTTTAAATTCAAGTAAATAAAAATAAATCAAGTACATTAAGAATTAATAACTTCTCAGTCCATAAAAAGGGAGGTTCCAGGCAAGCTTCTAGGATGGTTTCCATATTCCTGTATTAGTTTTTCAATGTAGGAGAAGTCTGTGCCTGAATTTTCACTTGCCTGTGAAATGGCAATTAGTTGATTATAGTCACTAGAGGCAGAATATGCTGTCATTTCTCTGCTTTTGTTATATAGATCATGCGGTAAAGCTAACGTTTTTCTTTTTTTTTGTGACAACTTCTCTGGCTGCAGAGGTACCTTGTCAGCTGATACTTTATCTGAAGAAAGATGTGATAATTCAATGCAGTGTGCAGATATGATTCAAAGGGATCTTTTTTGTCTTTTAGCTAATTCTATAAGTGTCCAAAAGTCCTGTCAATATGGCTGGCATTTCTTGTGTAGATAAGTGACAATGTGAAAATTTGTAAACAGTGAAAATGATAACCATTCAACACAGTTATGCGTGACATTCATTTCCAAATACGGTTTTCTATCAGTAAAGTTTAGTAAATATCAGTAAATATCAGTAACGTATCAGTAAATGCTTTGAAGCTGTTGTGAGAAGCTGTTCAAATAAAAAGTTGTGGCAACATTATGCTATAATACCATTTCTTTATCCTACATACAGGCAACTTACCTGACTTTTTATTCAGTGTCTCATGGTATACTGAGCATATGGTTTGCTACTAAGTATGTTGGGGTAAATTTATTCACTGGAAGAGTAGATCTTCAGTAGGTAAATCACTTTTGCACATAGTCATAAAATTATTGGGGAATAACAATGATGAATAGAAAATACAAACCTTGCCTCTCTTTATATTAATTCCCCATTGTCAAAGGTTCAGAACAATATTTTGATAAAAATATTCTACTTCTGTTACTCATTCTATGTGGTTCATTCTATGTGAGATGTTGTAGTGGTTTTGATTCTAGGCCTTCCTTGGCAACCAGGGTACAACCAAGGAAATGGTCATGTTCCTAGTATTCCATACAATTTTTCACGTGACCCAGATGCATAAATAAGAAGGGGGACTGGAGGCCTGGGTTTTAGGCTGTC
>JANXJC010000008.1:19660190-19693122 GCA_027564655.1 Leptodon cayanensis
AGAGGGGGTGGGGGGAACAGAGGCTGCAAACTGTAAGGTTTGAGCATTCGGTGGGAAAACCGGATCTAAACCATTACAGATGTTTATTCTCATAAATGTCTCCATGAGAATGTATAGAGTGTGTTCATGTGAAAACAGGTATTTATTGATACATTGGATTATATTAACTGTCCAAATCAGTTATAAGCTCTGGGAATATAAGAGCACATCTTCCCTTGACCTTCAGAACAGCACTGTTTTCAGTGCTTACCTAAATATGTAATACAGTTTTATTTGCATAAAGTGATTTCTTTAGTTTTGAGAAGACATATTTTGCCTGTTTATAGTTTTACAAGGTCATATTATTTATAGTCATTATTTGGCACCTTTCTGTCTTTTTCTGTCTTAGTGACTGTCAGATCATAAGTTGTATCAGATTGTTGCAGAAATTGCTCAATGTGTGTGTGGCTATTCAGCCATCCTCTTTGGCGACATATTTTTAAGTTCTTTCAATAAATTTTAACTGAGTAGGGTGCCAGGATATTATAACTCACATCTGAAAATCCTGTATGTTCAATGAAACTATTGAAAGTAAATTCACTGGGGGTGGATCAAATAACAGTGATGTACCCCATGTCATTTTCCAGATCAAACTCATTTGCACTTATTTTTTAATCGTACAAATAAACTGCATCATAATAGCTTGCATGGATCTCAGCAATGAAAATTAGCATAACTTTAGCAAAGCTCTCGTGTCATTTAGGCATATACCTGATATGCTGAGACTTGCCAACATGCTTAACACCCAGCTGTTCATAGCAATTTTAATGAAAATGGATAGGTGCTAAGCACTTTTAAAAGTCTGCCAGTGTAGTTCACATTCCTAAACAGAGCTGCAAGTTGCTGACCACTTTTAGCAATCTTGTTTTGAATACGTTTTCAGATACCTGATTCCCTTAGACCTGTCCTGGCTTTGTTTTCATTTATGGGCATATGACATGACAATTGCCATCAGATTAAAACTGTACTGTATGTAATGAACACTGTTGTTTCACTCTCCAGTAAAATATTTTGCTCCTGAGTGGCAATAATAGCAAAAATCCAGTTCTGCTGGATTTTTAAATGATTTTGTGGAGTTTATTATGTAGTAGCGGGCTCTATTTTGATTAATGAGGGCAACAAAGAAATTGGAGAGAGAAGTTTTATTACAAGAGAAAACCAAGCTTTCTGCAGACTTCACCGTTCTGTTGGGATCTAAACAAGGTAGCAAGACCTTTCAACGTGGGCCAGAAATACCCCCAAACCAGAAAGTCATTAAAATCTGTCAGTGGAGTAGATTCATTCAGCCTGTCTCCAATCCCTTAACTATCTAAGCAGCCCTTCTCTGGACTCTCTAGTCTCCCTTAAGTGCCTTCTCTCTCTTATACTGGGCAGCCCGGAACTGGACACAGCACTCCAGCTGTGGCCCTGCAAGTGCCAAGTAGAGGGGAAGGATCACTTGCCTTGACTTGCTGTCAATATAGCAGCCCAGGACACCGTTAGCCTTCTTTGTGGCAAGGGCGCATTGCTGGCTCCTCTTCATTCTAGTGTCTGCCAGGACCCCAGGTCCTTTTCTGTCAAGCTGCTTTCCAGCTGGGTGGCCCCCAGCATATACTGGTGTCTGAGGTTGTTCCTCCCCAGGTGTAGGACTTTGCACTTGTCCTTGTTGAACATCATGAGGTTCCTGTCAGCCCCTTCCTCCAGCCTGTTGAGGTTCCTCTGGATGGCAGCATGACCCTCCCAGTCACTGTCAGCCACTCCTCCCAGTTTGGTATCATCAGCAAACTTGCTGAGGGTATACTCTGCCCCATCATCCAGATCAGTAATGATTTCTGTATTTAACGTAGAGGTATCTAAGCTAGTTTTAGAGTAACTAGCTTATCAGAATAGTAACAGGGTGAGAGTTGACCCTAGCAAAGATCAAACTGTCTTTCTGTATGGCAAGTTTTGCTGCTGGTTGTTGGTGTTCCATAGATCATGCCTCCAGAGGTCACACAAACATAACTCATTGAAAGTAGTGAAGGGAAAGATCAATCAATAACTACTCTCAGTAATTGTTAACAACAGGTAGTTTTAAAAGCAGAAACCTTTATTGCTCTTGACATGGTTTGAAATCTGTCACTTCTAAGTAAAGAAGGAAGGAAAAAGGGATTGCAAATGCTTGGACTGGTACAATGGGGTATCTTGAATAGTCTTCCTGGAAAAGGGTAGAGATCTAAGAGATGGGTTGGACTTCCCTTCCCTAATGTTAAGTCACAATTTTTGCAGTGTAGTGCTGTTTTCTATATCCTTCCTTCTCCCTTAAATTGATTCTGCATAATAGAAAAACACATAATCAGAAACATGTTCCTCTCTAGTTCTAGCTGAGCCGTGAACATTTCAGAGATTATGTATGTACTGGAGTAATTCTTCATGTTAATCATTTATAACATTTATCCTTGAATTACACTATATGGAATAGGTGTTTAAATAGACAGTCCCCTTTTTATGTAAGGTTTTCTTACCCATCCTTTTTGCCTGTTTCTAAGACCTGAAGATCATATTTGAAACAGGAGAACATTATTTAGGGAAAAGACGCTGCTTTTGTATTCCATTTCTTTGTAGTTATTCTCTTATAGGGGTTTTATAAAAATGTCGTCAGTTTTGGTAGAACACAGTTACTACAGTTAACAGGTAACTACTGTTAAAAATAAAAAACCCCAGTAATTTTCAAATGTAGGCTATTACCTGTTCTTGACTGAATAACATTTGTGTTCCATTTGCTGGCATCTGTCATGCTTTTACCTAATCTTCTATTTGATTTATCACTTTCTGAAGAAAAAAAAAAGAATTTGATTCAGAAGAGCTTCAAATAAAATCATCTGCCTTTGAACCAAAGGAGACCAGATAGTAAGAATATTTTGTGATAGCCCAAACTTTTTGTTGCTTCTAGTGTTGGGGTATTTTTTTTCTCTTTTTTTAATGTGATTTTTTTGTTCATCTTCCTTATGAATGCAATATGACCTCTAGAACTTTTCTTATTTCTTATGTGGTATTTTAACACTATCGCAAAATATGCATGGGTCTCAGAATTATGATATTACTTTTTTCCTCAAGGATTAGAGAAGAAAAAATACAAGGTACTCTGTGACAGATTGATCTCACCTAACTTTAGATATCTAGAAAGTAAATATCTAACACATGGGGTAGGTATTTACTTTAAGAAGGGATCTATCTTAAAATAAAGATTTTTTTTTTTTCTTCATTTACTGGAGAGATAGCCTAGCACAATGGGGTTAAACGTAGATCACTGCATCAGTATAATTAAGCGTGTAGAAAGCTTGCATCTTAGAATTTGCACTCCTTATTTCAGCCACCATGTAAAATACATAGATTTATAAAATTGTGAAAAAACATCACTAGAGGTAGAAGCTGGGGGGAGGAATAAAACATTTTTCCGAGACTGAATAACATTTGAATCAGTAACAAACATATCAGTGTGCTAAGTAAATTGGTCAAATTAGTACCAGTTTCAAGGATACACCGAGTAGTACTAGTAGTCCAACAGAAGTCAGTATGTGTGCCTAAAAAGTGTGGGCATATTTACAAATTAAGTTAAAATTAAAGTTTGAACAGTGTGATAAAAGATAACAAGGGACCACTTACAGAAAATAATACTGAAGATTTTAATAAATGGGCTCATTAAATCATAAGCATTGGGGAAGTGTTAATGTTGTGAAAGTGGTTTCAACACCACAGTTTAATTACTTACCACAGATGCTACCAATGAATATTCCAATCCCATTACTTAGTTTATTCAAGAGAGTGGGGGAAACAAACCCCAGTTTCTTCATTTTTATATCAAATGTAAAGCCTCAGAGAATGTGTGTGTTTGTTTATCTAATATATTCATTTTGGTAATCTAATGATAGATTAAGGAAAACAAATTTCAACTCTGCTTTATTCTTTTTGTTTTGTTTTGTTCTTTGTACCCTGATGTGGGGGAGGGATGGGGAGGACTCAGGATTATAACTGAAGGGTAGAAAGCCAGTTTAAAATTTCTTCTGAATGTGAAATGACTTTTATGTGTGGGGGAAAAGTTGGAATTACAAATCAATTAAACACCGAACACATTTCCTCTGCCAGTGACTGTGATCACCAAGAATACCATCTTAGCAGATGTCAGAGTTCAGCTGTTAGACAGAAAACACAATTAGATTTCTTTCCAAAATTCCAGTCCAAGACTGTTCACTACTACTGCTATGGGATTGATCTCTTTGCCATATATTATTACCTCCATGCATACACAGATCACAGAGTTATAGACAGACTAATGAAAGTCTGTTGTGTCTAAGCAATAAATCTTAATGCAGATTATTTGTAATAGAAATGATTAGCTGTATGTTTCAAGAAAAAACTGGTCTAGAATTTCTTAAAGATCCTTAAGTCTGCTGCATCTTATTGCTGAGGAGAAAATAACCTTTCTCTGAGAATACAGAAATCTGGGGGATTTAGTATAGTCTCTTTCTTTGTGAGTTAGTTGAGCAGCTGGCTTGACTAACTCATACATTATGAATAATTTAGTCCATGAGCAACACAAATATTGAATTTCATATACTGAATGTTTGTGTTACTACAGAAAAATGCCTGGAAATAATCTCTGAGCTAAAACAGGTTTACTGAAATGATTAATTAAACATGAATAAGAAAGAAAGAATTCTAAACAGATCCAGAATGTTCAATAAGCTGAAAGAAAATGTTAGAAAACAAAACAATATGAGACATGCTAAATTAGAGAAATTATTAATTGCAAATATATTTCATTTTTTTATTTTATTTCTAAGGTAATATATTGAAATGGTTGTTCTAAAAACAAATAAAAACTCAAAAGGATAAATTAGGTATCAGCTTTTTTTTAAATTTCAATTTACAGCCCTTAATTACAAAACACTCAAGTGAATAAAGCAGATGATTATGTTGGATTTAGCTCGATTCATTCAATTTCTAACAAAACAAAAAGGTCTTTAAGTAATATTGCTAAGGTTTAGTTGGATAAAATGGGATTTAGAAATGGAGTTTAAACTTCAGCTCATACATGATCACATTGTGACCTTGTGATCTCTACATTTAGGAGTCCAGAAAAGATAACAACTTTTATATTTTTTAAAAGACTTAAAGGAGAGAGTAAGGGAATGTTTAAGTGATTTAATCTACTTCAGTTAAAATCCATTTGCAAATCAGGATCTGGATAAGGAATGACAGTGTTGGTAATACCGTAGCATATCCTCAAAGCACAAAAATTGGTGAAAAATAATTTTATGACTGCAATACATTTTTATTTTCCTTTCAAAATATAGTAATTTAAAAGTAAGAGTTAAAAGAAGTGGTAAAACATATTTGTAGCAAATTCACAATTATATGATTCTTGAAGTTGTACATTCTGTTATGCAAAATTAAGTGAATTGTTTATGTACAAAACTGGCCCAGTTTTCAAATGAATATATCATTTCTGATGTCTTTTTTTAAGCACTATTCTAAATTTTAATCTAAATTTTAAAGGGTTTTTTTACTATATTGTTGTTCTCTAAATATAATTCTTAAACATGGTAATAATATATGCCTAATCAATAGCCCCAAATACTTTCAGTTTCTCACAACGGTGAAAACATGCTGCTGTTCTCGTTCCTGTTGTCTTAGTGTTTTTTCATGAATAATTCATTTGGTGTGTATAAAAATAAAATTTCTTGTGTATTTTTCCATATTAGAAAATATTACTGATGACTGAAATATCTTGCTCATTTTACCTGAGAATAGTTAATAATATTATTAGTGGAAACCATTTAAAGTTCTAATGCAGACATTTAAATGAACATCTTGCATTGTCAAGAGAGCCGTAATTCTCTCTTACTTAAATCTGTTCTTTTCAAATATAGATGTTAAGCAGGAAATTCACTTAATGTTGCGAGACCAAAAGTTAAAGTGAAATTGAAAGAAGCAAACCATACTTTAATTCCATTCCCCAGTACCTTTCTGTAATTAATTCAATAAATATCTTTCATTTTTACCTTGGACAAAGGAAGAAAACTATTTTAGAACTAACCCATAGTATTGGAGAATTCTTGATTCTGAGATGCTTTTATCCCCTTTTTCAAGCATGTAAGCACCTTCATACAAAAACTATGCAGTAAGGATGTTTAAGATTGGAGAAGTTGCTCAGTAAATGGGCTGTAAATTTTCAACTGAAATAGAAATGAGAAAAATTATAAAGAATTGGCATATATTTTCCGCAGAAAAAAATCCCACATTTTGTAAAAATGTTAATTCTGAATATATCAGTCCAAAACTCCAAAACTTTTTATTTGAAAATTCTGTTTTTTCATGGAAAATGCTTTCTGTCTTGGAAAAGAAAAAAATCACTATTAGTTCTCTTTCTTTTTTGTAATATATAGAGAGTATTATGTATCAGGGCTGTGTGGCTTTGTCCATGAAAGAGATAGTAAAAAAAAAAAAAGGGGGAAAATAACATATTTTGATATACAAGGGAAACTAGGCAGGCAGAGTTTGATAATTTTTGATGTTGTGTTACTTGTCATTGAAAGCCTTCTCATGCATCTTTTTGAGCTCCACAAAGAGTGTTTGCATGTACACTTTTGTTCTTGGATATATGTCAGGGAGTGAAATAATTAAATTGAATCTCCTTGTATTGCCTGGTAGATAATCACCATAAATGTGAAAAACTTACATAGCCTCTTAAAAAATGCCTGTTTGTGAAGACTAATTCATAATTGGTAAACTCAAAATTACTTGTAATATCATACTTTCTAGTAGTAAGTGTTAAGTCTGAGTTTTCTCTGTCCATATTATATTAACTTTCAGAATTTTCAGTATGATTTTCATACTATGCTTTGTGACACTAAGTAGATAAAATGATTCAGGATAAATCTTAATATAGTGAGGTTTGGGAATCATCTGGAATGTGTTAATCTAGATTAAAAATTAGGACTCTGCATTGGAAAATCAAATTGATTTGAGCAAAGCCTATCATGCCTTCCAGAAAAAAAGGCAACACCTGTGGTATAAAAAAACAAAATGAAACAAAACAAAAAAAAAAACCTTCCATCACTTCTAGAAAAGAAAGTGAAAGTGCTTTATTACCTAGATCATGAAAAGCGGCATTCGTTCTTTTCTAGCTAATTTTTAACAAGATTTATAATAATATAAAATCACAGTTTAAGTGAAAGCCTATTATTCCTGATTTAAACCTTCTTAGTGAGATTAGCATTTGAATTATCTGCCATCAATTTTATTTAAGTTTTTAATAATGGCTAATGTCTATTCAATACCTGTAGATTAAACCAAAGATCTTGTTCTTATCAACCACTATTTTAATCCCAGAGAAGACATGGATATGTTTGTTCAGGCAGAATCCTGAATTAACTGATGCATGACCAAACGTATTCATACAGAAGTACATCCATTTAGTATGCTGTTAATAATACTACCTGAGTATAGTGTTGTTTCTACCTATAAGCTCTACTTTAAGTGGAAATAATTACATTTGACATCAGGATGTTCTTGGAAAAAGAAATAACAAAACTATTTACAATCATTGCAGAATTGTCCTGAAAAACTTGTGGTCTCCAAGATCAATTTACCTATGAAAAATGTAAATGACAACTGCTGATCTGTTGCCAGCTGCAGAACCTACGTTCAGCTCTCGCAAGGAAGTCTGCATAAATTTTTTGAAAATGGAACATTTAAAAAGACTCTTAAGATAAAACAAAAAAAATGAAAGTAAATAACTCAATATTTCGTTTATCACATGAGTTCAAACATTTTTAAATAAGGATATTAAATTTAATTAAAGCCATCCCTGGCAGTGTTCAAGGCCAGGTTGGATGGGGCTTTGAGCAACGTGATCTAGTAGAAGGTGTTCCCGCCCGTGGCAGGGGGGTTGGAACTAGACGATCTTTAAGGTCCCTTCCAACCCAAACCATTCTATGATTCTATGATATGAAGTTTAAAAATTATTAAACAATTAGTCTTTATAACAAGAGGGTTTGTATCCAACAGAACTATCTCAAAGATTATTGGTTTTGTAGCACTTTGTGAGGGACTTTTTTTCCTTCATGTTTGCAGCAGAGCATAAATAGCTTAAGTGGTATTTCTTAAAATGGGTGTATACAGTTTTAATCATAGTAACAATGAATTAAGTTGAAATTTGCAGTTGCGATACTATTTACAGACATTTCTTGCAGTTGTCTTATAAACAGAAAATAAAAAGTGTCAAACAATTTATCCCTTTCACCACATTAGGCAACTGAAATACTTCCATTCATATGCCAGTACAACGATGTAGGAGTAATGACTTCTTCTACCAGCTTTAGACAGATAAAAAATTCTTCTAAATGGAGTTTTGTCCAAAGATGCACAGTGTTTCCTAACAGCTAGAGCAGCATAAGCATGGTAAGGCTTTGAAAGTGGACAGAGTACTTTTTTTAAACAAAGTTTTAAACCAGTATTTTTATACTTTCCAGGAATTCATACAAACCCTTTATTTGCTTTACATTTTAATCTGTGCAAAGAACAATCATGACCTTACATTTCAGAAGCCTCTATTCTTTCCTGGTAGCTGCATTACTGTGATCATCAACAATAACTAACCGTAACAAAGCTGTACCTGGAAGAAGACACATAAAAGGACAATGATGGCTAATCAAATATCTCTCCTGAAAACCATTCAATATGCAAACTTCAGGTCATTCCTTCTTCAGATTTTTGTTTCATATGGTAATGTGTTCCTCCGACTCAAGGTTGTCAAGTGACTTCAGATACATTTTGGATCAAGAAAGAGGCTGACTCATGGGTTTTGTTAAACAAAATGTGCCATAAAAATCCACATTTCATGTATTCACAGTTCATTTAAAGATTTTAAGCTTTTTGTTCTTCTGTTATGATTATTAATACTATTAGGATAAGGCTAATCCTGTGTTCTGCATAGCATTGGCATGTAAGTTTCTGAAGGCACAGGACTGTAGGATTTTTTACGGGGAGAAAGCATCTAGATACTGGGATAATTCTTAAAGAACTGGAAGTTGCTTTCCATCTACGATAAAATTAACGTGTTTGGGAACATGTTTGGGTATGAAATTTAATGCTATTCAGGGTAGAGAACAATTATATGTTGTTAAGGTCTGTTCAAGATTCTAAATCACAATAAATAGACATATTATAGAATAGAATATGAGATTTAACTTAACGTCATTCAAATCAACTAATCAAATCACTAATACTCTCACCTGGATCACAGCTGTAAATCAATGGGATAAAAGAGGGGCTGGGGGAGATCTGTCAGGGAGCAGCAAAAGTAGAGCTGCTTCCCAAGGAAGGAAGGAAAGGAAGGAAGGAAGGAAGTTAGGAAGGTAGGTAGGTAGCTAGGTGGGAGCCGAGGGTGGCAGCAAGGCAGGCAGCAGTTTGGATGCAGTCTCCTGGTGCACCCACCATCAGTCACTGCACCGGTACCAAACTCCTCCTTTTGTGCTCATTGGACTTGAGTTTCCTTTTGGCAGTACCTGAGTACTTTTCACTCCAGATCTCAAACTGAATGTGCTTCGCTGAGTTGAAGCAGGCCTGCTCTTCGCAGCATTGTGTTGAAAGTAATTTAGAAGTATAGCTGAGAAAGGACTTGATGGGGGTTTTAACTGGGAAAAACGGGAAGCATGATGACGCAAAGTTACTAAAATTCTCAGGATATTGCTAGTCTGAGAAGTTCTAGCAATGCTAGAAGTAACTATGCTGAAGTAGCACTGACATGGGTCTTCTCAGAAGTGACAGTTCTGAGTTTCCACATGTTACGAACCTCAGAAATCTTCATTTAATGTTAGATACAGTCCTGTCTTACTGAAGTATGTCATAGCCATGGAAGAACAAGCTGAACATAATATGGTTTCCAGGGAAACATTCTCATTAACTGAATTTCCTGATCAAGTGCATCCTGATTTAATAAAAATATATTGATTATTTTGATGTAACAAGGAAAGATAACTATGGAGTACAAAAACATTGAAGCTGGTTATTGAAGTTTAGACAACATGAAACAGTTAGCTTTGCATGAGTTCTGGTTTCTGAACAGTAGCTTTAATTTCAACATTTTTTTCCCCTCCTCACAGGGTTTAGCCATTAGGACATTCAGAAATACAGTGTTTATCACAAGTCAGCCCATGTGCTAAAATCAGTGGGTAGGAGGGAGGAATGAATATTTTCCTCAAAACTATTTTTGCCATATCTTCACAGTTGGGAAAAGGCCTTGGAATTGTATATTTTACCCCATAAGATTTATTTTTTTTACTGTTACTTTTTTAGTTAGGGGTTGGGGTTTTTTTTGACAAAAAAGATTTTTAAGATGTGGCCATAAGTAATTTTTTATTTTTGAGGGAAATAAACACAGGTTTCTGTCTGCATTTAAAGTTTTATTTATAAATGTGGGGTGTTTTTTTCATTTCTAGGATCAATTTCTAACTGGAAAGAAAAAGAAATTCAGCCTTTATTTGTGGTTGGTGCATGAAATCTCAGAATTTTGGGACAGGACAGTATTCACTGATTATTACTTCTTTATTTGAAACATCTGGCAACTCAGTTGGAAGATCTCATAGAGATAAATATTTCCTTTAAGAGCCTAGGCACAGCTTGCAACATCAGAATAAAGAAGTAGCTGTCTGATAGGAAGTCACCAAATATGGTTGTTTGACTTCGATCCTTACTGATATAATAAGCTTGCCTTAAAAAAACCTCATCCATTAATTCCATTAAGCATTAGAAATTATAGGTAACTTAATATATTACCTCAAATTTGTGCAGGGGAAACTGATAATTTGATTTCTCAGCTTTTTTTTCTGCCTGTATTCTGTTAAATTAATTGTTGACAGAGTTTGGTTCAATAGTCCTAAATGTACGTTAAATCATTTTGCAAGATAAGAGATCATCCTGCCTAAACTCTGAACATAATTTGTCTTCAGATCTTTGATTTTTAATCTACTGAGTAGTGTGCTGAGCACTTCAAAGGGAAAAAAAATCACAAAAAAGATATATTAAAAATCTTAATATTATGAAATATAAATTAACCTAGTGTTATGAAATATAATTAATACTGCTGCTTATTAGCACACTTTAATATTCTTATTTAGTAATATTAATTGCATAATAACCAACACCAGAAACACGGACACACACATACACACAAATCCTTACCATATCTAGCATACAAAGTGCTTGCTTTTAATTTCTTGATAAGCTGAAGTTTCTGAGCCCTTTCATTGATCTCGTGGCTGCCAAGATTATAAGGATACCCTCTTTGCAAAGTTATTAAAATTAATAGCTTAAATACCTTCCTGAGAATTGTATTTTCCTCTACACGCTAGGGGAGGTAAATAAATTTGAAAATAAATTGGATGCTAACCATAGACTCAGTTTTCTTGGTGCTCAACTTAGACAAAGAAATACAGTAAAAAATCCAGTGATCATTCTGCTATTCTTGTACTGACCCTAGCTCATTAATATTAAGTGTAAAAACATCTGGAAATGCTGTGTTTCACGTAGTAACATTACAATCCATGTGAAAACACTCACCAGCTGTAAGAGAAGAGAACGGAATCTTGATATGTAAATTCATGAGGTTAGACATGAAGGTAATGTGTGTTAGATCATAATACAGTTCAACAAATATGTCAGAGTAGTATACATTTTAGTGCACTTCCTGATAAAATTTTAAGGGGCTGCCATTTTGACTGAAAATAGCAGACTTTGGAAGCTGGCCATTTTGCTGTAAACAAAAAGTCAATATCAAAGTTTAAGAATATTTTCAAGTATAATTTATTTCATGTGCAATTTATTTGCAAACATTTATATCAAGCTATTAACCTCAACCATGTATAGGGACCCCTTATAAAAATACTGCCATCGAGGAACACAAATGTCTCTGCTGGTCTTTTCATGTGTCTATTTCTATTCTGCCTGTGCCTCATAGTATTTTAATAAGACTCTTGACAACCTAACATCTTCAGTCTGCAGCCACAAAGCGCTTATATGATACGTCTAAGTACATGTTGTTTTAAACTGACCTTAGTATTAATGACTGTTTATTGAACTTGTTTTTCCAAAAGAGGCTTTTTCTCTTTAAAACTATCTGAAATCTTGACACAGCCAAGTGTGTTTCTGAGGAGTAAACCTTCAATATAAGATAATTCTGTATAAGATACTGGCTCCCTTTTACTGAATTTCTGTGGTCAAAGGAATATTGCCTTGGAGTATATAGATCAGTGGAAACTAATTAGTTTAAAAGAAACATATATGCTAGGAACATGCCAAATGGGAGTCTGTGACAAATTTAAAAGAGCAGCAGATTTAATTTCAAATCTTTTCTCTAACATTTCTCTGAGACCAAATTCATATTAGCAATCTCAATATTTTTCTTGTTTTTCCAGTCGTTTATTATTTTGCTGCTGTTTCAAAGATGTTTCGGTAGTTTCTTAATACAATAATCATGCACAGTTATAAAAATGGATATGATATATACTGTTGTTTTATTAGAAAATAATAGCAAATATAGTTTGGGAAAACAAATACATGGAGGGACTTCTATACCTCATTTTCCATCTAAGATGAGAAAAGTGATTGTCCCACCAGACATGGAAAGTTGATACGACAATTTTCAAAAACCTAATCTGCCTAGATGAAAGAAAGCATATGAGCCATTCAGTATTGATTGAGAGGAAAAAATTCTTCTTGTTACATTAATCCAGATTTGGCACATTGACAGCAATTTATTCGGAGAACCTGAAAGATACTTGAAGTTGCCAAAATACATTGATGCATACATTTTCAGCCCCTTTATATCTTCTCTGTCCTTGCTTTACATACATTTATTTTTGCTTTCATCATTGTGGGATCATCAGTCTTCCACTGCAATGCATAGTCTCCTCAACTCAGAGAGTTTGCTCTGCAGTTTAATAATAGAATCAAACTTTCCAGATACAAGAAGTTTTACCAATTTCCCCATGGACTACAAGTACCCTAATTAGAGACTAATGAGAAATGAAGTCCTCCTTCACTCTAAAAAGTCCATGATTATTAATAGCACAAATCTTACTACTCTTATACTAATCTTTCTGCATTGCCACTTAGCTTTTGTACATATATTAAAGGTGATATTCTAATTTGCAATACACAAGATGTGAGTAGTGTTTAACCCACTCAGCATTCCTAATAACTGCATATCTACAATTTTAATGTAGGTAAATTTAATGTTATGTGCCTGGGGGACAAACAATAATAATAAATAAATAAGAAAATTTAAAAAAATCCAACCCTTAACTTCAAATTTAAAATCATAGTTTCTGGGTTAGCCAATTCCATTCAGGAGTGAAATTTTGGGTGTATACAATAAGAATTTCTGGAAAAGTCAGCTTCAAGATCTGTAGTAGGCAAAAATACAAAATCAAAAGTTACAAGTTATTAGAAAAGAAAAAGATAACAAAGCAGAGCACATCATTATGCCACCACAAAAGTTCACAGTTTGCCATTATCTTTAATAATGTGTGCAGTTCTGCTCCCTTCACAAAAAGAATCTAACAAAACCGAAAGGTTCAGAAAAAGCCAACAAGGGTGATGAAAGATATGAATCTTCTTTCATATAAGCAACAATTAACTAAGCTAAGGTTCCTCAGTCTAGAAAAACAGTCAACTAATAGAGAATATGACTGAAGTCTAGAATATTATAAGGAACTTGGTATAGCAAGGCTCAGTTATTCATTTTCTCTTTCAATAAAAGAATTAGGAGGCACTGAAAGAAAGAAATGAATGAAACAAATTGAGTGAAAGCAAATGAAGCAATAGGAGCCAGGTGTGAAACAGAGGGAGGTAAACTGTCATATGCAGCGAGTGATAGACCGAATTTGTTGTGAAAACATATTGTGGATGCAACAAATTTACATGAGTTCAAAGAAACATTGAACTAGTTCATGGAAGATAAGGCCCCTGAGAATTACAAAATGCATGGAAAAGACATCTCCCTCAGTACGTCCCTGGTCTGAAAGTTGGGCATTGGGGGAATATTAAGGGGAATTACTGTATATTTGAAAACAGTCTTACGGTTTGCTCCCTAGACATTGACTTATGGCCACAGTCAGAGATATATTTTATCTAGGCTAGATGAACCTCTCTATGCGCTTCTTTTAATAAGCAGGTCTATTATCTGTTAGGTCATCAGCCATGTAAAATGAGAGTTCTGGATCACCAGCTGAGATACTGCAGTGTTTAATGCCTTTCTCTGGACATGAATAGATTCATTTCGTAGCTGACATCTAAAATCAGAAGCAGGAGGCTGCTGTCTACGTGTACAAGCTATTAATATTTCAGATGTCACAGAGCATGTGTTATCTGCAAAAGGCTGACAGATTGGCAAAGGACATTAATGCATTCTTCAGCAGCCATTGAAGTCCAGATGAAGTAGCTGAGAGTCCTTAAAAGGAATCTAGCTGCCTGTGTTTAGGCAACTGCAAAGGAGTTTGCATACATTTGCATATATGTGTCTGTGAGGGAGATACTTCCTCATAGACTCTGGAAACTAAATTTGTCTGCTTCCTGGCCTTCAGCTGCTTTTCTGAAAACGATTGAGTCTCCCAGATAGATGTTCTATGAGATCTAGAAATCTACCAGACTGTACAGAAATGCTACCATATACAATTAAAACCTGTTCTAATTTGATAGTCAGCAGAATATAGGGATCAGCATCTAGAGGTAATACTCAACTGCCTAAACATAAACATTGAGAGTTTGATTGAATTCTGTTGCCTTAGGATATCGGAAATATCTACATGGGTCTGGCAGATCTGGCACAAAATCTGCATAAGCATTGTAGTCTTCTGGCCTGACATCGGTCAGATCACAGAATCACAGAATCATTCAGGTGGGAGTAGACCTCAGGAGGTCTCTAGTCCAACCTCCTGCTCAAAGCTGGGTCAGCTCTGAGGTTAGACCAGGTTGCTTAGTCCAGTGGATCTTGAAAATGTATAGGGTGATTTGCAGCATCTCAAAAGCCAGTAGATATGTACATACAGGCAAGTAAATCAAACACTTAACATTTACAACTTGTAACCTTCTTCCTTGGAAACAGAATAGAATATTCTTTCAGGTGTATGCACTGAGCAATCTGTTTTGGTAATGACTGATTATAGTTTTTA
This sequence comes from Leptodon cayanensis, assembly GCA_027564655.1. NCBI lineage: Eukaryota > Metazoa > Chordata > Aves > Accipitriformes > Accipitridae > Leptodon > Leptodon cayanensis. Next base: position 19,675,424 of record JANXJC010000008.1, read on the forward strand.
TGACAATTGTGATAATTACATTATCTGGATTATTAATCCTTAATTTTGCCAATAATACAGCAAAACAATAGATTCAAAACTTGCACAAGCAAGTTGTTTGGGGTTTTTTTTGTTTGGTTTGGTTTGGTTTTTTATTGGTTTTGTTGTTGTTGTTAGGGGCATGTTTTGTTTGGTTTGGTTTTAGAAATAAGGGATGTTCCTGGAAAGTATTACATAAAATACTGTGGAATGTTGTCATGTCATGTGACTGCACATTCAAGATGCTTGCAAAAAGATGCCTTCTGGATCCTTTCAGTGTTTTGTTGGAAACCATTAAAATAAGTCAGGCTGTAGCCTACAAGAGAATACTTAATTTTTCTTCAATGTCTTCATTAAGAGTAGTAAGATTGTAGTCTTAAGGGACAGTGAAACAGTGATCTGAAAGTTGCCTAGAGGCTTTTAAAAATCAACTAAATATTTACTTTCCTGTCCCTCCTCCAAGAAAAATAGCCCTGTAAACCCTTGTATTCTACAATGAAGTGATATACTTATGACATCCGTTTTGCGATCTCTCATGGCATGCTATTGCTTTTCTAGGACTTTCTAGCATTTTTTATTTACAATTGTGTCATTCACAGATATTGGCGGACCTAGAAAACCATGTGCTTTTTAAGGATGACCTAGAATGCCAGAAGCTTATTCTGGAAGCCATGAAATACCATCTTTTACCAGAAAGAAGAACTCTCATGCAAAGTCCAAGAACTAAACCTAGGAAATCTACAGTTGGGACACTTTATGCTGTTGGAGGAATGGATAACAACAAAGGTATTAGAGGATATTTGTTATTTTATAAAAGTTATATTTTGCATTTTTTTTAATAGAAAATAGTGAAATAACTTTCTATTCCAAGATTGGGGTGGGGGTGTCTAAATCAGTCAAGAAATTCTGTCAAGTCTTTTTGTCCAATGAAAATCTACTGATATTTAAGGAGAAGTATAAAACTGTTAGAGAAAAGAAACTGAGTTTTGAGTTCATTCTTTGGTCAAGATTATTGTACTTTCCAGAAAGTATTTTAACAAAAAATCTAGACATTCATTTACCTTAGCTTTACCATTGTAGAAATTACATTTCATTTTTAAGTAAGTCAAATATGTACACATCTCTTCTAATCAATGAAAAAAAGGCAGTTTGATATACAGTGTATTCCATCCTTAAGTAGTTGTCTGAAATATTATGGATGATTCATGGTCTTCTGCAGAAGTTTATCAATCTTCTAGAGAAAAAAAATAGACAACTAGCTTAAACTAGATTACTATTTGTCAACAGCTAAAGGAAGGTGAATTTATCCCCATCTTACTGTTAAGAAAAGTAGCAAGCAGTGGAAATTTTATTAAAGTATTTTGTTGTTATTTGTTGGGAATAAGAATTATGATGATGTGCTTTTATTTCTGGCAAGAAGTCTAATCCACTGATGTCTTGAATGGAATGAAATGAAATATTTAAACTAGAAGCTAGCTGTGTTATAAGCCTATATACTCAGAAAGGCTTTTATTATTATTTTTTCTTGAAATTCACTAACAATTCCACAGTATCTTACATTTTCATGTCCATACTTAGACTGAAGAATATGACTTCAGGAACGTTAGTTCTAATATAAAATAAACTGTACTTAATAAAAAGTACAATATAAAAATAGATCTTCAGTATTTCACAACTCTGTTTCTAGGTGTAGTTATTGCAGTTGTTTCACTCAATAGCTATGGCAATATCATCTGCAAAAGGACATTGCATGTTTTTCCCATAAAGTTACACCAGTGAGAAAAATGTATGACATCTGTGCTTGTGTGAGAAAGAAATGCTGAGAGAATAGGAAAATATTGAGGAAAGAACCTATACATATATTCTCTTCTTATAGCTGCAGATTATTTTTGTGATTTTAACATTTATAAATGTTTATGTAGCTAAATGTTAGGCATGGATTTGCACGGAACATTGCCTTTGGATCATAAAATAACTGAAATACAAATTTCCTTTTACTTACGAATGACGACAAACACTTTAAATATTCAGGAAGTGGAAATGACCATAAAACCAATTTAGGTGCAGCTGTATTTGTTCTAGCTTACCATACAGATCTGTTCCTCATTCATATAGCAAATCAAAATATAGAAATATTTAGGAAGACAGAACAGAGTATAGCACCATTGCAGCATCAACACTCAACCTATTTTGCAGATTCAGGTCAGGCAGAAGCGGTTTATTTCTGTAGCAGCAGGAGAGAATGCAACAGGACAGAGGTTTAGCCCTCTGTCAATGTGAACTCTGGCTGAAAACAGAAGTACCAGGGCTTATATACACTTACAGCAGATAAAAACTGCTTTGAGAGGGGGTTGGTATGGCAGAGCAGCATCTGCATCATAGGAGCCTTTGTTAGAGTCGATGTAACGTGTATTCCTGATAACTCAGGATCTGCAACTGTGCAGCCTCAAGTTGCATCTGCTCAGCTCATTCCTCTTGTGATGCTGCTGTGTCCCTGACTAGCTTTATGCCCAGCGAGTCGTCCTTCCACGTGGCAGTTCAGGAGATCCGAGTGCTGGTTGCATGTTTTGAAGTCACTGAGTTCGTAAAGCACTCCTCAATATTTGGGCCGTGAGATGATGCTGACACTGTATTCTCTCTCCTCAATAATTCCCCCCCCCCCCAACTTTCTCCACTGAAATGCCTACATGGATGATTGTGATTCACAATGATGTATTTTTTATGCCTCCTGGTGTTTGCTACCAAATATGAAACAGTTACATGTAAGAACTAGGTGAGCTAAGCAAATTAGCAATTTATTAGCTAGCATATAAAACAGTGGGTAAGTGCTAGTATTGTGAAAGTATTTGAAGGTTATGTAGCCCATTACATAAAAATTGGCCCCGCATGCTAAATCAAGTTTGTTTTGAAATCTGTTCTATAGGTACCTTCCTTTCCATAAAAAAGAAGTGATAATTAAACTCCAGCAACCAGTGACTGGAATTATGCCTGATGTGACAAGTTAATGCAGCATAGTACTAATGGGGTAGAATTAAAAAGAACAAAGTTAGATCATTTTGTAATTTTAATTTCCTAAATGTACAAAACCTCATTTAAATATCTGTTTCCACACACCTTTGTTTATTTATTCATTTAGTCTGAAAGGCACATATAAGAAGCAGATTTTTTCTATATGTTTACATTAATAGAATGAGATGTATTAATAGATTAGAGGTATATGCTTCTGACAATGTTCCATTCACCTTACCCATTCATATCGTCACATTGACTTCTGTAATTTGGATTAACAGGTTTTAATCATCTAGTATTATACAAAAGCTGTTCAAGTGCACATATAAAGGAGGATGCTAGACTGAAATAAATGAGTAAATGCAAGAAGTGGACTTACACCAATTTGTAAGAATGGTAAAACACTGACTTCTTGCAGCCATCTTGGAATCCCAAATGCAGAACAAAAGCCATGTGATAGAACATGATGCATATGGTCTATGTTAAGATAGTGCTATAGAAGATTAAGATGAGGAAAATATACTTGCACAGCAAGAGGAGATTGGAGGAGATTGGTATAAATAATTGAGCAGTGTTATATTGATGGAAGAATACTGATTGATCTCTCATGATGTGTTCTAACCTGTCTCACTACCTAGCAGGTAGAATAATAAGGGACAAGGAGAATCTACAGAAATAGGAAAAAAAAAAAAAGAAAACAAAAGTGTCAGGGTAACCACAATCCAAAACCACTGGTATATATTATTTTTGGAATAGTCCTAGATTAGCTCATCAAAGTCCTAGATTAGTTCATTATTTACTGAATCACAGTCTATAAGTAAATACAAGGGAAAAAGAAATGAAAAATTACATGAGCAAGAAACTATTCCATAAACATGTGACAGGTCATTAACAAAGAGAGGGAACAGTTGATTTACTGAAACACTGATATTAAATGTGTGATTTTCATTGATCTTGTGACTAGATATAAAACCTATCACAAAAATTGCTCTGATGTTTGATAGGCGAGGTGCATCATTAGTCTGTATCAAGCAATATTAAAAGTCCTTCCATTATTATTTAGATATTTTTTAGAAAGATCTTTTATGTTACCACAGATACATTAAAAAATGAATCTTCTGAAATGTGAAATTGTGAGGTCTCCAGGCATTGTTCCTTAAACTCACTTTGCATATTTTGCCTTTTCTTTAATGGTTTTCAGTCATTTGTAATAATCCTTTTTTCTTTACAAATTTGGTTTATCAAATGTGGTTTATTACTTATATATTATTATTTCATAGGAATGTCATCTAACATAGCTACATAAAGTTACTCTTTTGCTCTGGAGAACTTCAAAGATGTCCTTGTTTTTCTGGGCTTCTTTTTTTTTAATTTCTAGCAAGACATTTCTCACAGCACACTTCACTTAAACCTTATTTATTTTAATTTTATGTTTTTCATTTTCATATAGGCATACTTTTTAAATACTGAAAGAAATATTGGACAACCTATTGTAAATGCTGTAAATAAAGGGAAAAAATAGAGAAAGATCATGTTTTTACTCTTAGGTAATTTTTATTGGTTTTTAAGATACGTATCTGAGATGTCTGTAACTTAAAAATCTATCTACCTCCTTCATCTTCAGCTTAGTGGGAATTTGTAAAAAAAAAAGAAAAAAAAGGAAAATCCATCAAGATTGTTCTGTGGCATTTTGCAAGTTGTGGAAATTACTACAAACCACTTTGTCTTCACATACATAAAACATTTGTCAGCAGTCATTATCTATTCATTTGATGTGTATAAGCATCTTGAGAAAACATGTTATCTTCATCTGACTTGCATTTGCATGCACAATATATAATGTACAGTAACTGAGTTTAATTTTAGGAATGTGAGTGCTTATAGTCCTTGTATTTGTGTAATACACAAACAGCAAAACCTACTTAAGAAGGTATAGTGTTTCTTTTTAAAAAAAGGGAAAAATAACCTCCAATGTGTTTATTACAGAACATTTCTCCCTGGTGTGCATTTTGAAAAGCTTTACATAAATATGCATACTTTGTAAGTATACATAGATGTATGTGTATATATACTCATACATATAAGTAATATGAATTATTGAGCTGTTCTCTTAAAAGTTTGAGGCTGTAGCACGGTAGAATACCTCACCCTGTATGTTGTACTTAAGCCGTTCCTTAATCCAGCATGCAAATGAATTTATGGCTCAGGCTTCCTGCATTTAATGATAGATCATCTTCATAATATATTTTTGTTAAGCTGTTTTTTTTTTAATAAGAACTTGATATGTTGTCTTATTCATCTTCAGATATTAGAATACAAGTAAATGGTCTAATGCTTACAAACTCTTAAGGAAAGTTGGAACAGCCGCTGGCTCCAGCCACCCGGGCTCAGGACCCACTGGAGCTCTCAGCATGGTGTCCCTGGGGACCCAGGGTCTCTGCTGGGCCTCAGGGATGAATCTACCGTTTTCCCATTAGCAGGTTCAACCAGCAACGAAGTTAAGCGTGTGTCCCAGAGACAGGCACAGACACACACGGACTCGCACACAGGCATTTCTGAATAGAAAAAAATCCAGATCGTAACACCGTCTGGTAGTTTTTCAGTACTTATTTGACATCACTTAATTTCTGGCATTTTTTCGGTGTAGTTAACTTCTGAAATTGCGGATTCAGTTACGGTTTGAAATAAAGAGAACAACTGGAAGTGATCTATTCTGAAGCCTCCATGGCTTCAAATACAAGGGAAGACACAAAGTTACCACACAGGAGATAAATTTCATCATCCCACGAACTCCCCACCTTGCCAATCTGTTGCCCTGGTATTCACACCTGTTGGTACAAACTATGGAGTCAAGCAGACAGCACAAGAGGCTGCTGCCTTCATGGGAATATTTGGGGGGTTATTCTCCAAAGAGCTCCCCTGTGTCCTTCCTCATTACTTCCCTGCTTCTTACTCTATTTTCTGACATTTCCAGTGCAGATATTTTATCGCTGATTAAGGTACACATTAAAAAAAAGAAACCTTGTGTATGGTCTAGAGAACACAAATGCATGACAGCTGGACAATTTAGAGAACCTCTGTGCTGTCAGAAACCTTATCCTTTTCCACACACTAACCAGTTTCTGTTCTCTGATCACCCAGATTTCGTTAATGGTTGTTACTACTGGGATTGGCTTTGGAGTAAACTAAATTTCTTCCAGCACAAATCCTGAATGTTGTTCTGGAGACAGTTCACTGCTAGAACCACCCTCAATAGCCAGTGTGGATAAGACTTCAAAAATGTTGGCACCTGCTGCCCTGTGCAGTCCTCCAGCTCTATCTTGCACCTTCTGGCACCTCAGAAATCTTCATGCCAAATTCTAGGAAATGCTCCAAAAGGCTACAGTTTCAGGCATAAGAACATCCCAGTAAGCTTCAGTGTTATTTTTAACACTGAACTGGAAGACCAAATAAACACATTTGTCTCTTTGGACTACAGAAGACACTATGTAGAGCCCAGTGGATACTGGGCATTAGCTAGCTCCTATCCATGCAAGTTAGGGATAGCACCCTTTACAACACGTTTCCCTTAGAGGGAGGTAATTGCAGCAAAACAATCTCCCAGGAACTGAGCCAACAGCTAAGCAGTGTGGATGAGCATCTGTACAGCTATAATGATAGATAATAAAAGAAGGCTGGGGGTAATAGAAAATTGGTGCTGTTGCAGTGCCAAACTGCTCAGTTCACATCATTTAAACCAAATCATGATCAAAGCAGCTTTTTTATTTATTTATCATACATAATTAACTGACAATCAGATGAACTAAGTCTTTAGGATCAATGTCAGTCATGCAGTAGATGAACTGCAGTACAAGACGCTTAGAAAATATGAATTAACTTCTTCAAATTTCTGAACACCCTTCTTGAGCAAATCCCCCAAAGTTCTAGTTACAGACACACACGTGCACAGACACACACACACACACACACAAGCACAGATACCTGTACTCCCTCTCACAGTTCGTGCAGGTCACCATCACCCCCTCCCCAGGGGAGGGAGCTCCACTGGGTGCACACCCCTCCTGCGGGAGATGCAGTTCCCCCAGCATTTGCTGCTGTCCACAGGTAGAACTTTTCTTTTTACTGTTAGCACCTTGTTTGCACAAGTTCCAATGGGAACAGAACTGCTTTTAAGGAAGAGGCGTGTGTTTCATTGATGAGCAAAGGTAGACTAGCATACTGCATGATATAAATCATTAATAAAAGGGACTTTTGTAAGTTCTAGACTAGATAAAAACATAAAATAAAACATGAATGTTTTTCAGTTATAAAACACAACACTATATTGTAAAACAAAACACCCAACACTAAAGGCATAGCTAAAATCACTGCCGAAAAGCTGTCATTTCTGATACTCTTTAAAATAGTGGAAAAAACTTGTATTAGTTTTAGAGAATTCTGATCATATTGAATAATTAATCAGAATTCTCTGATTAGTTCAGAATATTCCCAATAGTTTTCTGATACTTGTTCATGTCACTTCAGGGCAAATCTTCATGGCAATTTTTTTTTTTTCCACTCAAAAAATGTAAGACACTTTCGTGTACAAGTTACAGATTTTTGGAGTGGTTAAAAGAATTTTTTACAGTCTAACTATAAGAGAACAGAACTGCTACCCTGTTTTCTGTATAGCTCTTTCTTTACCAAGAGACTCTCCTTGATATCTGTGTCAGTAACCTATTTAGGTCACACTCTTTCCACTTGAGTAACCATCTTTTCAGTTCAAAATGTAATGTTGCAGATCACTAGATCAAGGTCATCATTTTGCACCTACTCACAGCAGCATCTCTAAATCTTGGACAAAATGGTCAGAATACACGTCAGCAACAGCTTCAGTAGTAGCAAAATCAGCAGAAAGTCTTGCAGGGGGGAAAAAAAAGTAGAAATTTTGTGATGATAAATGTAGAACTCCTACCCTTCTTCATGAGTTTAAATACTGAATCATTCTAGCTATGAGAAGAAAAAAGTACCTTTATGGTGGAAATGTTTATATTGAATACAGAGGTGGGGTCTGGAGCAAGGGGGAGATGTTTAGGAATTTGTATCTGCTTCTGAAGCAATTTTCACTTTGTTTGTACCAAAATTCCTGCATTTATACTTAACTTAAATGAATACATTGCTGTCATAGTCTCAGACATTCTTCATGAAGTTTATCTGACTTCCTGTTGCCTACCTACATCGGGTTGTTCAAAAATACTTAATAACAACTTTGGAAGACAGGCTTTAGAAATTTCTGCATTTGAGTTAAAACATTGAGTTGCAAACAATATTGCAATCAATTTATTCTTTTTCATGCAATGACCTTGCTATATGGTTAGTCTTCAATCATGCAAAAAATGAGAATGACGATCAGCTTTATACAAAATTCTTGATTTACAGTTCATTAGCAAGGAAATGTAATATGCTTAACTTCAGAAAAAGAGTAAGTGTAATAGGAAGATAACTAAAAGATCATTTGAAAAGGTTTCACCAAAACAATTTCACAAGCTTACAAATGTTAACTAAAACAAAAGATAGAATTTTGTATTGTGCAATGGTGTACTGATTTGTAGATGAAGGTAAAACTGTGAGGTCTAGTACTTTATTGTTTCATCAGAAACATTGGATGGGAGAATCACATACACCCCTGCTGCATACACACAGGAATTGTCACCAGCAGTTGGACCTTCATGCAAAAGTACCCTGATTATCTACAGTACATTCATTTCTAAAGTTTTCTTTCTCTGTAGATCTCTCATTACTTCATAAACCTTGATTAATCAGGGCTTATAATGCCCATGAAAGTATGCACAATACACAGAGCTAATCTCATCCAATACCTAGCTGGATCATAAGTGGAATTTAAGTTAAAAAAAAAAATAAAAATTGAAATGTATCCAGAACATCAAGAAAAATCCTTACTTATCGGAAATCATTTGTGCTTCCACACACTTTGGTTTATCATGCAAATAGCTATTACATTAATTCTTTTCACCTCTTTATGTCTTTTTCATATACTCTGTCTTCAGTACTACTCACTGAAATAACTCAAGCTTTTTTAGAGATGTGTCCATCTGAAAAATAGGGCTTTGTGCATTTGTGTATGTATAGAGGAATTGTCTCAGTGGGTAGTATGTTTATTAAAAGTTCCTCAACATTCTATGTATTTGCTTTTCTTTAATCTTTGCAGTTTCATATCCAATATATTAGTCTAATAAGTCATATTTTTCCTTTTTACTGTTAGACAACTAAAAAACCACTAGAGTGATACTGTGGTGTACTGTGGTATTTTGTTTTATCGGAAAATATGTCTATCTCTGCATAATCAGCACATGCGCTGCAGCCAAAAATGAATAATGATTTTTTGCTTTATTTATTTTAGTCATATTTCCACATTAAACCTGCATCTCCCATTTCCCTAAGAAAATATACTATAGTATCTTCCTAACTGCTTCCTTCCATCCTCCTGTTCTCGGGAAACTGGATTTTCCAGTTTTCTGAAACATTTAATCAGAATTACTTCGGTTTGTCCATGGGGATTAGAAATAAAGCAGTTGTCTACAGTTTTTCTAACATTGGTTAGACATCCTATCACAGCCTGTATAGACTTGGGTAGGCAGTATTAACCAACATTGCTCATTTCTTTGAGTTTGCACAGTTTGGAAGTTGCTTCGGTTATGAGTCGGCTCTGCTGACTGCCATCTACAAGAAATGGCAGAGAGGAGAAGACTTTCTGATCTCAGCTGACATGTGATGCTGTCAACTTTTGCTTGTCACTGGAACCAGCATCTGACTGAGTGACTCTTCTTCCATTGCACCGCACCATGGTGGTTTGAAATAGGTTGTTTGACTCTAGATACTGATCTCACCTTAGAAGTGGTGAAAGTGAATGTAGAGAGGGTTCCTTCTCTCTTTCTTCTAGATGTGTATGTCCAGGGGATGCTCTATAGTCCCTCCAGATCTGATGGCAAAGAGTGACTCGTGGTCCTGCAATGTAATTGTTGTTTCTGTATGCACTTGTTCGGAGTTAATGAAATAATGTGAAGCCTGTGTCACAGACAACTAGAATGGTGTTTTTATATCAGGGTTTGGATGCTTAAAATTGTGTAGAGGTGCTTGAGCTTAGAAAGCCTGCTAAAACCCTCTTCAGAGTTACTGCAGGATGGAAGGAACTGGACATGCTGCATTCTCATCCAGTCTGCCAGTGAGGAGTGGACCCTGAACTGAATGCTGCACACAGGTGTTTCTTCCATTTTTGTTTTACTGCTCCCACTAGAACCTAGTAAGGAGCAACTATGTATGAAATATAAGCATTCAGGACCAGGGAGTGAGCTGAGTGCCGTGCTATTTGACAGTATATTTGCATCCTGTTAATTTGGTTACTCTTAGTTCCTAGCTGAAAACTGGCAGGATGTAGACACAAGGACAATGCAGTAGTCTTACCAACCCAAAGTCCAAGACTTAAGTACAGGTCAAGCACACAACTTTAAACAAGTCTTTTATGTTGTAAAAGGTAATAATACATTGCCTGTCACAATTCTCCCAAGTTTCTCAGTCTTCAACGTCTTATCCTTCTGGGTATGAAAATACTATTCTCTCTTTTTCTTTATAGGGAAACTCAAGCACAGAGAGGAGACAAAAAAAAATCCCTATGTTGGATTTAGGTACCAAAATGTTAAGTGTGAATATACTCTATCAGTAAGTGGCTACTTCCTAGAATGGATTCCTGTGTGAAGTGCCTTGCTTTGATTTACAGGACACAAGGAGAGTAAGCTTAGTGAATGGGAACTGTGAACATAAGTGCATGTGTCAAGATGCTGTCTAGAGCTAGTCAAAAGGGAAATGCAAAAGTCAAAGGTGTCATAAGTCATATGCATCCTGCAACTTCTGGACTTAGCTCATGGTTCCTATGCTTCACCTTCTCCTCCTCACTCTCCTAAAACTAAAATACACGGCTGTTCTGCAGCAAAGATGGATTGTAAAAAACATTCATATGGGAACTGTAGCATAAACATTCTCCTCAAACTGATGATGTTTCCCCCTGCTCCAGAAGATCTTAAATTCCTTTGTGAAATAAATAAATACAAAATATAAAAGTGACATTTCTAGAATAGGTCCTGTAAGCTCACCTCTTCATAGACATGGTGGGATTAAAACCTTTCGAGCTCAGAAGCAGACAGGCGAAATACACATTAGGATAAAGCAAAGAACACTGCTATTTGTGTCTTATTCTATTCCCTGCAACATCCTGTCTTTATGTCAGCACAAAATTCCTTATTACCTCTTTAAATGATGTCAATCTTAGACTTCACATTAAAATGTGTTTTCTTCATGGACTTCCTACAGTCTTTCCTCTCAAACCTCTGTCTCTCAGTCTCCCATGTATTATCACACATCTTTTTGTCCCTCAATTACATCTTTGGCTCCATTTCATTGCATGTTTCTCCCTCTGACTTCTATTTCCCCCTCCAAACTGTTCTAAAAATGTATAAGTAATATATGAGTAGTGTGAGGTGTTGCTGTTATTTTAAAGAGTGTAGATAGACAACTTCAGAAGAGAAATAAATATCTGCAAAGGTCCTGTCCTCCCCCGCCCCGTTCACAATTGCAAAGGCTGCTGTAAGAAGCAAAATAGGTAGGGCAGAGCATGTAAAGAAACAGATGGAAAAGAGGTGAGATAGCCATGTACAATGTACAGTTATATAGTTTTGGGGCCAGTAATTATTCAAACACAGGGATTTGCATAATTTAAAAATTACCATACAGCTGTGGGTCAGTAACTTAAGAAAAATCTCTCTGTGCAGGCTGTGATAATTTTATTGGGGGATAATTTTAAGTAATCTTTAAACCAATGTAAAATTCAAGGCCATATTTACTTTATAGCAGGAGTAGAACCATCAATAATTTGAAAGTAAAAGAATTGTGAGGTATTAGCAAGTATACTTTAAAATATGTTATGACTCACACTTTGCAAATTGTATACTTGCTTTACAATTTAGGAGTTATTTTAGTCACCACTCATAGGGCAAGGTTATTCTCTCAAAAATAACAGCTTTTCAGGACAGAAAGTTTATCTTCAATTTCTTTATAAAGCACCTTCCAAATGCTCTGTGAGGTACTGGGAATGAACGGTCCCTTGGCCCCTGGGTACCTTGGTGAATAAATCTGGAGACGATACCACAATCCATACAAAATATAGTCTGGAACATTTCAGTTCTCTGAATTGAATAAGTATCCCTCCTTAAAAATTATGTATTTTGAAAATACATCTTTATATCTTACTAATTTTTCAAGGGAAGTGCTCAACTATAGTAGCACAGGAAGAGGGAACAGGGTACAATAGCAGACAGTTAAGGAGCTTGACAAAGAAACATTTTATTGTCACTGTATCTGTTTCAAACAAGAAAATGAAAATCTGCAAGAAGTTCTAATATAATAAGATATGAATACTGAAAGGAAATGTTAAGTTAGTTACTTTAGGGAACTGCAGTGGTATGCAGTGGTACTGCATAAAAATTTTATCTGATAATTTATAATTTGTAAGCATTTAATCTGATTCTTCACATTGACTGAAATGAATCAGAATTCTAGAAAAACAAAAGCATTTTGACTACAGTTACTGAAATACATTATGTATGTGAAGCAGGTTATGCCCAAAAGGTGAAGACTGAAAACAGTTCTTGCCTGCTAAAACTTTTGTTTTCAAAGTACCCATTATTTAAAGTTACTTTAAAATATCAGTATTGTTTTATCTAAATTCTTATAGAAAAGAAATGCAGTAGAAAACTTACCTGGGATCCATTCCCTTGTCTTGAACTGCCATAGCCTGCATTACTGAAACTGGTATGGTCTTTCCTCTTTCACTCTAATATAGGAAGGTACTAACAACTGATGCTAGAACTAGAATATGGTTCACCTAAATTTTAGTGTTTGCTCATGTCTACATCTGAACTATACACTTAGTGCCCACTGTAGTCACTACAGATGGAGATAGTACAGTTGATCTAGTCAAGACTGACATTTGCTGAACAGGATAGCTGTACAGAATGCATTGGCACTGCTGACTAGGACTACCCTGGGAGCTTATACAAATGCCTCAAACTGCAGGTGCCTACATTTTCATGTTTGAAGCTATATCCCTTCCCACTCCTGATAGGATGAACTGAATCCATCCTAGTTATCAAAAACAGCCAGGAAGTTGAACAAAGGAAGAAACTGTGTCTGTTCAGAGAATATTATAGTACTGTGGCTGTAGTGGAATATCACCACTCTATTCTTATTTAAATCCATCTTTTGCCTATCTTTGTGTGTCTTTATTCCTGCTTTGCAAAAATATTTGTCTGTTTCCACCATCATCTTCTTCCCACCCTCTCACCTTCATCTTACTGTCTGCTTTTATCCTTTTCATTTTTTCCCCCAATTAATTTACCTCTACCTAGTTAAATCTAGCGAATAAATATATGGCCATAGAATGAACCAGTATTTGCTATCACACTATTTATTTTTGTATGCCTTACTTCTTCTTCTGCCTATATCTGGTTTTCAGTCTGTAATATATATAGTTGATTTTTACATTGATTTTTGCAGTGCCTAGCACAATGGGACATATTTGTGAGTAGTTCTTTACATACTACCACAGCAAACATGATTAATGTAGATTTTTTCTGGCCCTGAAATCTACAGCCTGTTTAAATCCTGCATCTATTTGGTTTTATTTACTTAAATCAAAAGTAATAAACTTACAACTATTCACAGTTCTGAGTGCACCACCGCATTGTTACTAACACAATAAAATCACATCAACATTACAGGTAATTCAACAATAAGCTCTTCATTATCATTTTGGATTCCTGCAGCTTCAACACAGTTCAGGATCTCTATTTTCTCTTACATGTAGTGTTGAATTTATTTATTTCTGTTTCTTCTCCTATCTGCTCACTTTTTTTTCCTATACTTCTGACAGTTTTCTGTGGCATCTGAGAAAATCATAATTTCCTGAACCTGTGGAACAGAGGCTTAATCTAACACCATGGGGCCTCCAACAGAACACTGTTATGTGTGCCTAAGTTATTTAGCTGTACCATGAAAAGAGTCCTGTGAGATCATATATATATATATATATATGTATGTATGTATGTTACTGTGAAAAGCCTAAAGAGAAAAAAAAAATTATGAAGTTGGTTAGACAATTATAGATCCTATGTGACCTGTAGACAAGTTAGACTGTTTATGGTCTCTCTGTTTCAGTAATGTTTCCAGTTTCCTGCTTTCTTTCTGATATCATACTAGTTTAATAAGGGACTTGTTTATTTCTTCTTTTTCCAGTCATGTAAATATTTTATCAGTTTGTAGAGAACAAGTATGGTAGTGATATGACAACTGAGAAAAGAACATGATTTCTGCTAAAAAAAAAAGCCACATATTTAAAGATGAACGAGGGACTAAAATTACATCAACTTCCGACTGACAAGTAGAGAGATGGAACATCAATAAAAAATTGAAGTACATACAAAGGTTAAGTTTAATGTGACTCATAATTTACTCTTAATTACTTACTGATTACTTTCTGTAAAGATAGACATCCATCATAATCACTTTGACCTGCATAATCCCATAATACTTATAATACCACTGACCGCCTAAAGTCAGTGGGTGTCCCTTATTGAGAATATATATGGAAGAATGTCCCTCACAGTAAAATGATGCAATACCTGCCATATTTCATATTCGTCTCAAGTTCTTACTTTGTTTTTACTCACATAAGTACACGTGCAATCCGTGGTTACTGCCCCACTACTCTTTTAAGAGAAAAACTGGTCTTTTATAAACATCCATTAGTTTATTATTATCCAGAGTTTTATAGGAAAACAAGTTACACTTTTACCCATGATGACAAACACTATGACTTGGCATTTTATTGTATGTTTAAGGATACATTTATGACTAGTATACTTTCCTAGAACTTTGTGCAGTGAGCTTCTGTTGCAGTTTTTTGCTGCATTTTGACAGTCAGTTGGATTGATGAGTCACTCCTTTTCTGTCTATCCATCTTGTTTTGATAGCTCTATTCACTCCAGTACTCAGGGACTAGACACCAACACCCACTACCAATTTTGGAAGAAAAAATTGCAATCGGGAATTGGTCTTACAACATTCTCTTTTAGGAACTCTTATACTCCCTGTTATTATATAATTTAAGTTATTTATCTCTAAAATAGAGAATTAAAGGTAGACAAATACACTATTGTACTTTCCATGTTTTATTTACAGATGAAAAATTGATATGTATGTTTAAAAATATATGCATGTATCTCTATAAAATGTATGCATTATATATAAACATATGTATATATATACAACATTAACTTGAACTCATGCTCACATTCAAGTTCAAGTTCTCACCTGACTGCATGTCTGTACCTGATAAGAAAATGTAATGATACTAGCCAGTGATGCTAACTGATGGATTGAAATGGTATACCTCTATTTTGATGTTGCATTTCATCTCACCATCACTTTCTTAACTCTCAGGCTCTACATTTAGAAATGTCTGGTGTCCTACTACAGTGGAGTGCACACTGCAATTCACAAAGCAGCTCTTATTTCTTTGAAATCTTTTCCTGACAGTATGACAGGACTACTGCAGGGGCTTGCTGGGCACAAGAGGGCTGTCTTTACAGCAGCTGGTGGATGCTGTGGCCACAGTCCAATGGAGCTGGTATTACAGGCTTAGCTGGACAATCTCATGGCTTTATTCCAGTCTGTAACCTAGATTTCTTTCCTTTAGAAAGAAAGGCTTGTGGAAAAGGTTGCAGATAAGGAAGAATCCTGGTGCTTATCCAATTCTTGTCCAAGTAGGGGACTGGACCATGAACAGAGGTGAGAGATACGTTAATATGGATATAACCAAAGAAACAGTCTGGGAACAGGCCCAATATGCAGACTGGACCCACTTCTTAGGGAAGTCTGCTGCCTGTCTGGAGCCTGGGTTAAAGGTGTGAAGATAAAACTTCCTGCCCTGGTATCGCCCTCAGATTATTATCCATCATTGATTTTTCAGGTAGTCAGCAGTGAAGTGGCAACAATAAATCCGAGGGCAGTCAAGAGAGACTTCAGGGCCTTAGGACAACAGGTTAAGGGATCAAGCACAAGTAGTGTTCTCCTCTATGCTTCCAGTTGCAGGGAATGTTGAGGGAAGAAACAGGAAGAGCCAGCAGATCAATACCTGGCTCAGAGTGTGGTGTCACCAGCAGAATTTTGGGTTTTTTGAGCATGGGTTGGTTTACATGACACCAGGCCTGCTGGTGACAGATAGGGTATGCCTGTCTCAAAGGGCGAAAATGATCTTTTCGCAGCAGTTAGCAGGGCTCAGTGAAAGAGCTTTAAGCTAAATTTGAAGGGGCAAAGGGATAAAACCAGGCACACTAGAGATAAGCCTGGGGGCAGCATGCCAGTGTTTGAGGGACGGTGTGCTAGCCGAGTCCTTTGGTCTGCCATCTCACTGGAGAAAGGGGATGGAGATCCATGCGGCAGCAAAGATGTGAGGGTTACTGATGTGTTAGAAATGATGGAAGGGCCTGAGAATGGTCACGTGGGAATTAGTACTTCTACCCCCAAAAGGGTGGCGGGATCAATAGCCCAACTGAAATGCCTATACGCCAATGCACACAGCATGGGCAACAAACAGGAGGAGTTGGAAGCCACTGTGCAGCTGGAAAACTATTATATAGTTACCATCACGGCAAAATGATGGGATGACTCACGCAACTGGAGTGCTGCAATGGATGGCTATAAACTCTCAGAAGGGATAGGCAAGGAAGGAGAGGCGGTGGGGCAGCCCTGTATGTTAGCAAGTGTTTTGATTGTCTAGAGCTTGATGATGGTGACAATAGGGTTGAGTGTTTGTGGATAAGAATCAGGGGGAAGGCCAACAAGGCAGATATCATGGCGGGAGTCTGTTACACATCACCCAACCAGGATGAAGAGGCAGACGAAATATTCCATAAGCATCTGGGAGAAGTCTCACAATCGCTAGCCCTTGCTCTTGTGGGGGACCTGAACTTACCAGGTGTCTGCTGGAAATAAAATACAGGAGAGAGGAAACAACCTAGGAGGTTCCTGGAGTGTGTGGAAGATAACTTCCTGGTGAGTGATCCAGCTAAGGAGGGCACACCACTGGACCTGTTGTTTGCGAATAGAGGGCTTTTGGGTGATGTGATGGTTGGAGACCGTCTTGGGCACAGCAATCATGAAATGATAGTTTTTGATTCTTGGAGAAGTAAGGAGGGGGGTCACCAGAACTGCCACTTTGGACTTCCAGAGGGCAGACCTTGGCCTATTCAGGAGCCTGACAGAATCTCTCGGGAGGCAGTTCTAAAGGGCAAAGGAGTCCAGGAAGGCTGGACATTATTCAAGAAGGAAACCTTAAAGGAACAGGAGCAGGCCATCCCCATGTCCCAAAAGATGAGCCAACAGGGAAGAAGACCACCCTGGCTGAACAGAGAGCTTTGGCTAGAACTCAGGGAAAAAAAGGAGAGTTTATGACCTTTGGAAGAAGGGGCAGGCAACTCGGGAGGACTACAAGGATGTCGTGAGGTTATGCAGGGAGAAAATTAGAAGGGCCAAAGCCCAGCTAGAACTTAATCTGGCTACTG
>JANXJC010000008.1:19701775-19730194 GCA_027564655.1 Leptodon cayanensis
CATTTTTGTACCAGTAACAGAGCCTTGGAATTTCAAATAGCTATTCATATATGCATAAGCATTTGTATATATAAATGGCAATGCCAGTTTTGTATACATTTTGTATACATTATCCTATTATTATGTCTCATCAGGTGCTACAACTATTGAAAAGTATGATCTCAGAACAAATATATGGATTCAGGCTGGAGTGATGAATGGCAGGAGGCTTCAGTTTGGTGTTGCTGTCATCGATGACAAGCTGTTTGTCATTGGAGGCCGGGATGGTTTAAAGACATTAAACACTGTTGAATGTTACAATCCAAAGACCAAGGCTTGGACTGTGTTACCACCAATGTCAACACATAGGCATGGCTTAGGTAAGAAAAAAAAAATGTTTTAAAAAGATATCACATTTTTTGGATATGTAATTTGTAATGGAAAACTCAGTACTTTTAAGCTATCGTAGCACTCTGAACAGTAGCAATAACTCATTACATTGTTCTTGTTAGATTGCTAAGAATATATAGAACGTTAAAGAATATTTCTATTATTTACCAAAATAATACTGGGAAAAAAAGCCCAACAAATAAAAGGCAAAGGAACAGGGAAAGAAACCCTGAAACTTACACAGGTTAGTGAGAAACTTCAGGTTCGTATGCACTGATTTTGAAAAAGGACATCTTTATTTATCAAACAATCAAGGTATTATTTATTTTTAATCACAAAATTTTGTGTTTTCATTTATCCAGTGTGATAGGAAATAAACACTTTAAACACTGTCAGTGATGGACTGAGGTACTTTACAACGTATTTGTAGCAAGTTTTATTGTGACTGAGAGCATATTTTCCCATAGCCTGTTTTCAGATAAGTTGGTTTTTGCTTTCATTTGTTTTTTTAATGGTATTATCCATACCACTGTCAGCATTAATCAAGCCACATTGTATCTCTGTTCTCTACTCAAAGAAATATACATTTGGTGGTTTTTTGAATTATTTTTTAAATAAAGCAAAAGACAGTTATATTGTTTCCTTGAAAAAAAAAGTAATCTTTCTATTATGTATAGCATACATATAAAGTAGATTAAAAGCTCTAATTTATTCAATTACATAAGTAATTTTGTGATGTTTCAAAAATATCCTTTTTTATTCCTAACTGTATAATGGTGAGATTTTCTTGCTTAAAGAAAGGAGTTTAGAATCTATATGACATACCTACCAGAATATAACTTTTATAAGGTATAGAAAACTGCGCTGTTCATTATCTGTTCTGCTAAAATCACTTGGTGTGATAGAATCATTACAATGTCATGCAAAATAGAAATGGAAAAGATATGCTAGGTTTTCATGTCCATTCCCCTGAGTTACAATCAGCAGCAAGTCCTTTAATGTACTGCTGTGTCAATACCTCACAAAATGAAGGTGCCCCCCCCGCCATTTGACACTTGTATCATAATATACATTTGTGCAGTGGCTGGCATAATGCATTTTTGCTATTAAACATGTTGTACAATAAAAAGTAGTGATGGGATTCTATGTCAGATGACATCATGACACTAAATAGCTCCGTGATTTAAAATTGTTTTCTAAGTTTAAATTTAATTACTATGCTGCAGAAATACATGTAATATCTTTTTTACCAGTGTTCCAGAATTTTACAGAATCTGTTATTAGATTCAGTGCTGTTCCCAAGGGTGGTAAAAATGCAACAACTTCAGCTATAACACAGGAAATTATTAATAAAACATTAGGGAATGCTTGGTAGAGAAAAAACTTTTCCCAGTGACGAGAGATGGAGCCATGATTGAAAACCATTTGTGATCAGTTCAAAAAAGATGTATCATTATGGACTGATCATTTTACAAAGGCTTTTGGTCAATAGATTTAAAAAATACCTTTATACTTTAAGTAAAGCTGTTCAGGAATGTTGAGGTTATGACTGGAGAAAAACTGGTATGTTTTCTATAGGAGAAAAAAAGGGAACACACAGAGCATTTGACCAATTGAGGGGGTTTTGGGTTTGTGTGGAATCACTTTTTAATTTTTGTATTGCAGAAATTGGGGCTTTTTGTAAACATGTAAAATCAGGAAAAGTATAAACTGGGATTTTATTGATGATGAAAATGTTTAAATGCAGTTGTTTGGGAAGCAGTAGATATGTGCTCTTTTTCTTTATTTGGAATTGTGTAAGAGTCATAGTATTTCCTGAGAAGCTTAGCTAATAGAATTGAATTGCTTTTTTCATTTGAATATTTATTTTTTTCCAGACATCTCATAAGGTTATTATTTTAGTAAATGCCCTTTGTAATGAGAAATTAATCTGCAGTAAGAAATCTTTTTTTCATTTGTTTACTAAAATATATGTTACGTTATATCCATGTAGTGATAACACGAGAGCTGTTTGAATTGGATTTTGTATACAAGATCAGAAATAAGCACCCATCCTTTAGACTGATGTCTTTTTGTTGACATCAGCAAAAAAAATTCGGATCTACCTCATTGTAACTGAAGTGACAGCCAGGCAATACAGTTTATTCTGCCTTCATATAATCTTCAATAGAACTATGGGTGTAGAAGTTGATATACGTAGAAATGAGAACATGAAAACTGACAGGTCTTGTAGTGAAAGTACATAGTGTAGGAAGTTATATGTTAGGCAGTTTCAGCACTGCGATGGAAGATGAGTGGAAGCTATGGTAGTGGTAGTGTTTGGAATAAGTGATGCTAAAGTACAAAAAAGAAAGGATAGAATGTGGGATCCAAAACTATTATTTCAACTAACAGAGATTCTAATATCCCTGTCAAGTAGGCCATAAACCAGTATGGAGTATGAAAGAGTAATAAGAAGCCAGAAAGGCAATGTAAAGCACAAATGAAATATGGGGAAAGTGAAACCTGAGAAACAGAAAGACAAAATCAAAACCCATATAGGGTAGGCAGAAATAGACTGAAAGAACAATGAGGGAAAAAATGTAAAGCAGATTGTGGATTATAAATTCAGCAAAGGAACGGGGAAAGTGGGTACAGAATTGCTTCACAAAAAGACTTGATAGGCTATATAGAGGAGGAGGAGAGAGAGGAAATAAGGAATCAGTAGTAGACTAATTTAAACTATAGATATCAAATCCAGTGGCACCATGGTTTAAGAAAAAACCCACATATGGAACAAAAGATTGATACTCAATTTGGCTTTCCAAAAGAAACAATTTAAGTGCCTTAGTGAGAAAATTAGCCTTCCAGTATAATTAAGGGAGAAGGGCAGCCTTTTCAGGTAGGTGTCCTAAACTGTCTTACCATTTCCGTGAGCTATGTAAAGAGTGTCTAAGCTCCTGTTTTAGCTAGATTTACATGTTTGTTAAACCTAGACTTGAGCTTTGGGTTTTGACTTTGTAAATATACGGATCTTACTATCCATAGTCAAACATACATTTGCAAGATGATCAGCATGGGAAGAAGGATAACAGGGCATGGTATTACCTAACAAACTCCTGTGCAGCCTATAGTGCAGGCAGGTTACATATTTTTCCTCCTCTCCTCTTGGAAGAGAGAATTTTGCCAGTTGGAATTTTCTGAGTGCAAATGCTATAAATGCTATAAAAATATTCATTGCTGATGGGAAAGCCTTAGATTTATTTATATAGCATATAGGCCTAGGGTAGATTGAATTCACTCTACCCAGAGTGAATGGTCTCAGAGGACTTTAAGAGTTTCTGAGTCTGTTTACAGAATGGGTTATGGCTTCAACCCATTGTTCTGGACCAGCTAAATATGTAATGTAAAAGTATTATTAAGGACCTCAGAGGTATGCTTAAAGTTAGACAGAGTGAATACCTGCCTCTAATGGGATTGCCATGAAACTCATATGTGCAGTGATGAATATCTAAAAGACTAAGCTCAAGAATCAGAAGTGGAAAGAAAATACCGGAAGTTAGGCAGTTGTAGGATAAAATATCCCTAAATATCTTTGATGTTGATAATAAAAACATCAAATGGCATTATATGTTTGCACAAAGGTCTATTTCTATATTTCACTGAATGAGAGTGACCCACCCTGCTTCTTAGACCCAGCTTGATTTTCAACTTCAGTGCTTACTGCTCTGGAATCCAACACACAAGGCAGAGGGAAGGAAAAAAAAAAGATTAGCTGAGAAAAAAACAGGGATAGCTCTGTAATTTTTAAGTAGTAATGAGAAATGTTAACGGAGGAAAAGATTGTGGAGAAACTGAAGTGTCAGTCAAAGAGCTGGTACGTTACATAACAAAGGGAATACGTAAAATCTGAGCTAACAAATAAAACAATAAGATAGGACTTTCTATTTATTTTGGCCAAAATCAAAGACATGATTACCCTCTTTTTGATCCATAAATAATAATGGTACAGAAATACATTTATATGCATAGCAATTTATATATATATATGATACGTGTGTGTATATACATGTATATATGTCCGTATATGCCATCTGTATCATGATGTACCTGTGCATATGTATATATACATACACACACATATCTGGTTAGTCTGAACTTACTGCATCTTTTTTCTGTGGACATTGTGATTCGTAGCACTGTCAGTGCTTTTGTCCATAATATAGAACTAGTAGCATTTTTCAGCTTGTAAGTTCTAAACTACCCTCGACTTCATCATAAAGTAAATTAAACCGGTTTACCTGCATCTGAAGCATTCATTTATATCCAATTCTGTGTGCCTGTAGAAAACCCGGCGGTCTTTTCCTTGCATTGTCAGCAGTTATAATGTATGCAATGCCCAAGTGTTTAACTGATAGCTGAATTCCAGATGCAGCTGCATACTTAAGCCATTACATTCCTGAAACTGGTAATAGGGAAGTTTGAATGTTTATTGAATACTTCATTTCTCTTAGTAATTTTACTTTGCATAGAAGACCATTTTTTAAATAATACAAAAGCTTTTTGCCAGTAGCAATGTGGATGAATGGAGCGAATGCATCAAGTGTAATTGCAGAATCTTGACTCAATGTTTTAATTTTTCTTTGAAACACAGAAGAAAACACTCATAACTCCTTTTTAGCCAAATGAGACAGAATATTCTTAGCCAGTTCAGTATAGTCCTATGTAGTTGCAATTGTTTAGGTAGAAGAAACGAAAAGGTAAGAAAAGTAAGAAAGGAAAGAAAATACTTTGCAAAAGAACTGCCAGGTGTTGCTTTCCAGTAAGTAATCCACTTCTAAGAAACAAGACTGAGAAGTTTTTTCTAAATAAAGGTAGAATTTGGCAGTTGCAGTTATGTAAGAACATAAAGAATCAGCCTATCCCTAGCCTTATGTGGCTCTTTATTCAGCCTTAAGTGTTAATTTGGACATAACAGTGTATAGCCAAAAATCTTACAGAGAAATCATTGCTTTTAGTCCTGGATCAAAGGGCTGTTTAAATGAGGCTGCACCGGTAGATTCAGCCATTACATTGGTCGTGCAGTGAGGATTTGGACTCTTTGCATAACATTTTTCTTAATATCAACGTATTAAAATTCAGCTTCAGATGGATACAAGAGTTTTCTGTCAAATATGACTAGAATAAAAGCTTCAATGTTGGTCTATGAAAAAAAGAAGTGTTCTTTTAAAAAAAATAAACAAACCTGGGTTGTCTCCTGTATAGGAACATTTTTAATGTTGTTTTCCATGCTAGCCAAGTATAAGAAAAATTGAAAAATTATAATTAAGCATGAATAAAAACATTTTTCCGTGTCAGTAGACTAGGTAGATTATATTTTGGACTTGTTAACTTCACAAGTGATTTAACCTAGAATTCTCTATGGAAAATAATAATAAAAAAGCCAGTTGTAACTCTGGTAAAGCAAAGATAACTTAGATTCCACAAATGAGTTGCACTAGAACTTGTAAAAAGAAATCTAAAGGTGGTGTATTTGGGTATTTATGCATGTGTGTATGTATGATTTGAGAGATGCCAAAATATATATATTCTTGAAAAACTGTTTAAGATAAAAAACTAAAACAAAAAATATACTAGATTTGTAGGAAAAGTTCTATTTAAATAAAACTAACAAAGTAATGGAGTATGTAATATCTTAAAGCTAGAGGTAACACCGTAGGTGTCATCAATGGAACAGCTTATTAGTTGAATACTTCCTGGTAGAATTATTCTTTCATAAAATAATAAATTGGGGAAAAAGGAGAAAATAAATCAATTATTAAAGTAAATTTATTCTATATAATAAAAGTTCTGCAACTATTTTCATGAAGCAAATATTTTTAATTCCTTTGCTTTCGCTTGATGAAATAAAGAAAAAAGTCATATTTTTAAATGATACATTTCTAAAATTTCATCAGGTTTTTAAAATATGCTTTCAGTGCAGATGTCAGACGTTTCAGATACTAGAGACCTTGATAGATCCATAATAGCAAAACAATACCTGATCACATTGAAACAAGTGAAGGAGAAACCAAAGTTAACACATAGGTTGATAGCACAAATTTATAATGAACAGGTCATTACAATAAAAGTTATGCAGATTAAAAATGCAGTTTATGAGGTGAATATGGAAAGTGATCACCTTACTTCATTTTATGCCAAATAAGCAACAAAGCCTTTAAAGAATGGGTGTTACTAACACATTTTTTTAAAGACTTTCACCAGGAAAACACAGGCTAGAGGATTCATGAGCAGAGTAGATCAGATATACAGCAATGTAGCCAAACCAGTTAGTGTACACGCTGTCCGAGTTTTGCCTTTTTCAAAAAACATTATGAAACATAGATTATTGCCTGTTCAACACTGAAAATCTAATGATGAATGATACCACTCTTTAGACCTAGATTGAGGGATAATATTCAAGTGAGTGAGAGTTAAATTTTCATCTATTTTGAAAACATTTGCCATGACAGTTAAGCAGTGATGTTATTTTAGATAGTGCTTAAGCCCCAATAAATCCATGTTTGTCTATGCAGTTACAATCTATCAAAAAAAGCATTCAAGGCATGGTAGAAACCATTAAAGTAAACCAGGAATATAAATAAAAGCTTGATACAGCCTTAACAGTTACATCGATGGTAACTGTAAAATAAGCTATAAAAGTGTAGAGAATGAAGGGGAACTTTTGTTTTCTTTCTCCACTAGCTTGCAGGATAGCATCTTCTTTTTATGTACCACTATTACTGGGCAACAGAGGGGGCAAAAATGGCAAATTCACATCTTCCATTAAGAGACAAACAAAAACAAGTAGCGGTTAGTTTTGTGGTTTGTTTTGGGGTTGTTTGTTTGTTTGTTTAAAGTTTTACAGCAAAATAATTCCAAATTTTATGTATGTTGTGTTGTGTGTATGTAGAAGAAACCGGTATGTGGAGAGAAAAAATTAACACAGGTGAGTAAACAGATGCATGAGAATCTGAGATTCCATTTTGGACATCAGGGCAGATACGAACCTGCAATGTCATTTTGCACAGGAGGCCAGAGATGAAAGGCATGAGGAGAATGGAAGTAGCATTGAAACCAACAGACTGATCTTATAGTAGCTCATACACTTGGTATGATAAAACTAATTATTTATGATTAATTAATTTTCCCAAAAGTGCTGTAAGCATACCAACTATTTCTAAAGAAAAGAATTCTTGAAAGATATAACCATATTTTTTGCAGAATGTTTGCTGCAGTGCCAAAAGCTGGAACACCGGATAAAGGAAGCTTTTCCAGATACTAGTTTGTTAGAGTATACTGACAACTGAAAGTAATACAACCCTTCATACTACCACACATGTAGAATACCAACCAAATGCTACTGCATTGGGCAATGACATTCCATATTTCCAGATGTATGCAGCTTAATTGTTGGATATTTCTGAGCAAGTGACCATGATGTCTGCTCAAATCAAGCTTAAATCAACAGAGCTGTGAGTTTGATGCATTCTATACATGTCAAATCTCCAGTATATTCTGCTCATGCAGGATATCAGAGGTTCTTTTGGACCTTGACATATTGGCAGTCATAAACAATACTTTCAGTGATGAAGAGCGCATTTGTATGTCGTATATGTGCTTCATGAGTACAAAGAAAAATGTCCACTGCTTTGTTATTTGTGTAACAAAGCAAGAAACAGTTTCTACCTTTAATCTGTCCCTTCTTCATTTACATTCTTTTACAAGAGATTATTCACTAGCATTAATTTAACAGCATGACTGGAATGGGAAACAAAACAGCTCAAGGAGAAAGTCTCATGTCCCAGAAATGTTCTTTAAGTCAAGACCTTTTTGGAAATATCTTGCTTTTCTGCAATAGTAAATCTTTCTGGGTATATCAGCCTCTCGCAAGGCAGTGCTATGCTGGAGATGTAAGTTCTCCCTCTCTATGTGGTGATTTCTGTGCACAGAAAAGAAAAAACAAACAAACAAACAAACAAAAAAAACCACCCAAACAAAAAAACCCCAAACCTATAACCACCAAAGCATTAGGTAGAGTGGAACAGTTCTTCAACAGACTAGCTTACCAGAGCACAGCAATGCTCTGACATAGCTGTATTGTTTACTCTTTCAGAAGCAGCTGTTTAGAGATTAGCTTGAGAATTGTCCTTTTATGCAATATTGACTAGTACCACACACCTCTATGTAGTTAAATTATTGTTATTTTTTAATGTTGAAATCTCAGGAGAAATATGTCATTCTAGCTTTCACTGTTTGTTGACAGAAGACCTGAGCCTTTTAAAGTGTTTTCTCTGCAATACTGATTTGCATGTATATTAGACTTTTGCTTTGGATTTTTCTCCTAATCATGGGGAACATTACACGGATATTTTTTTCTGGATTATTAAGTACCTTGTCATTGTACTTTGCACCCTTAGTAAGTAGTAGATCATGACCCAATTCACTGAAGAGCTACAAATCATAATGGCAACACTTACAATAATTTCTAAGTGATTTTCTCAGGATAATAGTGTGGCAGAGTTGAGAATCTGGTGTCTCATCTACAAAACTGAATGTAAATAAAGAGGCGGCAGGCAGATCTTTACTTTTATAAATCTGCATTACATTAACATGTCAGTGTAATATCTTCTGGCCCAAGAGGGCAGGGATATTTTTATAATTCTTTTAATCAGCCTTGATACCTGCCTGTGAATAAACATAAGAAGAGGTATTTTCAACAGTGTGTCACTGAATATTCACTAAGGAAGGTAGGTCAGGTCTAATTCTCCAGTTTATCACATACTAAATTCCCAGCTTGGCCTATGGTGATCCTATATGCAGCATCCAAAGAATGATACTTGTATTTCATACCCAGTTAAGATTATGGTTGTGAAAATTAAATAGCAGGTTTAACTAATTGATGCATAATTTAAAACAAAATTGGACTTTACTATCATTACTTTACTTTATGTTGACACCAGTAGTATGGAAGAGAAGTAGTGTAAGACTTAAAGAGGGCAAGAACAGAGTAAGGAAAAGCAGCAATGTTAGTTACAGTTAATACAGGATTGTCTAAGTATGCTTCAGTGGATGTGGATGAGAAAGGAGATTGTTAGAAATTTACAGCTACCTGGAAACTAAATAAATGCAGAGCTTAAAATGGTGGAGTAAAGTCTGGGTGTTACTTAATCAAGTTTAATACTTGGATAACAAGTCACTGATTTATTTGTCTCCTCACCTTCATTGTCATAATACAGCATACGTCTGCCCTCTTCTTAAAAGGTAATTTCCTTATTTAAAAAATTAATTGTTGGATAAAAGTTTATCCTTCCCAGTTAAAATTCTGTGTCTCTACAAATATCAAAATGCAGAGACTACAGTAAAGCTAACACCATAGCTAATTTTTTTTTGCCATTTCGTATCCAAAAGTATCAATATGAAACTATATTTTCTGTTATTTTATAAAAACTGTCACTTTCTAAAATTTCACTGTGTGAAAACAGGTCTATCATGCAGATAAGGAAAGGCAGAGTTAGAAATATGATAGGCAATGTTCCATTATTTTGTAACATCACAGAAAAGCAATTCAAAAATCCCATTCCAATCTCCAAGTATAAGTAATTGAAACTGTACAGATCTCAGCACCTAATTAGACATAATAGATTTTTTGTTGCATAGCTTTGTGAAGGCAATCAAAAGGAAAGTGCCTGCCATTGCACACTGGACAATATTCATTTTTAGATCTCATTTAGCTAAAAAATAACACTGTTTGCTATCATAAACCCCTAAGTCTAAATGCTCAGGAAAATTATTTTCCAGATAGAAAAAATTGTTCTTCCTGGTATATAGTAACATGGTTCTGCAACTTGCTATCCTTCTTTCTTGTACTTTTTTTTTTTTTTTTTTCCTTTGGTCTGTATGTACAATTTGATGGCAAAATTTATTTTAGTGTTTTCAAAAATTGTTTTAGTTCAGGAATCTTCCAGTTTCAGATTATACTGATGAACAGCAATATGTTGAGACACAATTTAGCTAGGACAGCTTTTAATCAAGACTATGCATATTCCCCAGAAAGCATCTTTATTACAGGAAATAACGTTTAATGGGTACTGTCTTCTGTATGACTAAATAAATAACAAAAATTGAGTTATTAAGCTTTTCGTCATTTTCAGGGAAACATTAAGATTTCTTTGCAGTGTACTTACTGCACATAACTACTCAATACATTACTGAAAACATATCTCCTCTTAAGAAAAGAAGTTCTTTCTTCTCCTAAAAGAAATCCTCATAGTTGGGCTTTAGTCTCAGCTGTCCAGTAATTGTATGAGAACTGGCAAAGCCAAACTGTTCAGTGTGTCATGAAAATGAAGGTAATTCATCAAAAGATGGATAGGATAAATTAGTCCCTCAATGCCAGAATTATTATTTTCTACAAATTAAAAAAATGTAAGATCTGATTCCACCAATTTCCTTGATTATTTTTAATGTAATTCTCTTACAATAAAAGCCTCCCTTCTGGATGTATGATTGCTTTTCTCAGCAAACAACAGAAAAGCACTGGTATCATGTGGAACATTAAGTCCAAGAGGATTTCTTCTTTCTTTGTGCCTTAAACTGGTTTTGTCAAATTGTTGAAGATGAGGTGCAGGAAGAAAAGCTGTGAGGGCCTTGTGTCCTTTCTCTTCTCTTAGCAAACAGTCCTGAAAGAGCTAACGATATTATTCTTGTGTGCGTTTTGCTTAATGACAGTAAGACTTCAGGTGTCTGCTGGAAATTGCTATTTTCTCATTTAGGAACAGGAAAAGCCCATTCTATATAATATAGTTTAATAAAAACTTCATCTATGTTCTGAGTGTAAATCTAGATGGATGTTTATTATCTACTGGGCATAGAACACAGAAAATTGTGTACTCTGATGTCACTTTAGCATAGGACACCTAGCGAACATGAAAACCTGTTTCATGAAATCAAGATGAACGCTGATCTTCTAACCCACTGTTCAGTATCTTGACTACAAAAAGATGAAAAATCTTGTCTCAAGAGACCATGCAGAAATTGGCTGCACCATTTAGAAAAAATAAAATGTTTATAGAGTTCAGTACCTTTGCTCTTTAAGGAGGAGGAATTCTACAGTGTGCTAATAGGATGGGAACTCTGACATTTCAACACAGGCTACTTAAAATGAATTTATTTTTTTTCTATTAAAACAAATGACCTGGAACATTCAGAAAAGAGAATAGTATTGTTTCATCAATTTTACTGGAAAATATTTTGCTTTGTGATCTTGGTGGAATGTATCCCTTAAGATTTCGATTATGGGATTGCCATTTGCAGTTATCATGGACTGTTCAGTAACTTTAGTACAGGTTTTGATACCCAGGTGAGATGTACTGCACTCTGTTCTTTGTGATGGGGAGGCTAAAAGCAACACCTTTGGGACTAGCCTTTAATCCGTATGTGTGATATAAAAATCACATAGAAGTTCTGGCATCTAAGCTCTGAGAGCAAACCATAAGAACCAGTAATGCTTGAATATTGAATTCCTCATATATGGCACAATCTGCCCTGGAATTCTTCATATATGACACAGTCTGCTGTAATGTAAAGGGCGTATTTGTTTATTTGCTTGGGGGGCGGTGGTTATTACCTTATCACTACTACTCATTATAATGTTTTGAAAAATATGGTGCAAGCACTGCATAATGGTGAAAGTAAATACTTCTGCGTTGCTTAGAACTCTTCTAACTTGGCTTCCTAGAAAGCGTAATGCAAGAATCAGACTGGGGGGTTTCATAGATAGGTGGGTCTGAGCACAGGTAATAGAGGCAGCCAATAGATGCAACAGTTTGTGCAGCAGCTTCCACAAAGGTGGCCAGAAACTCTACTGAGAGCAGTATATGTGGGCTCTGCAATGGTGGCTCCAGGGGATATGGCCCTGGAGAAAAGAGGGGCCCAGGAGACCTGATAGATTTTTCAAGGATCACCTCCTTTAAGCTGAAAAAAGTTCCATCTTGAGGTCTGCATGGATGGATTGAATGCTCCTGATTAAACTCAAACTAAAAAAGGAAACATGCAAGAGGTGGAAAATGGACAAGTGACCCAGGAGAAATACAGAGGTGCTGTCTGAGCTTGTAGGGATAAGGTTAGGTAAGCCAAAATTCATTTTGAGTTGAATCTGATGAGTGACTTGAAGGGCAGTAAGGAGGGCTTCCTCAGGTCTTTAAACAGCAAAAGGAAGACTAAGGAAAGAGTCAAGGAGACTGTTGTGTTCTGTAAGACAATATACAGTCCTCTGAGTAAAAAGTAGTTGAAGAAATTAAAAATGCTTGATAGCATGACTTACAAAAAGTACACATTCTTATGTTTTGTAAGTCTAGCCTTCCATGTCTCCACTTTTCAACATCTGTGTGATTAATACTTTCATACTATTTTTAATAATTGTAAAGACAAACCAAAACAAACTATATAGTATGAGTACCTCAAAAAAGAAGAGAAAAAAACCCAACATTTCTATAAAAACAAGTTACTGATTGATGGGAATTTGTCTGCTTATATTTACCTTGGGTTTTTGATTTGGGCTTGTTCTCTTTGGCTGCCTTTTCTGTCACACAGTCATAGATGTGTCAAATATGTACATGTGGTGCATTGACCCTGGCTGGACACCGGGTGCCCACCAAAGCTGCTCTATCACTGCCCTCCTCAGCTGGACAGGGGAGAGAAAATACAACAAAAAGCTTGTGGGTCGAGATAAGGACAGGGAGAGATCACTCACCAATTACTGTCATGGGCAAAAAAGACTCAGCTTGGGGAAATTGTTACCAATCAAATCAGAGTAGGGTAATGAGAAATAAAACCAAATCTCAAAACACCTTCCCCCCACCCCTAACTTCTTCCTGGGCAAAGCTTCACTCCTGATTTTCTCTACCTCCTCCCCCAAAGCGGCGCAGGGGGATGGGGAATGGGGGTTACAATCAGTTCATCACACGTTGTTTCTGCCGCTCCTTCCTCCTCAGGGGCAGGACTCCTCACACTCTTCCCCTGCTCCAGCGTGGCGTCACTCCCACGGGCTGCAGTCCTTCAGGCACAGACTGCTCCAGTGTGGGTCCCCTGCAGGGTCACAAGTCCTGCCAGAAAACCTGCTCCGGCGTGGGCTCTTCTCTCCACGGGGCCACAGGACCTGCCAGGAGCCTGCTCCAGCGTGGGCTTCCCACGGGGTCACAGCCTCCTTTGGGCACCCACCTGCTCCAGCGTGGGGTCCTCCCTGGGCTGCAGGTGGAGATCTGCTCCCCCGTGGACCTCCCTGGGCTGCAGGGGGACAGCCTGCCTCACCATGGTCTTCCGCACGGGCTGCAGGGGAATCTCTGCTCTGGTGCCTGGAGCACCTCCTCCCTCTCCTGCTGCACTGACCTAGGGGTCTGCAGGGTTGTTTCACATATTCTCAATCCTCTCCCCAGCTGCTATTCTGCAGTCACCCCCCACCCTGCCTTCTTAAATCTGTTCTCCCAGAGGCACTACCACTGTCACTGATGGGCTTGGCCTTGGCCAGCGGCAGGTCCATCTTGGAGCCAGCTGGCATTGGCTCTGTCAGACATAGGGGAAGCTTCCAGCAGCTTCTCACAGAAGCCAGCCCTGTAGCCCCCCGGCTACCAAAACCTTGCCACGCAAACCCCATACAGTATGAAGTGTTTTTTTCCACCTCTGAGACATTATGTATTGTTATTAACAAAGGTTGAATATCATTTTAGTAGTGGGAAGAGGGAATGAAAGCTTTTTATTGGCATTGCAGCACAGAAGTAACAGCCTCTATCGATTTGATTTGATTTGATTTAACAATCATCAAGTTGCATAAAATTAATATTGCTAAGTTTGAAGCCATGTATTTTATACATTTAAAAACAATTTATTGTTTTTTTTAAAGGAATGAAGGCATGTATTAGGGAAGTAACACTTTCCTTGAGCACTGAACTCTACTTTCATAAGTTCTAATCATAGCTATGTATGCCTATCCTATTAATAATCAAAATCTGTATACATTCAGCAAACTCTGCAACAGCTCTTCAGTAGCAATGACCTGAGAAGGGAATATTTTGAGAGTGATTATTCACAGTTTGCATGATCAAAAGGAACTATTCACAAGAAAGCATCTTAAAAAAATTAATGGAAAATTTATTGAAAACATTATTTTGGCTGTTCCCAGAATGTTGCAAAGTCTAATCAAGAGTATTTACTTGATTCACCAGTACTGCAAGGTGCATATTTATTTATTTTTTTATTTATTTGACTCCCATAAAGATGTCTGGGATTTAAGTACAATTTTTTTCTTTCGAGGCGTTAGAGCTGCCACTATGAGTCACTAAATTTTCCTATATTATTAATTAAGTTCATTACCTGGACAGTGGGCTATCTGGGTTCCAAAGATTGACCTGGTTAGGAAATTACTACGCTGAAAATGTGATATCCACCCTTTCAGGGTAGCCATGAACCTCTGGGAAAGATCTCCTCAGATCCTTCTGCACAAGCTATTCTTATTATATGTCCCATTAATACAAAATGGAATGGAGGAAAAGTGAGAGGAAGGATAGTGGATTATTTGACAGTGGTATTTGACAGACCAAATCACCAAAATGTCTCTGATATATCATAATGGAGTAGTGATTTTCAGTAGGTGACTTTCTGTCCCCCCTACACCATAATACCTCTGCTATGTAATCTGTGTTAAGCAGTAAATGAAGAATGGAGGGAAGATAAGGAAACTTATTAGTTTATCAGCCCACCAGATTGGGAAGGAGAGCGCATGAATGAAGAGTAGAAAAGAAACAATGGATTTGTTGTTAAACAACAAGAAAGAAAAAACATTATGCAATTAGATTCAGTATAGAGCCCTAGCTGTTTCTCCCACAGAGATGTCTGTCCCACAAAGCATCTCACCCTCTATGTCATGATATATTAAATTATGCACTAAATCTTGCATTTCTGTCACTTCAACCTGTCATCAATAGACCTCCTGCAGTTACTAATTTGACAGGTTTTTCTAGCCCAGCCTTCAGAGTTGTTACTTCGGGAAAAGAAGACAGATTCCATCTAGAACAAATACTGAGAGACAGAGTCCATACCAAAGCCAAAGAGATTGTGATATGCATGCCCAAATTCAGCAAATTTATATAGACTCATAGATTTTATGGCCTGAAGTTACTGCTGTGATCATGTAGACTGACTTTCTGCAAGAGGAACACAGAATTTCTCCTCATCATTTCTGCCTTGAGGACATGCCATCTCAAGGAGTTTGAGCATGTCTGTCTAAAAACGTATCAGTGTAGATATGAAAATTTCAAGTAACTCAGAAACTACCACATTCCTAAATTCATAATTGCAATAAATCCTTAGCATCATTGGTTAAATAATATTCCATATTATTCTTAGGCTTAATCTAACAGGTTACTAATTCCAGTCATTAGATCTTACTAGTCCTCTTACAGTTAGACTCTTAATCATACAATTTTTTCTTTATGCAGGTACTTATACAGTATGATTGGATTAACTCTTGGAAAAAATATCTTGATAAACCCTACATCTGTTATGGAATTTCCAGCAGGTTTTCTAGATTTTTAATGGTTCTTTTGTAATTCTTTCTGAAGTTCCTCCATACTATTTACATTCTTTACATGTACAACATCTGCATCCATTAGTTTTCATGGGTGTACCATTAGAGGAACTCACTACCAGGCTGTGACTACAGGTTTCTCAATCGGTTCCACTTTGCATTTATGCTTCTCAGATATCTACAAATATCAAAGCAAAATTTTTAAAAAAGGAGACAAAATACTTAAAATAGACATATTACTACTTTAATGGAATGCAGCACCTTGTTTGGTTTTTTTATTTCCTTATTAGAGAACTTGACTTTGAACATTAATATATTGACTTTACATAGTCCAAGATGATGATTTGCCCCCACATATACAGCCATAACTATACCAAAACAGAACGAAATTCAATATTGCAGAATGTATTTGTCCAGTATTTTAAAACGTAGTGGGCCAGAACTGGACTAGCTCTTAAGGAGCAAATGTAAGGATTTCAATGCAATTGATATTCTGTAAAGAAAAGACTTTAAATGTGTAAACCCGTAGCAAGTTAGTATGCTATAGTCAGAAGCATGGAAGATTACTTTTGTACAGAAGTCCTTCTGTCTTTGTCCTGTATGGAAAAAAATAATTTTCCTATTGCTTTGCTAGTAAATTTTCCTATTATAGAAGCAATGCAAACTGGCAAACTCAAACAGGCAATCTTGTATTGAATCCTTTAAAGTTCTCCAAGCAAAAGAATCTTCCAGATTTCTTCATTGGTGTAGCTGCAACTATGTTCGCACCTTTTGGCAGACGAGCATGTCATGAATCTCACACTAAAGCAACATTTTTATTTTGGCAGTTTTCTAACTGCAACATTTCCCTGTGTCAATGTCAGTTTAATTTATGTGGAAATGGAATTGAACGTCATGATAGCAAAGTATGTAGAAGTTATTCAATAAGGTCAGAAAAGTTCAGAGAACACTCTGATGAACTTTAAAAGCCAGTTGAATTCACAACACAACAGCAAGTGGTAAATGCAAAGTAAAAGACATTGGGAAAGAAATCTGAAGGAACTGTGCATCTCACAGGGTTCTACATGCGTTGTACAAACGCAGCAAAGTTCCCATTAGAGAGAAGTCAGTGAAGACTATTTTTTCTATTGTATTTCTCTGAAACGTTAATGATCTACTGTTTTCTGATTTTTTCATGAGTTCAAATCATGTGAAATGGAGTGGAAAAAAAAGACACTGATTTAGGAATACAGTTGGATTTAGCCTGAGATTTTTCAGAATGATGCTCATTTGGGATCATGGATTCATAGAATAGAATTACTAAGCTCACTGTATTGTAACAAATGGTGCTTAGCTATAACTTATCTTCCAGAGCCTTCTGAGCTTAACTGAAGATACTGTGAGATAGAGAATTCATCAGTTCCTTTGAATGGGTGATTAAAAACCATCATAGTTAAAAAATTGTTTCTTATTTAAAATTTTCCTACTTCAACTTCCATGCTTCAAATTTTGTTTTACTTTTCTTCACTAGATAAAAGAATCGTTATATACCCAACATTATTTTCCTGCGAAGGTACCCATTCTCTTGTTATTTCTTTTTTTTTATAAGGTAAATTGATTAACCAGCTTAAATTTCTCACTGTAAGTTACTTATTGGAGCCTTTGAATATGTTTTTTGATTCTGTGCCTGTCCACCAAGCTTCCAGCTAGTGAAAAATTGAATGTTTTCTTCTACATAATTGACAAAAATGTTGAAAACATCAGACTTCTTTCCTTCCCTGTGGAACCCTGGTAGAAGCAATTCCATTCAGTGAAATCCTCCTTAGGTTGACAATAATTAGAGATCCATCAGGTATCCAGTCCATAATTTATTTATCATGTGCTTTACTTATATTCTAAAGAGCTAATTCATGATCAGAATGTTATGAGGTACTAAGTTAAACAGTATACAGAAATCTAGGACTATCACATCATTGACATGTTATTCTGTGAAGCAAACAATCTTCTCAAGGAATTAAATTAGGTTTGTTTGACAAGACCTATTTTTCATAAAGCCATGTGGAATGGCATTAATTTTATTCCTGTTTGCTAATCCTTAATTAATCAGATCTCAAATTGGTGTTTCCATTTTCACTTTGAATGTGCAAGTTCATTTGTTAGCTGTGTTTTGGAAAACTTTTTTTATTTTTTACTATTGATAGAGAAAGCATACTTTTATCTTCTTTCACTCTCTCCTCCATTTTAGGAGTTACAGTGCTTGAAGGGCCTATTTATGCAGTGGGAGGACATGATGGTTGGAGTTATTTGAATACAGTTGAGAGGTGGGACCCTCAAAGTCAGCAGTGGACATTTGTGGCAAGTATGTCAATTGCCAGAAGCACTGTTGGAGTAGCAGCACTAAATGGCAAGTGAGTAGGGTGTTCTTACACGGTTGAAACACATTTCTTAGAGGGATGAAAAACTGACACACAGAAGTAAATAACTTTTAGCATGTTGTAATAGAGGGTGTCTTTTAAAATAAATGTAGACAGAGTTGTGCACACCCTCCTATATCTCATGGCTCCTACACTTATTTGAAATAAGTAATTTATATATTTTTTCTATATTATTTTTGTTTAATATTTATATCAAATGCTTAAGAATATAGACCTGAAATTTCAGTGTGTATGATGTAAATAACAAGCTGTCAGTTGCCTCATCTGACTTTTATATGTTGTATATATCAGTTTTAGTTAACTGAGTTTATCCTTCTAATATAGTCATGTACCCAGTGATAAGATTTGTTGTATATACATTTTGTACCTTGCTTCAGCCAAACATTGACCCATGAAACTGTCTTTGTCTCAAGGCAATTACATCCACACAGCAAGTAAACAGAAATTTGATTCTTGTCAAAACAGTCAGACTACATTAAACCTGTCATTCTATTTTTTTAATATTCTAAGTTTCTCTTTTATAACTTTCACTTTTTAAAATTTTAATATGACACTTACTAAAACTCATTTTACGGTGATGTGATATTATGTATTACTTGTTGCTTATCACTTTTAAAGTACTGGCTTTTAGCTGTGTGGCTAAAAAAATTATGGTGTGAACTGTAATAATTTAGAGGTGAGGGAGGAGTTCGTCACACCTAACTTCAGATATTTTTGTATAGACATCTACAAGTGAGCCAATCATCCTAAGCTTGCCTTATGGTCAATGGAAGAAATACGTACTTTCAGGATATCATTTGTCTTATTTATTTTATTTGTGTTAGGACAGCATGAATTGTTCTCTCTAAGTCTCTACTAACTATATATGAAACCTGAAGACTCTGATCTCAGATTTTGACTTCTATGTTTCTGATATTTAAGCAGGGAAGATGAATCCCACTGTAGATAACTGAAAATAAATAAAGGGCAGTCAGTAAAGAATCCTTTGGGAATGGTGGGAGCAATGGAGTAAAGCAAATTTCTGGAATATTATTTTCCTCATACTTTATTGCTACTGAACAGCAAGGAAGAAAGGATAAGAAACAGCCGCAGATGTGGGATGGAATGAGAGAGTAAATGTTGAGGACATGAAAAACATAGTTAATACAAGTTAGGATAAAAAGTTTATGGGGAAAAAAAGGACTTATTAAGGCTATTGGGTTTCATGGTAGACTATGCTTGCATAATTCAACAATCCACAAAATTTTGCCCACCCCATTTCTTCCAGTAGCAAATCATTCACTTTTGATTATACAGTCAGAAAAACACTCAAAAATCCTTTATATTAGGTTGTGCTTATCACACCTAAGATACAGGCTTGAGATAAGTAGGCTGAATTGGTTGCTGGTGGTAAGAGTCACTGAATATAAAAGTCAACAAAAGAGTTTAATTTAGCCCACAAACAACAATGTTACAAGACCTATAGGAGATTGTGTACCTTTCTGTAGCAGCAGGAGGAGGCCTGACAGAGTACCCATAATCCTGTCATTATGACAATATGCAGATATATATTCTTTTAAATTGAATCTCAAATTAATTAAAACTATAGGCTTTAAAAGTGTTAACTAATTTTATGAATTTGTCATATTACAGTTGTGTCCTATTTGCAGTGTAACTCTGGATTAAATAGGCTTTATTGGATGCATTCATTATTAATGTTATATTATTTAATTCATGGTATCATATATTCAGATGATCTACTTCTCATCCATGACATTAGGAGTTAGCTTTATGTTGTGAAATCATCTGCAAACCATTGAAGCTTAATTGTCATTGCTTTCTCTTACTAAGTCACAGTGGCATTAAAATGTTCCAGAATAGATCAAATGGACAAAGCTGCTTTAATAACCCCGTTACTCTAAAAGAATCTGGTTTCAATATTGTATGAGCATGCAGCAAACTAGCAGAGACAAGATCTACACAAATAACCCTGCAAATATAGATCTAAAATTATGAAGAGCTGCATATGATTATGTATGCATATTCCAGGTATCTTTCCTTTGCACTGTTGAGCATGTATTTAATGCTTCTCGGTTAATAAATGCTCAATTTTGCATGACTTACTTAGAACACATTTAAATGAAAAGAGATGTTATCTGCATCTCAGAAAGGTGGAATGGACACCACTGAAAGCAGAAAAGCAGTGGTCGCACTGAAGCAAATAGCAAATATACTACTAATTTTTATTTTTTTTTAATCTGAATAACCATCTTTAAAAAATATCCCATATGCCGAGAACTGAAACTTGAAAACATATGTAAGGACCAAACCTTTCAACTCTCTGGTGCGATTCTTACTACACTGCTGTTCCACACAACTGACATATGCCACATTCCTCATCTGAGTGTTTTGCTTTGAAATAGGCAGAGAGTTATGGATTATTTTTTTTTAAATAAATTCTAAGGATATTAGAAATAGATGTCCCAATGAGAAACAAGATGTGGCTTTAACATTCAACAAAGGAGGAACTATTTTATTATGGGAGTTCTGAGGAGCCTTTTCCTGATTATTCCTTATGTTTTTCTTCTTCACTGAATTAAATAAGTAAATAAATAAAATGCAGCAGGGTTACACTGTCTTTGAAGTGAGAGAGTTAGAAACTATTCTATGTGTGTATCTCCCACACTGCTTTGGGCACTTTACATAAAAGGGGTACTGTATGCTAAATATCCCAAATGTGAGCTTCTTAAATACTTGAAAAAATATAGTCTCGTCTTTTGTGTTTTAATGCTAGAAACTATTCCATTTGTGATCTCCATATGTCTATGGTCTGCTTCATTGGTTTTCCAGTTAAAGCCATCTCAAGCAGAAAAAAATGATACATTCTACCATAAAATTTGATGAAAATTTTATTTCTCTATAAGCTTCTCGTGGAAATAAATAAAAAATAAAAACTTTAAGATTCTGATCTCCTTAGGCTCTCAGACGATTGAATTGTAAGTAACTTGTTATTAGTTCTTAATGTATTGAACCTTTTTTTGCTTACTTATGTTTTTGAAGCTCACTTGTATAGTCTGTGCAAGTCAATTACCAATTGTTTTGCTGCTCAAATGGAAAGCAATACTATCTGAATTTGGCAAAATAGGGCACACAGAAGTGAATATTATTTCACTGAAATACATTTTTAAATTTAAACTGAAAATGCTATATTATATCAAAATCTTTCCTAATATCTGAAAAGGATTGTGTCAGTTTGTGCATCAAAATACAGTCTGGAAAATCTTTTAATTATTGAAACCCTAAAATCCTGCTGACTTTGTCAGAAATTCAGAAAAATAATTATCTGAACTACTTTTTTTTTTTTTAACTTGATGCCTTTTTCAATTTTTAACATACTTTGGTAGCTACTATAGGACTTGCCATGACTTGTAGAGTTTCATGGGATGAAACATGGTCAGTAGTTCCTTCTAATCTGGAAGCAGGATCTTCTTTTCTGCCTTGTTACTGTTAACAGCCCTGTTGCACAGACAAGAAGAGAAAGAGTGCATGAACTCTTTCACATCAGCAACAGATGTGGGTGTTAAAACATTAAATGTGAAACAGAGATTTAAACTTTAAAAAAAATGGGAAAGGATGGTGCTTTTTATATGCAGATAACAGGAGAGGTCAGAAGTTGGGATGATTTATTTGAATTGTTCTTTGGGGGCTGACATAATTAACATGTAACTAGTATGCAGTATATACTATGTAGGACTAGTATTCTACAGTTTACAGGACATAATGCTGAAGCCATAGTACTCTTCTACAGCGTAAGTTAAAAGCACTAGGGAACCAGAAGTACAAAAAAAATTGTATCTTTTCCAGAATTTTTTTAAAATTGTCACTTACTGTTTCAAGATTGTCTTAATTCCTTCATTTTTAAAATCAAGAAGAAAAAAAAATCTAGTTGACAGTTTCAATCCAATAAATACTAATCTTTTCAGTAACTTAAAATGTAGTTGCCTCCAAGACTACAGTAGCTATTTATTAGCTTTCTATTAAAAAGTCTTTAATATACGAAGCATGCATTCCCTGAGAACACTGAACATTACACCAATTTTCTTCATGTAATTTAATTTCAGAACAAATTTTATTCTAATGGGGAAACTGTAAGTAAAAATGAAATTAAGTTTATACACTTTCCTTTGGACTGTATACCTAAAAAAGACTCTGTTTCATACAGATTGACGTTATTCCAAATAATTGTGACACAACCATAACTGAAAATTTTCTAGATTTTCCTATTATATGGCCATAAAGTTACATTACAAAAAATATTCCTGAATTTTTACTTGTATGTTGGAAATTATCAGCATTCTTTTTGTGTAACTATAGCTTTCATGGCAGAAAGACTGGCCCTTTACTTTTGTTCTCTTCAACAGATATCAGTAAATCTGTGCTACGAAAGGAAAAAATACTCAGCTGTTATTATGATCTGCAGA
Organism: Leptodon cayanensis; assembly: GCA_027564655.1. NCBI lineage: Eukaryota > Metazoa > Chordata > Aves > Accipitriformes > Accipitridae > Leptodon > Leptodon cayanensis. Next base: position 19,724,620 of record JANXJC010000008.1, read on the forward strand.
TTGACTTTAAATGGTACAACATCACAGCAGTACATTGAGTTAAGTGTCAAATATAATGACTTTGGCACGCACTGGGAAGCAGTTCATTCACATGGTAACATCTTGTGGAACAAAGGAGAAGGAAGGTCTGCCCTTTATTGATTGCCACATCCTCAAAGATGTGCTTTAGTGAACTTGATATTTCTACCTGCTGCTGTTGTTTTTGTCAAATATCACACACTATTATTGATCTATGATAGATGACGAAAAGCAAGGAATTGTCTAATCTTAACATTTAAAAATGGAACTATTTTAAGTGCCCTTTCAAATAATCTTTTACTTTTATTTGAGAAAAAAAAGTTTTGTAAGTATTTGTTTTCTTTGAAGAAAAGTAAAAGAGCAGTGAAAAATCCTGCAGGAGAATATTATTCCCCATCAATAGCTATCTGACTTGTATCTGATTCTTTCAACAAAGAAGCAGCAATGGATTTTTTGTTACTATCATTAGTATTAGTATTTCTATTACATCTGTGTTTAGGCACTGTACAATGAGGAAAGGAGAAAGGGGATTCTGTGAACTGGGAATTACTCTTGCATTGTTATGGTGGGTTAGCCTTGGCTAACAGTCAAATGCACACCCAGATGCTCACTCACTCTCCTTCATTAGAGAGGGGAAGAAAATAGGCTGAGAAAGCTCATGTGTTGAGATAAAGACAGCAAGATCACTTACCAGTTACTGTCACGAGCAAAACAAACTTGACTTGGGGAAAATTAATGTAATTTATTGCTAATAAAAACAGATTCTGGGTTGTTAGAAACAAAGACAAATTTTAAAAACCACCTTTCTTCACCCCTTTCACAGGCTCATCTTCTGTCTTTCATTCCCGATTCCTCTACCCGCACCCGGTGGTGCAGGAGGATGGGGAATGGGGGTTGCGGTCAGTCCATAACTGCTCCTATCTGCTGCTCCTTCCTCCTCATGCATTTCCCTTCTCCATCGTGGGCTCTCCACAGGCAGCCGTCCTTCGGGAAATAGCCTGCCGCTCCAGTGGGGTGTCCTCCACAGGCTGCGGTGTGAATATCTGCTTCAGTGCCATGGAGCACCTCCTCCTCCTTCGTTGACTTTGGTGTTCCCTCTGCTGTTTCTCACTCTCTTTTTTTCCCTTCTTACTCTCTCTGTGCATCATTTTCTGCCCTTTTTTAAACCTGTTTTCCCCGAGGCACGCCGTCCTTGTCTGTGGGGCCGAGCGGTGCCCTGGGGCGGGCGGGTTGGAGCCGGCTGGAACCGGCTGTGTCCGGCTCGGGGCAGCCCCGGCCTCTCCTCACAGAGGCCGCCCCGCAGCCCCCCCGCCGCCAGCGCCTGGGCACTTACAAACAGTACAATTGCAATATTGATTTTTGCACACTTAATCATGAAATAATTGCCGCATACTGGACATTTTTGTTCTGAGTTAGGAGATCAGGTTTCCTATCAAAATGTTGTCTAAATGGAGGTTGGAAAAGAAAGGATTATTAGAAGACAGTAAGGAAGCCATTTAAACTGGGCAAAGGTGAAGGATGAAGAATGGGGATAGGCTTCAAGTACCCAAGCAGCAGATCTGTCTTGGGGCAAGTGACCAGCTCTGGCCAAGGTTCACCATTTTTTTATAGCAGTTTTGAAAAAAGCTAAGTTGAACATTTTTAAAACATTTGAGCTTTCAGGAGGTTGGTGCTCTAGCTCTATCTGTGGTTCTTGTTTCGTAAGTTTGGTACCAAAGGAAGTAACCAAACACTCAAACACTCTTGAGGACGAGAGTCACAGTTTATAATCTCAAGAAAGACATCTGAATTATGACTGGTGATTATTTTAAGCAGGAAAATGCAATACAAATACTAAGGGCAAGATGCTTAAACTCACTCAAAGGTATTTTCTTTTATTGGAACAAAACTCTATACATAGATACTCTTAATCCAATCCATCATCTTTAACATTGGAGTCGTTTGGAAAGCTTCATCTTTCTCCATCAATTATGTTTCCTTCCTTTTTCCTGTTTATCTTAGTCACTGGTATTTAAATGTATTCCCTTTTCATATTTCTATTGAAAGACAGTTAACGTAAAAACGTGATTTTTTGGTTGTGTCCTTTACAAAATTATTATTATCAGTAGGAAATGTCAGATTTTGTCTGTTGCTTGACTGTAGCAGATAGGATTTAGAATGGCTTCCACATCCTATTAATTCTACTTAAGCATTCATAGAAATAAAGCATACCAATGATTTTTTTTAAAAAATAAGTATGTGTATATATATTTACTATTTTGTTCCCTCACACCCATGCAAATTCATTTGTTACATTTTCAATTTCATTAGTTAGGCGGAGAGGCTTTAATAACATCGAGTTTTCTTTATAAAAAAATGGGGTTTATTGATTTATATTCAGTTACATTCATTCAGTTCCACCAGTTTTATGATAGGTGGATTCATTTAATAATGGATTTCCATAAATTGGATTATTGTCTTAGCAGTACTTCTCCAGCTATTCTCTTTTTTCATTTTGAATGGGAAACACAGAGAGCTGGCCAATACAGATGCTAGCATATATGCAGGGGAATGTTTTGTTTTCATGTCATTTAATGAGACAAAGCTGGAATGAAACTTGTGTTATTCAGATCAATATTGTGCCTGTGGTAAATAGCAGTTGCTTTAGTTTAATATATCCCTTATGACTATTAGGCATTATTACAAAGTGAACAGCAGAAAATTTAGCTTGCTGAACCTTCATTTTCAAGAAAATAACAAAATTCAAACCAAGTTAGCGTGAGCGCAAGAAGGGTTCTCAAAATTGTCTTGTGGTTAGTCACTCACAGGAATATATTTGCTGTGTACTGACCTCGGAGAGGCATAGGTTAATAATTCCACAAAGTCCTTAATAGGAGTTCAGTGTTTGGCACAAGAGAATTAGCACTGTATTACATTCATATAACCACCTTCAAAACTTGATTGCATGGCTGATTACAACCTCCTCCAGGAGTTCTGCTTCTTTGCCTTTCATGCATTATATAATAAACTATCTGTGGCATTTTCTCTTAGCAGAATCATTAAAGCTTATTACTAATTCAGTGCCCTGGTCTGATCTTTTGTACTTTTGCACGTAAATTTATATTTCCTACGTGGAGGTCCCATGCAGCTAAATGAATGTGCAGTGCAATTCAATATGCATCATATTCTCTCTTTTTCAAGCAAGATTTAACTTGGTATTTTACATCCAATCTGTAAAATAGCAGTCTCTGCACATGCTTACTTCTTTTTATGTGTCTATGCTAGCCTTAAAAAGGGCTAGAACAGATACAAGTTAGGTAAATATATGTGACTCTTAGAAGAGGACAATGAAAAATCATGAAACTTTACAATAAAACCAATATTTTTCCTACAGTCCAAGGCAGGCGCATACACAGCTAGGATGTATTGTTCTTTAGAACCCAAGTGATTGTTAGGAAACATGGCAGATGCTAATGACATTGCTGCATTGCAGGGCGGGAACTTGATGAGCCTGTTTTCTCTTGATATACTATGGTCAGGCTCCCAGATGCTTAGGCCACGTTTCTATTTTACATGTTTACTGCACATCTACATCTTTTAGTGTATACACCCCACCATGCACTTCTTTTCATCCATCACCCACACAAACAGGGTTTTTGGACTAGCTAACTGTTGACTGGTATACAGCTAGTGTGACCATTATTTGCTGTAAGGTCTGCCATTCATTTTTTGTAATAAGAAGCATTTTGTCTTTACTACATAGTTCTTTTTTCTGTAAATTTTGTAATGAACAACAATTTCTACATAGATAATGGACATAACATACTATGGTATGCATTAATTTGGGCATGTAAGGGTACTTCAGACTATGCAGACATGGTGAGTTAACTTACTCAGTCCTAATACCTGACAGAAAAAGGCAGTCGGGTCACTCCATCTAACTTAAGCTTTCAAATATAACATACATACAAATCTAGACAGCGGGAGGCAGTGTGGATGATGCCTAGAAAGATTCACAGCCATTTTTTTAATTGTGCAGCTGCCACAATTAAGCACAGACTTCTAAAAAGCATCCAGCAATCACTTGTCTTACCTCTCATGGTCAAAACAGCAAAAGATATTAGCATCCCACATTCTGGATTATTCTGAAAGTCTGGCTTTTAATTATTGTCTTTAGTGGGAGATGAAGTATGAGAATCCCACACTGTCTCAAAAAGTACTTCGTGCCTATATGCTGGGACCTGAAGGAAACCCTTGTTCAGTGCAGTCGGAGAAGTCCAGATACTCCCCTGACCACCTGTACGCATTTACTTGAATTACATACACACATGTATTCATGTGTGTGTATATGCATGTGCATACACATACTTTCTTAATTCCACATATGCGTAAGTCTGGAAGGATATTTAAACATCTAAATATTACTGAAATTAAAGAAAGTTAAATATCTAATTTGATACTCAACTAAATATCTTTATGGGCAACAGCCGTTGGAGCAGCTATCAAATACCTACTGAACTCAGCAGAACAGAATACTATGCTGTCTTCACTGTTAACTGATAGTTCTGTTTTTCTAATTTGAAACTTGATTAACTTCTTAATAACTAAAATTGGGCTATAATGAAATGTCTTTTGACTTGGTAGACCAACTTCAGCTGAATTTTTCATTACTGGTTGAATTCATTGAGTTGAGAGAATTTGTTCATTGTGAAGGTCACAGACTAAATGATCTAAGACTTTTTTTCAAGTCATCCATATAATTGCAATGCACTGATAATTTTCATACTTCAGTAAAAACTAGGGAACTGGCTCAACATTATTAAATAAATGAAGTATTAATATGCTGTAATTGTGATTTTTAAAGATGAAGTAACACTTCAAAATTTCATGCCAAGCTAACAAGATAAGAAAGTATGACTGAAACAATTATATTTCCCATCAGAGCAGTTTTTTCATGGCTTTTTTGGCATGAGAGTTTCTTTGCTGTTGTGTCTTATTGGTGATTCAGTTATTCTTTTACTACTCCATTTGAACTAAGAAAAATACTATACTTGGCAATCATAGTTACAGTCATGTAAAGAGAGAAAATATGTTTCATACTGCATGCTTTCTGCCCACAATATTCTCAGTGACTACAAACAAATACTTTAAAATCAATATTCTATGAATGACATGCATATTTTGCCTGATACTGAAATACAGCAGTGCTTTTCCTTGTCAAAAAGTTCATGCTTTCACATGTCTGTTTCCATAACAGGCCGTACATTATCTACCCAACTTGAGAGTAAAATGAAATTTGACTTAGGATGATATTAATTACTTACTAGGAATTTTAAAGATGTTACTAATTTTATAAAACCCTTGTGCAGTGGGAATAATGACAAACATGTTTCAAAGACCAATCCACAAGTTATCAGCCTTAGAATTTTTTCATAGAAACTTTTTAAATCTTGTCTCTATTCTTACTATATATTACTCTAAATGTATTTTGACCTATGTGGGAGACTGAAAGAGTTAATGTCTCAAACATTGTGGTGGGGCAAGTTCTGCTTAAAGACAAACCCTGCACAGCAAGGAA
>JANXJC010000008.1:19730294-19766242 GCA_027564655.1 Leptodon cayanensis
TGCTGGACCCAGGACCGGTGAAATCTTTCTCTCTTCCTTTCTCTCTCTCTGTCTTCTTCTCTCTTTCCTTTTCCTTTCCCAAATCCCTACACCTCATCTATTTCAAGATATAAACCATTGACCAAGTCTGAGACTAAGAGCGGATCCAGCCGCCCCTGCACCCTTCTCTGAGGAGGAGTCTGGAACGCAAGGGGGTCTGCTCTGAACCTCGAGACTCAACGGGAGGGATCTCCTTATTCACTGAATTGATGTGTATGGTTACACGGTTTACAGAAGTAGCCTTATGCCAATTCCTATTGTGAGAAACCCTGCCACCCACTACCATGCCTCCCCAGTTCCGTTTGCTTCTGTCATAAATAAAATCTTTAACTGATCGTTTGGTGTTGTTTCACCTTAATTTAGCCCGAGAGAATTTCGAATTAAACACGACTACCTGATCTGTCCAGTCTGGGTCATGATATCCTATAAATAAATTGATACTTCAATTTAAATCCTGTAGAAGTTATTTCAGGTTCTTTTATGACAGTTTTGACACCGCTGATGTTTTATAAATGAGCTGTTTATTAAGTACTGCTGTTGATCAGACTCTTTTTCTCAGAAGGGCAATTATTCTGCCTCCCAAATAGGGAAAAAGGGACACATGTTGAAAATATTCTTCCTTAACTGTAGAAACTACAAAAAGTTGTAGATAATTTTTAATATTTTAGTCAAAATCATGCAATAAATGGATACTGAAACAGAACAAAAAGGAACAGCTGTATGGTCTAAAATTATTAAACTCACAAAGAAGATGAATATTATAAACACATTAGCTCAGTCTAGCACGAAGTAATTCTGTTAATTCAATAGCAATTTCTTATTTAATGACAGATTGACTGTATCTTTTTTAATAAATAAGAGAGGAAATAAAGGGCCTTAAGCTCATGCTGTAGTAAATGATTAATTTATAAAGACTATTTTTCCTTAACTATCCTATAGCCTGATACAATCAAGAACATTTTTAACTGGTGGAATCTGCATTCAGTCACTGGTCTTGCAGAGATAATGTAGCCCATATAACTTTGATTAGAATTAAATTTACTTGAAACAGGTTCTTTCTATTAGGAAACTATACATTCTAGTGTAGGAAGCAGAACTTTGCCATAACTATATTATCCATGCAGGGTGTTTTTCTCTCAATATTTTCTGTCAGTAGTTACTATTTCTTTAATTGCAGTCACTTACTGTATGACTTTTTTTTTCTTCACTTTTTTTTGGTCAAACTGTATGAATTTTTAATTTACTCTACTACTGCATTACTGCACCAAATACATGAAATACCATTCCAGATTTACACACAGAAATAAGACTTCATTAATGCTTTCCATTCAGAAAATTATCAGGTTTTCAACTTTTGCCAGTGAACTACTGTTCATTGGCATAACCAAGGCAGCATGGATAGATAGATATCTTTCCTCTCCTACAGTCTGATTCCTAGATCAGGTATGGACTGATTGAGCAGCACAGAAGACTGGCACTGATGAAAAATATTACATTCCCCTCAGTTCTACCAGGCAGATATCCTTTGTGCCAGAGTCATTCTCTCTTGCTCTTTCAGGCACACTGAAAGGGCAGAAAAGGGTACAAAGGGGCCTAAGCAAAAGACGGGATATGGGTTTTGATATTCGCAGTGAAAGAATTTTGGAAGGCAAAACCTTGTTAAGAAATGCAGGAAAGGCATGATTCAACTGTTTTCACAAGCCATACTACCTCACATCAAAGGCAGTCTGGTCTTTCGAGGTTGGCTTGTCAAACTGAATTTTAAAATGGCTTTTTTGATTACTTATCAAAGGTTTGTAATGACAGCACTGAGATAAATGCTTTTGATCAGCCAGTCATGATTTCTCCTAATGTCTCCTACTTTGAAACCTCTACTGCATTTTCTAGCCATTTTGTACATACATATATACACAAATGTTTAGGAATCTCTATCCATCTTAATACAAAAAGAAGTGACCAAACCCTGAAAAGACAGATTTCCAGTTCAGAGGAGACTGAGTTTGGTCTAAATTCGTATCTACGCACAGTGTCTGAATAAGCTGAACCATTGGGGAATAGAAATCTATAACATCTCCACAGGCAAAATTTTCACTGTGATCAGTGGAGATAAAAGTGCTCAGTACTGGATGCTTTCTTTTCCTTGTCAATCTTCCCCTCTAAACAGTGATAATTATAATAGAAATCCCAACAGCTTTGATGGGATATACAACGAGGTGCATTTCTGTTAACAGGATATTCCCAACTCAAAAATGAATGAAGATGTGACTATTACGTGACCGTGATTATGATTATTTCTCAAGCTTTCTTTTTAATCGCTCAATGTTGAAAATAAAAATCTTACAATACTGTAGGTACTCAAAAGCTATTAAGAGATATGACATCTACAAGAAGTCTACAGACACCAGTAATCTGGGAGAAATAGAAAAAAATGAGCCATGTGTTTGATGCTAGTTGAAGTAGTATGTAAGGTAAGTTAAAATTATTAAAATAATACTGTAAATTATCAATGTGAAATTGCTAAATTCAGACTCACTGGATTATCTTTCATCTCTGAATTCTGAAAGTACTTGCATGTGAAAGTGAAAGTCTACCTACAAGTATTTTCAACAAATCATCCAGAGCAGAGGTGGTACCTGGTAACTGAAGTAATACAATGGATTATAGTTAAGAGGCACAAGAGTAGCCCTTGCAATTGCAGGACTGATACCTGATCTCAGTAATGCCAGGTTTTCAGGCCTTCTTAGAGAGGTACATTATACTTTTCCTTATAGAAAATTTTACTATAAACTGTTACCAAGAAAGACAAAGCCTCAAAAATGGATTCATTCTAAGTCATCTAATAAAATAGGACCCTGAGCACTAAGAAGGAAGTAAGAGTACTAAATATCATTGGATATAAGTATTTCAAAAATTTCAGTTAGCTGTACAGTATCCTGAACATTCAGCACTGGTTGCAGAGTTGTTCTGCAGTCATTTAGGGCCGTTGTGACTATGGATTATGAAATTTGGCTGAAGAGTGGGAGCAATTCCCGACAGGTGTTCAGCAACAACCAGAACTTTAAAACAATTACTCGATTTCCAACTTTTATTTGTCTGAACTAGACCTTTGTGAAATAAAATTTTATTGTTAGTCTTATGAACTATTCCTTGCTAAGACAGAAACACAATCAAACTGTAAAATGATAGTTCCAAAAGCTGATTTTGGAAATTATTTTTGTTTTGTTCTGCTTAGCACAGAGTGTTTTAACAAAAACTAGGTCATCCCAATCACTGGCTGAAACTTTTATCAGTTATTTATGAACAGCATTTGCTAACTCTTTACCAGCAACTCAGGAATGCCTTTAGCTATATTTTACTACCTGTCTTAATTGAAATAAAGGGATGAAAAACTATGCTTCACTTTCACTGTGGAAATACCAGCTTATAGAGTTATTTCAGTTGAAAGACAACGGAATAGATAAGAACTTTTCATGCCAAAAGAAATAAACAAAGTGGCTGGTATATAAGCTAGGGGAACACGTGATTATTCACACTGAACTCTGCAGAAGTGTTGGTACTTTGCATTTTTTAAAATTCTGTGAGGTGTTTAGGTGTCCAAATATTTACTTAGACATCTATTTGGAGATCTCAGGCTTGTTAACCATGGTCTTCATTTTTAGGGATCAATTCACTTATCAACATGTATCTACTGCCATTTGAATTGCCTCAGGATAGCTTACTTGACCTCCAGCAATCAGGCATATTTCTCCTGTGTAGTCTTTGTCATATCTGCCAGCCTGCAGGGAATGTCACCGTACCCTAAATGTCACAAATAATGTTTGATCACTGTCTGTGTGCAGCTGAACCAAGTCCCATCTTTGAAAATAAATATAACATCCATGCAGACACCTATATGTAAATGCTTATATTTATATTAATGTTAATGTATTTGGGTCACACATTTAAATTTTGTTAGTGCTCTTTTGCAGTTCTTATTCTCTGCTGAAGAAAAAAAGTATGGTTGTGGCTGGTGAAATAAATTGTTCTTTAGACTTGTCTGACTACCATGTGCATAACAACAATTTAGACACTGTAGACACCCACAGATTAACACTTACATGTATGTGTCTTAATCTTAAATTGAATCGCACCTGTACGTATCTGATAATCATATTGAAAGGTAAATGTTTTAGGGCTGAATTCACAGAAATAGTTGCAAAAAAGTGTATTTGCTTTCACATCTCTCATAGAGGAGTATGGATTCTCCTGGCTACTTCAGTCAGAGCACAAGTATGTCTGTCAGGCAGTACCAAAATGTTCTATGGCTTCAGTGACATATTTAGTGGTAGTACAGTACTTCCTTACTCATCAGCATCCGTGCCAACGAAACGTAATGGTAAATGCACATTTAAGTAGCTCTGAATTCATGGAGCACTTAGGACAGTAAAAGCTTCCCAGATGAATAATTGCTTCACACAGACGGCTTTTGCATCCTAAATTGCTCAGTGGTTGGACTTTAAAATAGGCTGTGTTTCTATTAGTTGATCTGCAGGCACTGTAGAAAGGGAAACAGACTGCAAAAGGACTCGTATAAGAAAAGAATGCAGCATGGTAACAGTGGGAAAGAAAAATCAGAAGTGTTTCCTCCAGGGAACCATTATAAAGGGAGGAAGGAAACAAGTTTCTTGTCTGCAGATAGTTACAAACACAACATGTTTTATGTTGAACCACATTTTTGCCATTTCGAATATAAAATATTTTCAGAAGTTTTTCATGACTTACCTATAGAACTCAATCCTCATAATATATTCTGATTAAGAAAATCAAGATGCAGTGCCTGGGGGTATCATTTTCTTACTTGCGAGTGGACATGTTAATGTTAGTGTGAGCAAGACTTTTCTTCAGTATAACCAAGATCCTTGAAACTGAGGTAAGTACTTTTTAAAAATTCACATTTAAAACATAATGCAGTATTCATTTCTGCAATGCACTGCAATTTTGATCTCTACTATATTGTAAGTGTAAAATTCATTCTGGATGTGAACATCCCATTGATAGTTTTGTATGTGGAATAGGCTGAATACTAGATCAAAGACTGACTACGGCTTTCCGTATGGTTTGTACTTAGCATACAAAGCTTATGCAGTACTTCTTTTTTTTCCAATTCTTTCTTTTTTTCTTTTCTTTTTTTTTTCTTTTTTCTTTTTCTTTTTTCTTTTTTTTTTCTTTTTTCTTTCTTTTTTTCTTTTGTGTCTTTTTTCTTTTTTCTTTTTTTCTTTTTTTCTTTCTTTTTTTTTCTTTTTTTTTTTGCAGGAAGGCAGTATTAGAAGCCTGTGAATCTATTCAATATTAAAGAATTACACAAGATAGAATATTAAAATAGAGGACAGCAGTTGTCAGACTAATTCCCACTACTTTGATGCGTGATAAAAACACAGAAAAATTATAATAAATGGATTGCATATTTCTTGTTTGTCTGGTTTACCAATTACAAGTTAGCACTTTCACTTCCACCTCACAGGCGATGAGCAGTTAGGCAGCAACCCTGCTTACATGATTTATAAATCTATATAGACAAATCTGCATGTCACTTGTGGCACTCTTGGCGGTATATGCTGTAATCAAAGAATGAAAATATCCCTTACCAAAAAGAAAATATCTTCCTTTCTATTCAGGTGGGCAAAGCACTAAATAGTATGTGAATTTGGTAATAATATTAAAATAATCTATGTTTGCTGACCATATGAAATTCATATGATTTTGAGAGATTTTTTTTTTTCTTTTTCCTGTTCATTGATGTCAGATAAGAAAACCCAGATCCTCCTTGGTTTTATTTCTACAGTTCTGAGGTCTTGTTTTATTAACATTTTTATTTGTGTGTATTTTCTTAGGTTATATTCGGTTGGAGGTCGGGATGGAAGTTCGTGTTTGAGTTCAATGGAATATTATGATCCTCACACAAATAAATGGAATATGTGTGCTCCTATGTGTAAGAGAAGAGGAGGTGTAGGAGTGGCTACATGTGATGGCTTTCTTTATGCAGTTGGAGGGCATGATGCTCCTGCTTCTAACCATTGTTCACGACTGCTGGACTATGTAGAAAGGTATCCAATTATACATGCATTTTTTGAATACAAAATAATGTCCAGTAGCATCATTTTCTTACCTAAGTGACAGTAAAATTAAACAGATAGTTTTACTCCAAGAAATGCCAAATTATTATTTACTTGAAAAAAATCTATAGAGGTTTGCAGAAGACAATTTCTTTGAAGGTTATTTTCTTTCCCTTTTAATCACAGTACTATTATATATTATCACGGACACAAAAATCCACTATTTTCACATCTCATTTAAGAAATCTTTGTTTTTAAGGCACAATATTACATATTGCAGAGTCATAAATTAAACTTTGCAGAGATAAAAATTCAGCCTTTAAATAATTTTATAGCACCAAATTGTGTTTAGAAGTATTTTGTAACTCTAAAAATTTAGCTAAGCAAAGAAATATAGAACTGCTTAAGAGATGGATATTTACAGTAAATGATATTGCTTCCTTTAGCAGCACTGTCAATTCCTGTTGTGTTGATATAAACCTTACACACTGTATTTACAGTACCCTAATTTTTGCAGATGGATATTTTGCAAATTCAAGAATATCTAGTAGGGCAGTAGGGCACAGTTGGAGTGATTATAGCATTCAATTTGAAGGTACTCTTCAAATGTTTCATGAAGGTCTGACTTTTTTTCTGTTTCTGTATGCTTTAAAACAGAATAAGGAAAATACACTCTCCAAATATGTACATGTTGCAAAGGTTAAATTGGATATGTTTGAGTAGTTGGTTTACCTTGACATACAAGTAAAGATAGGCACTGGGAGAGATTTACCTATTTATTTATTTTTTGAAGAGGTTAAACTTTAATTAAATGTCAGGTATTGCTTCTGCTGTATCTGGCTTGGCATTTACCAGTTATCCAATATGTAATCCAAAAATTATAAGTTAAAACTTTCTCCTTATGTTATCCATATGATTTTGCTCAGTCTTAGACTCATTCCCATCTCTACTGTATGTAAGCAAAGATCACAGACTGGCAAATACTTTATTTCTCATTTCCAACAGATGGAAAGTTCGTCAGAGAAATCCCATGATGCCTGTACTTACAGGGCCTATCCTTGTGGGCTTCTGTTTATAAGGAACAGTAACCAGAATTTTCAGTAAAATAACTTTATATTAAGACTACTAGTGACAACATTAATAAGTATGAAATCTGTCCAACTACTTCTGGTTATTGGTACTTGTAAGGGAGCTTTTCTTTCATTTTTCTGTCTCTGAGAAGAAAACCCTTCTGGTGTTGAAGACAAACCACATCCCATCACATTTGTCTTTCTCACAGGGGACTGTAACAATGAACTAAACCACATAACCTTAAGCTGTTTTATGTACTGGTGTCCGAATGACATTATACAGTGTTCCTTGTCTAGGTATTTTTGCACTGATAGGAAAAAATTTGGATAATGTACTTCATGGGCAGTTAGCTTCCAGACTAAAAGTTGGAACTAACAAATCAGAACATGTAATGCTATTAGCTTGCATAGAGTGGATGTGAATTAAGCAGTGGACTCCACTAAAACATGAAATATCTCTCATGGCCCTCCCAGTGATTGATAACTTCATATAAAGTGGCTAGGATGTGATTTAGTGTGTCTATTTTTACATTCAAAAATAATGCATCATCTTCAAAAAATAAAAATATCTCAATAACTTAGGAAACCAAAGACTAGTAAGTGATAATGAGGTCTATCATAGTAAGCTATTTTACATCTGTCTGAAAGTTTTATTTTCTGTAAATATCTAGGGCATCTTTTTAGCTAAGTCTCTTTTCTTCTTCAGGAATGTGTCTCTGCTTCAGTCATTTTGTCATTCTGCTACAGCCTGATAGGATGTGCTTTATTCAAATACCAATTTGCTCCTGGAAGACTGTCAAACCAGACATAATGTTTTAAAATTTATTTTTGAGATTATGTAAACCTAGTGAGAGCAGATATGTGTTTTCTAAATGCTACTGCTAAAATCCTGCTCAATAGTAATTAGGACACCCAGTGTGAACTCTTCTAAGGTTGATGCAATTGTAAAGGATTTCCTATGGATTCAAGCATTCTAAAATAAAATAATAGTTTTGTTTGTCTGTTCTTCAAAAGCTGGGAAAGTACAATGTTGTATTCCTTTTTAAATGTAAAATAACTAGATCCTTTTTTAAGAATTATAAAATTCTGGAGATATTTTGGCAGATTTTATAAAGTAGCTTTCTTTTCCAAATGTTACTCAAAACTTGACAGCTATTAAAAACATAAGCAAGTGGTCTATACTTTTTCCCCTTCATCTCACCTTGATTTCAAATTGATTTCTTTCTACATTCAGGAACTTTTATCATAACCCTTCTGACCATAGGGCATACCTAGTTGTTATAAAGATGAAATGTACAGTTGTTTTTAACAGAAGAAGGGATATAAGAAAACTCAGACATTTTCCTGGCAATTACAAAAAACAAGTTCTTGTGCAGTTCAATTTTGTTGACAGAATTGAGTTATAAGAATTCTGTTTAGCCTTGCATATCTGTTTATTACAAAAGGAATGAAGTCCAAAGATGTCAGTTGTATTTAGTTTCCCCTGCTTTTGCACCTCCTCACCTTGGCCCTTGTAATTCAAGAGTAGTGTATCAAAGAGTCTATTAAAATTTGTTGCCTTTAGGCAGGTGAAAATACAATGCACGCTGGTGCATTTCCCTGGTTGGGAAACTTTCAGCTAGGGGCATACGATGCTTTTGAAAAAGTCATACAGTTTGAAAAAATCCATTCAAAATTAATTTTTTGGGGGGGCTTGTTACATGAACATTTCCCTTCCACATATTCAAGCATTGTTTTAAAGTATTTTACTCTCAAGTTTTAAAAAACATTTACCTCTTATCTACATATTTAACTCAAAACTTTTAAGGAAAGATAGCAAAATGAAAGAATGTGAATAAATAAAATAAAGAAATTTTTTCTAAAAAGTAAAATGAACAACACAATCAATTTAATGGTATTTTAAACATAAAAAGTTGAACACAAAATTTTAACATCTTATTTTCTAGAGAACTCCCCATAAAACCAGAAGGATTAGCAGCCAGTAGATGAGTAGAATTTTTTCCAAAAATGTATTTAGCTGTCAAGAACAATTTAATCAAGGTTAAAGACAATTCTGTTATTGTCCAATTTGAAGGTCATATTTCTGAACCAAAGGAAGTTACAAGCAAACTACTGTAACATTGTTGCAATATTTATATTAAAAAAAAATAAAAATTTTCCATTATTCAAATATAATGTGGGACTTCAAACAGTAGTCCTACTAGTTGCTTATTGAAAATATGAAAGAAGCATATGAAGCATATGTATATACAACATCCTGTAGGATTATCAACTTCTAGTTAATATAGTTTAGACTAGAAGAAAATATGTTGAAAGAATTTGACTCCCCCACAAAAAATGAACTTATAGTTAATACTGTCTCTTAAAGGTGTGGGAGAAAGTGGTTTGATGCCTAACTTTATTTAACAGTATAGTAGTTAGAGGACTTGTAAATAAATAAGATTTTTAGCCATTATAGAGATCTGTTTTAATTATTTTAGAGAAATTTTCATGCCCAAAGTGTGATCTGCCTTACACTTAAGCAAATGACTAAAGTCAGTCAAAAGATTTGTATCCTTAAACTGTTTATTTTCTCCAGTGATTATAAGTGATTCTACTACATAGTAGAGATGCTTAAGGACAGATGAAATTATTTGTATCATACTGTGATAGAGTATTCTATTTTAGTAATATTTGTCATCTAAAAACAAGGTATCTAGTTTAACCTAGCACTCCAGATATCCTTAGTAACAAACTAAGAGGCACTGTTAAAAGGTGATTAATTTCTGTTTTACAGATGTCTAAAATAGACACAATGGAATAGCTTCTGAAATTAACTAATTTTTACATTGTTAATCAATATCTAAATTAATGGCCTATGCTAAATGTTTGATTTATAAATTACTTTCATTATACAAAAGGAATTTTGCCCTCAGTTTTAAAAATTCTATGGTGATTATGTCTTAAAAACTGTACTATTCTCTTCACTTGAACAAATATCAGGAGGAGAATCTAACTCTAATGCAGTTAAGCATATCCCCTGAATTCTAAGGGAGGTTTTCTGGCTGTGAACATTGCATAGTATAATTTTAGAAATTAAAATATGGGGTAATATAATTTTAGAAAGAATATTTTAATATGCTACAAGAAATATCCTATTTAAAATATATATATAAAAATGTACATCCATCCAGATATTGCCCTTATATCCTTCTCAAATCTTTTTTTATGACACCTTACCCCACAAATATCTTCGTTTATTCCAAAAGGTTAGCCGAGCAAAAGATGCTAAAGGATTTTTTTTTTCTTTTTTTTTCTTTCCAGAAAAAGAGGACTATATTCAAATGAAGATAAGCATGAATTCTCACTTATCTTCACCCTGGACATTTTTTCTTTTCTCTTTCCTCTAGATATGATCCAAAAACTGATACATGGACAATGGTGGCTCCACTGAGTATGCCTCGAGACGCTGTTGGTGTCTGTCTCCTTGGTGACAAATTATACGCAGTAGGAGGCTATGATGGTCAAACATATTTGAACACTATGGAAGCATATGACCCTCAAACTAATGAATGGACACAGGTAATCATAAAGTCTTTATTTTTTTCATCTGTAACATATTTTGATAGTTGTACATAAAACATTACTTTTCTGAAAGAAGTATAGTATGAGGTTGGCATAGCTGTAAAACTAGTCATAGTATTTTATCAAGTATTATGTCAGGAGTTTCCTCTGAAGACAGAAGAGAGAATTAGATTCTAACTGAAAAAGACAGAATAAACAGTCATTAGAAATATTATCTTTTTACCTTTAAGGCAAAATACTTGTTCTGATCAATTTCTATAGCAAATTATTTTTTTTCATCTTTCTTCATGCAGAAGAAATGTCATAAAAAGTACCACAATGGATCTGGAATTTTAATTGGTAACCAGCATGTCCTGAAGAGCCTTCATATGAAATTTGTTTACTTTGTGTAGAGAGCCAAGTTTTTATTTCATTCTTCAATTCGATTTTCTTATGTTTGGTGGATATTTTGAAATGTTGAACTGTATCTATGTTTCTAATGTTGAACCATATCAGAATTAACAGGTATAATAGAAATAGTGGTATAATTCAAAAAGCCGGGGACTAGTGATTTGCTTGTAGAAGGAATGTATTTTATTATGTCACAATAGTGCTTGGAAAGATTTGGATTTACAGCAAAGACTTAAAAAGAAACAAAATATTATTTCAGCACTTTCTGTTATTAATTCTGTTTCAAGACTTTCTGAAAAAGTAATTTGTTCCACCTGTGTAGATATTTACATCTGAATTAGTCACCCTAAGTTCCCTTTAAAGTTAGTGAAGAAAAGTACGTACTTCGAAACCATGATCTTATCCTAAAATAAGCATTTAAAATAGGCCAGATGTCTTATACTCAAAAATGCCTATTTCTGTTTATGATTGTAAAAGGGGTCTTCTGTTGTCAAGCTTAAATGTAGACATACGTGGTATAAAGTCAATGCAGAAGCCCATCTTTTTTATCTACTATTAATTAAATGACAAGAACATTTTTATGATATTCTGTAGGAAATAATAAATCAGTTTGGAAAGATTCTTTTCCCAAATCCACCAGTCCACATAAAAAACCATGAATAACCATGTGTGGACAGATCGGAAACATGTAACACCTCTCCTTTGATATGTACAGTACCATTAGTTACGGTGTATTACCATTACTATTATTATTACATGCCAGCTGACTCTACTGTTTTAGTTTCAGCAAGATCCAGTCTCCTAAAGTTATTAAACCTTGTGTTGTCTTGAATAGTATCTAAAGCTGCCAAACTTATTCCAAAGGACACTTGAACCTGTTTAGGAATACTGGAACCATACAATTTTGGTATTGGTAGCCTTGACCTTGTCTCAGGGACTAAAGTGGAAGCATCAGCTACAGTCTACAGATTATAGAAACTCCTTGCATATCAACAGTTCACAAAATTGATGACAGCTCGAAAATCACTTCTTTTTTCTGTTCTTACACTATCAAGTGAAAGATGTCAGATGTGAGTAAGTAACTTCAAAACTACAATACTAGGATATTCTGAGTTGTATTTATTTTTAATGGCTTATACTCCCATTAGTATTGACCATTTTGGAATAATATTGACACAGCATTTTGGCAATCTCTTGCATGGCTTGTTCCTGTTCAGTTAATTTGTATCTTTTCTTCTGCAGATGGCTTCCCTAAATATTGGAAGAGCTGGTGCCTGTGTTGTAGTCATCAAACAGCCATGACTTTGTCAGCACTGCTTAGGATTTTACTGACTGTGAAATTATTATTTTTCTATCAGACAACGAAAATAATAACTTCATGAGAACAAGGATTTACACAGTGAATACTCTGTTGATCACAAACCTGAAGAAGTTTGGAAGTAGGAAAGATTAAGTATTTATGCCCTATAAAATCATAAAAACTGTTCACAGTCAGTGAACAAGAAAAAAAATCAGGCTGTTGTAGGCATAAAAGTCTGAACGTGGAGCAGTAATTTCAGGCACTGTTCTCATGAATGTGTCCTGGAGAACAGGATAATCAAGGGACAGCTGTACACAAGGAGCAGGAGGGAATACAAGAAGAGTTTTCATGGCCACAAGAGTTTTAACTGCAGAAGCATTAAAGTACATTTAATCACTTTTAAACTGTGTTTTTTAAAAGAGAAAAGTAGATAGTAATGTAAGATATTTCTCTTCAGGTCTTGTCTTCAAATGGGTTATGGCTTCTCATTTAAACAGGCAGTTTGGTTCTTACTGAAGGAAAGAGGTAGAAAAGTCTGGATATTCAAGTTTCATTCATAATGACTGAGCTGTTGCTCTACAGTAGGAAGAAAAACAAAACTAAAAGTAAACCTCCAAGATGAGGTTTTTTTGTAATTTCAGATTATACCTCCTTGCCAGTGTTAACGCATCTTATAAGTGAGTCTATTGAAGGGAAAGCCTGTGTGTTTAATCTAATTATACACAAAGCAATTCTTTGGCTGCACTGGGGCTTTGTTGCAAATATGGGAGTCAAAAGAACAGTTTCCCAATTCTTTCTTAATCTTATATTCAATTTAAGCATGTGGGCTCTGATGTCATTGTTTAGTGTATCTTCTGCATGTTGGAAGCTCATGAAAAGCTGGCAAATTTATACTGTTCCTTCACTGCATCATGTAACAGATGAACCATGACCAGAATAGTCTATAGAGCCTCTTCTAACATTTCAGGAGGGATAAAAATACTATATTTTATTTCTTTCTGATGCTCGTATATACACATCTTTGCCTGATTAGAGCCGCCAATTTATGACTTTCCACTTGTGACTGAGAACAAACTGCAAGTAGGGAATTCAGTCAGAATAAATGCAGGTGAAATAAGGAAAATTAGACCATTTGGTCTAATAAAGTTCATATGGTAAATATATGAGTGTCATCTGTACTTCCCTTTAGGTTTGATAATTTCTGGCATTAATGATACTTTGGGATTTTGCCTTGGAAGTAGATTTGACTTTGATGCTTTATATCTGCTCAGCTGAATCAGTTAGAATCCTAGGGCCACTTAGGAATGGAATATTCAGGGACGCACAGGCTCTGGGAACAGGACTACCGAGTATACCTCTTTAAAGCCTTGCTGATCCTTTAGGAAACATTTCATGGTCCAAAAGCAGGAACCTCACAGTCCTCTGTCACTGGCAATTTTGAGAAGGAATTCTGGTTGAAGTTAAAAGAGTTTTCCTAGTGGAAACCTTTGAAACCATTTGAGATGAAAAAATACATGCAGCCTCCTACTTGGGACATTTGATTTGAAGATGTGTCTTTCCTTCTAATAGCATCAGCATGCATGGAAATTTTTGTTTCCTAACACAAACTGAACTTCAGTTCTGAAGCCTAATTAATAATGGTTTAAACCTTTTAAATGCTTCTCTGTCCTAACTAGAAATCAGCTGCAAAATCTTCAATATTGGTTTTCCACAGTCAGTTGGCTTTTGAATTGCAGTTAGCCTTCCACAGACAAGCATATCCATTTTTCCCCAACTATTACAACTTGTTGAATAAAAGATGTTACCTCGCTACAAATTTTGCTTCACATAAACATAAGCTTCTGAGACCAAACCAGGAAGATTCTAGAATTATAATTGCAATTAAATATAGACATTAGCATTCAGTTCTCCTAAACAGATACCTAATGAACTTAGAAATTGAATTTTAATTCTATTCCCAGAACTTCCTTTTGATTACATTATATTCATACACAATAGAAATATGATTACTCTACCCACATACTGACCTTCAAAATAGGATTACTTCTATTAATTGCCATCTCTGGTAGATTTGTTTTCTGTGCCTTGATCATTTTTATCTCCAATTCATCCTCAATTTTATTTTTTATTCTCAATTTCTTTTTTACAGATTTTCAATTTGCCTTAATTTATCCAAAATGAAACATTATTCTCATGTGAAATTGTTCAGACTACTCCACTTCTCTTATGCTGAAAAAATAAAATTATTGATTTGTTTTATTTAGATTATGTAAAATCTAGCCACAGTAAGAGCCAAATTTGGCTTTCAGATTCTTTTTATACACCTACATCAATATGTTCTGGAGTTTTTTCTAAACAGAATTTAGGAAGAATTTTTTTAATAAATTTTCAGTTTTTCTTACCATTCTGTTTACTCTGCTCTTATTAAAAACAATAATATGTTTACCTTTGACTTCAAAGAGAATGGATTTAAATCAAAATAGTGTATAGTCTTAATCTTGGTTTCTGTGATCCATTAAGATCCCTTTTTTATGTATAAGAATTAAAATTGCTTCTGATAGGCTGAGTTATGCTAAACAATATTACATTTACAGGAAAAGCAGCTGTCTTTTGAAAAAACAGATTATCTCATCATTTTTAATCTAGCATGGTACCTTTTCTGTCAAATAATCCCTTTGATTTCACAGTATGAATATCATAGTGGAATCAGATCTGCAACGAATATTAATTTCAGTGGAATTAATAATTAAATTCCTCAAAATGCTGCTTGTAAATTTTATAGTTTAATATTCTAAGTCTGTTCTAAAATGTTAGCATTTTCTCTATCTTTCCAATTCTTTTTTATTCATTGTGGCCCTTTTCTTTCCCACAATGTCAACCAGTTTTACTAGAAAGTCTTTTTTTCACATTAGCCTGTCTTTATACATGGGCATTATACCTATTTTTTTTTTGTATTGTTGCCCATCCTAATATATGAACATCTTTTGTATTAATCAAACATAAGTAAAAGTAATTAAAATTAAAGTCCTCCGGGGTAAGTAAAATTGAGGCCCTCTGGGACTATTGAGAAGCCTTGCATTTCTCTGTTCTGTGTCAAAAAGTCCTTTTCTTTTGTGTTATTGTTTATTAGAGATTTTATTAATTTCCTTCTTGCTGCTACTGGTTTTGAGATAGGAGGAAGTTCAAGGACGTGAGTGCTAGAAAAGCTATTTTTAAATGGATGAGTCTATACAGATTTTTATATGAAGATAGAGAAAACAATACTGGCAGAAAGTGGTCATTCTTGTGCCTGAGGATTTATATTCAAAAGCTTGGATGGACACAATGAAATCAAGTCTATGCTCTTCAGTTTCCCTACCCAATTCTTTTCAAATCCATTGGGACATTATAGATCAGTTACAGCCAATTGTGATGCAGAATTTTCTTTTCTCTTTCTCTTTTCATTGATTATTTCTCTAGTGAGGATAAAACATTTGCTGCTAAAAAAAAAAAAGGGAAAAGTGCAAAAGACAATACTTATCTTTGAAGTGCTTATAGAAGCAATATCTAAAAGACAAAATAAATGTGTTCCCCAGAAGAGGGAATAAACTCATCGGTGTTATAGCTGTGGCCTTGCTGTTAATGTTTATTAACACATTAAAGAAAACATAGAGGAAATTACATTTTTGTACGGTTTTGGTTGGTTAAGTAAAAAAAAATCAAGAAAAATACCATAGCATTATGTCTCTTTTTTTTTTCTAAATGAATTAGTGTTCCTGATGTAATTCCTTTCAAAATGCTAGATAGTTAGACTCCAAGAATATAATTTTCTAGACAACATTAGTGTCTTTATAAATATGGAATAATTCAAGTTGAACTCAATAGAAAAACTGATCAAGCAAAATAGGTAAATCTTCTCCTGTTACTTTGAGGATGCCATTTTTAATTTGTTTCTACCAATATAATAGTGTTAAAAATCCATTTTGCAAAAGAAAGACTAATCTTTTGATCTTCTATTGTTTATGGAACTGTTGGTTACCTTGCATTTTTGGACCTTTCCTTTAAGTTATTTTTTTACATTTACAGTTTTATTATTGACAGTGAGCAATGCTAGAAGTATAATCAGTATTAGTAAAGATCTATATAGAAAAATGTAATTTAATAATCATTATTTAGTAGAGCTTTTTATTATTGCCATTTTGTGGTCCAATTTTATTGAAAATTTTTGCATTGAAAGCAAAGCCACAAATAAGGCAATAAAAAGATCTGAAGGTAAGAATATTGTTACTTTGGCTTTAATTAGAATTGATCAATACATATTTGTATATGTGTTCTTGCAATCAAAATACTAATATTGCTTAAAAGCGAAAGTAAGTTTTTAAAAATTCTTTTGCATATGGAACAGACTTTTAATCATATGAAACTGGTCTAATTATTAAGACAATTTAAGGGTGCTTTCAGGGAGTTACCTGTCTCATAATATTGTTCTGTTAAGCTAACATTAATTGACTTAAGGGAACCATTTGGACATAGACAAGAGATGATTTCCTTGAGTGTCATTCTCTTCTACAGAAAACTGCCATTGATTGGCCATTATTTAAAAAGTACTCATGTTAAAATATATCTAGAAAGCTCTATATATTATTCAGATTGTTTTATATGTTTAGAAGGCCCAAATAAATTCCTTGGAATATATTTGTCAATGACTTAAACTCTTTCCAATTACTTCAATAAAAATAACTCACAAATGAGCTTGAAGCTATGCAAGTTTTAATGGCTCAGACCTTCATGTCCATGAGCAAACACCAGAAACACTGTGCATTGTGATTATGAATGAAATACAGGTTTTCCACAACAGAATGCACACTCTAGAAGTCTTCCCTTATTACTGTGCTGACAGTGGACTGGGCATAACAAAATGTACCCTGTTATCTATGACTTTGTGTTAGTTACGGTTATGAGGAATAGTTAGTTAGTTATGAGGAATAAATAAAGAAGCCATTTCTGCAAAGGCTTAAAAAACACCCTTGTAACTGTCATCGAATAGAAGTAATAAATTACATGAATAATTCTGTAGTATTGTGGGAAACTTAGACATTTGACTATGTGCATGTATGGAATTTGATGGTACAAAACCAAGTATAAAACTATTTACCTATATCAAATTCACAGCCTGGAACAGGACGTGGTGTACTTTTTTGCCATTAGCATCTCCCATACATGCACCTGTTTTTAGTTTTATATGCTCACAATCCAGCTGCACATGGGCTCTTTTTACAATACTGCTTTCTCACTTTTCTCCCCTCCCCACCCCCAGTTTCTGTTTATATTGCAGAGGCTTTCTACCATTAGGCACATTTTCCCACAGAATTGTTTCTGATGAAAGCAGCAAATATAATAGTGCATCATACTGGTAACCAATTCCTTATCACTCGAGATGCAAAATGGATGTGCATGACATAATAAAGAAAGGTTTATTTTTCTTTTCCAAAGTAAAACTTCTTTGATATGCCTTCAGTCTTTTAAGATCTACACATTGAAAAAAGAAATGTAAACTTTCTAAAAATGTAAGCATTTTTAATAGAGAGCTTCCAACTATTCACAGATTACTCCAACTTTAAAAAAATGTGTGTTTAGTCATGCACAATTTATCATGATCCCAGTGCTGGCATCCAGATCTTTGTAGATGTTCATGTTTGTGAAAGTGTCTCATTGTCTCCAGATTTTTTCTAATCCAAAGGACATCTCCAGCTGAGTGAATAAAATATCAAATGCAATATTTACAACTCACATTTGAAGCTTCTGTGTGGTATGCACAAATCAGAAATCAGGATCCCAGACTGCTCACACACCATATTTCCAACCTTGGTAGAAGTTTGATTCAAAGTTAGCTTTCCTACCAAAGATAGCATCCAGTGTAATCGGTATAATCTTTATCAAAATATCAGAATAGAAAATATTCTGTGAAGGATAGTACAGTAGAATAACAGTACCTCAGAAATGTAAAAAGAATATCAGGGAAACAGATTTTTGTTACTTGGAAGAAGACATTCCCCAAAAGTACTATATCTTATTCCCAATAGAAGCAGTTTGATTTTAGGAAAATAACTTTACAACCAATCTACTGGCTCATAAATTGAAATACTGTTTGAAAACAGTCATTTCTTATATTCCTTCTTGTAAAATAGGAACTTGACTTCATACGTTCACCATAAAAGAAGAAAAATTGTTATTTTTCCCACAGTAATACTTAAAATCTCAATATTGAAAAACAGCAGATCTTATATATCTTAGAAGTCAGTAGCTAGTTACATACTTTAAAGTCTGAGAATATCAAATTCTTGGACATTTTTGCGTCTACCATACCAAGCAGATGTGCATATACTAGGTAATACAGGCTCACTGCCAACTCAGAATTGAATCTCGATATGTAAAGGTAACTTCAGAAATATTTCTGTTTAAAAATAGATTATCCATGCAATATATCTGTTCTAACTTATATGAGAATGTATAAAATATTCAGCAGAATAATTATTCTTCAGCCTTATTCTAAATCCAGTGTAAAGCTGCTCAAATTGGCATAACCTTACATTTCATTACAAATTCCCTCATTATAGTTCTGCTTCATAGTACATGGGGATTAGGTACACTTGGGGCAGAGAGACTGCTCAAAATCGTTAAATCAGCATAACTTTGATTTCCACGTGCAGGACTGCAACTGTTGGAAATTAAACCATAGAGAAAATTACTAGCAAAGGTAAGAAGTGCAGTGGCAGGGATCAATACAGCCTGTAATCACTGGCTATCCACAGCTTCCCCCTGGGGATCTACGGAGCTGCCAAATCCGCCACCCTCTAAGGATTTGAAAAGCAGTCAAAGCTGAGGTATAAGCAACTTAGCCTTCTGTCACCCCAGATTTTCCATGATGACATGATGCTTAAAAAATGCATAAAAATTAAAAAAAAAAAAATTAAAAAAAAAAAACCAAAACACTCTTGCGGAAGTCTAGTACTCTTCAGATTTGGGTCTGTGAACCAGGTTCATATTCAGTCTTCTCCACTTACATGGCTAGGTTCTGTGTAAAGTCTGGTATCCTTGGTGGACTATGTCTAGTGTAGAGGCTGTCCCTAACAAAAGTCAGTAGAGAGAGCTGCTTTTGAAGGCCTCCAGGAAGAAATATTGTTCCAAAGGTGAAATGTTTAAGTAGATGAGCGTTCAGTTTAGTTGCCCCCACAGAAGTATCTAGTACCATCTGAGATGCCCCAAATTATTTAAGGCATCCACACCAGACTGGCAGGTATGACACAGATGAAGTTTTGGAGTGGCAAGAGAAGTTCAAACGGGAGGCTCTGAAGTATCCCAGATGATATTAGATGCTTATGTGTAGGCAAATAGAATTCATGATCCCTCATCTCTCTCTCTCTCTCTCTCTCTCTCAGCACCCAGTGCCATTAGATGTTTGAAGGTGGTGTTTCGCAACCCACCTGGATGATAAGAAAGGTTGAATTTAAAAATGTTTTACTTCATTTGCTTAAGCTTGAAAATATTAACCTTTATTGTCCAATGAATGACACATATAGTGAACATAGGTGTGAGAGCACAGTCAATTAATACTCATTAATACTGGCATGATATGGTTAATATAGGAAATGCTAGTTTGGAGAGATCCTCTTTATCATGAAAATTAGCTTTTGTGCATCACTCAGAAATTTGTTCTGTAAGCAAGTAATGAGTACTCAGATTTATTAAAAAATCTCTCGCAGTAGTTGCTATTGCCTAATGTAGAGTTCTTGGTTTTGTTTTTCTACTTAACGGTAAAATGCTTCCGAGTGCAATTCTGTAAAGATTTAGGTAGCATATTTCAGTCACATAGTGGGAAATCTCACATGTAGGCATAGTGTGGAAACGAAGTGTATCGGTGTTTAGGGTTTCTTTCCTTGTTTCTACAACTGTATATTTTCCAGGCTATCCAGGAACTGAAAATGGTCATTTGTCCCGTATGAAATGAAAAAGAAAGAAGACTTGTAGTAGCAGGCTGAATGAATAAATATCCGGTTCTTTATTTCATTAATATAGATTGTTCTCAAATATAGGTATCTACTGTGTAAATGTCCACATCAGAATTATACATCCTAAGCTTTTTCTTATAGCTAGAGTAGCAAAATCAGTATTTCTAGGAGATGATTCATCTCATTCTACAGGTGAAATAAATCACACGTTAAAAGCGTGTTTCTTTCCAGAAAGAGTGCAGACTTTCACACTGTGGATACCTACATTTCTTAAGATAAATATTAAGTTGGGCAAGATGAATCTCTAAAATCTGATAAATGCCTAGAAGGAACTGGCCACACAAACATTTATTTTAAATAACTATGACAGGAATTCCATTTAGAACATAACTGCAAGACTCAACTACGAACTAAACAAAAACAATTTCCCTGCTCTGAAATCAAGCACTGTTATGATCTTCAGAAAGTGGATAATTTTGAGCTGCCAAATGACATGCAAAGGAAGTAAATGATACCTCTTCATTAACCAGAAAGGAGAAAAAGTACTCAGAAAATTGTAACTGCAGCTCCTGGCGACATAAGGTTTAGATATCCAGCTAGATTTCAGGGATAAGGGAGATATTTGATACAGGGAGCTGCAAAACATGTCCATATAATTAAACCTTAGAAGCCTTCAGAGCATAAAATAGCATTATTTAAAAACATTAGATTCATTAGATTGCTGTAATCAATGAGTATTAGTTATTCCAGGCCCTTGTGTAGGAAGAGAAAAACTGGAGAAAAACAGACACCTCCCACTGGATGGTTCTTCTCATCTGAATACAGGCATACAAATGAATCACCCGCTTGAGATGCATGGGTTTCCTCTTTGGTGACTAACCCAGTTTAGGCACCTAAATTAGTAGAAATCCCAACAGTGAAGTGTAGAAAAATACCAAATAGTATGACCTGTCTGAAATTGTAAATCTGCTTGTCTTTCTTCTAGATTTATCCATGCTATCCTTTACCTCATGAATAGTTTACACCATACTACATATTCTTTATGAGCTCTATGTATATAGACATAATTTAGACATACATTTTTTGTGATTAAAAGCAAGTTTTGAAATAATGGATCCATTGTGCAGCTATTGTAAGTAAATTACTTTGCTGTTTTTGTGCAAGTTCTCAATCTTTCTTTGTGCAGTTCTGAACAACAGACGGATTCATTGTTCATTTAATTGTAAATCGTGAATCTTTAGCACTTCTTAAAATCACAAACCATTTTCTTTGCTCTGTAAATTCAGATGCTTATTTTTTATTTATTTTTTTGAAATGGTGGCTGTATTTTATTTAAGATCTCTATGTAACACATGTTTATGTGTGAGGAACCTTGCAGAAGAATATATGGCAGGATTCTGCTGAATGAGATTACACAATACATAATCTTTTAAAAACCTATTTTCTATGTCAGGATACTAAGATATCTTTGGTTATGTTTAGCTCACATTAGGGAACTGACTTACAGTCATTAAAAAAAAAAACCTTATAAAGAAAATGAAAACAGGGTCTTCAGTGAACTTTACTTGCTTGACTGCTGTCTTTCCCTTCCTCCCTCCTAAAAAGCAACCATTAAAAGAAAAAAAAACCCAAACCACAAAACAAACAAATCAAAAAACCCTCTGACCAATAAGCAGATAAGATCTATGTCCTTTTTAATTCAGTATATATTCCCTAATTTATATTGTCATAAATTATAATTAATTGTAAAATTAGAATTGGACAAGGAAGAGCCTAAACTAAAATGGCACTGAAGTAAATGTTATGCACAGAATGGAGGACTTCATTAACTGAAAAAAAAAAAGACCTAAACCCAAAAAAACCAAAACAAAAACAAAAGCAAAGAAACAAAAAAACTAGTAGTAATTTTTCTAGAATGGTCAAATCAACATAGAGTGTCAGCATACTTATACTAATGGATGACTTACTCTTTAACTAAAAAGCTTCTGCCTTCACCTTGCATACCAAAAGCTTGTATCAGATTATGTCTGCTTGCTCTGTGTAAGAGACTGGAAACTGAGGGCTGAGTCTTCCCTGCAAGTGGGACATAGTTTAAGTAGGAATGATGTGGTTAGCAGTATGTCATAAATATGAAATTTCCAGTGCTGTCATATGAGAGTGCAACTGTTTGGAGGTGTATTATAGGACTTTTGCGTCAAACTGGTCCAGTCAGAATTGTTGACATTTTAGTTGAAAACAAAACTAGTATTTAAGAAGTATCCTGGGATGTTGAGGTATGAGTATATTTAGTATGGTAAGGAATTACAGAGCAAAATAAGTGTACAATGGTTTGGAATGTAAAAGAATAAATACGTTATGAAAATGTACATATATGGTTGTAAATACATTCAATTAAGCTTAAGTCCTAAGTTTTGCAATATTTGCAGAGCAGTTTACTGAATGTTATGCTTTTACCATGATTCCCTTATATCTTGGACATGTGTGTATAGAATGCAAGTGAAGACATAGAGCACAATGTTAAACTTGTAACCTGGCTTTGTTTGACACAACCTGTTTTTAAGGAATTTGAATCCTGAAAATGTCACAGTGCAAAAATAAAAATGCTTGGTTTTATGTGTTGCAGAGGTGATTCTTTTAAGTGGAGATGGCAACACAATTAGGAGTCTAGCGTGCGTGTTTTAAACTTGCCCATACCCAGTTTCCCTTATGTAAATTCAAAGGGCAAGAATCTTAAGACTCTGACAAACATTAATATTGAAGTCATTTATGCTTTTCTTAAGTCAGACTATCAAGACTATAACGGAATGACACATAATATCAACAATTCAGTCTTTCAACTTTTATTATCTCCTTTTATTGGAAATATAATGAAAGAACTCTTCTCCCTCAAAAAGAAAAAAAAAGTCTATGTGCACAGCTATGTGGTTCAGGATTTAATTACAGTAAGAGACATGAACAGCAAGTGAGTCTGGATGCTACTTAATATGATGATCAATAAGAAAATAAATTCTTAGTGGCAAAAAAATATACCTGTTGAGGCAAAACAGCTGGCTTGAATCACACATAGTTGGAATGGTTTAGTGTCTAAAATGTTAACCTGGGATATAAAAAAAATCTGTGATACAGTATCTAGGAGTACTTCGTATTTCTTGGATCCACCTGTACATTCCAGATTTATTCTGACTTCATGCTACATTGAGATCCAGCTGCACTCTCTGCTGTGTGGGTGGATAGTTTAGGTGGGTAGACAGTTCAGATTGACTAAAGATTCAATCCCTTTGTTTCTGCAGTTTTCATGTATAACCTGGGAGAATCATGTATTCCCTGTTCCTAAAATCCCCTCCCCATCTCCGTGAAACATGGATCACTATATACTTAACATACACAGGATTTATGAGAAGATATACTAAAATATGTTGATGAAGATATGAGCGGGATGCATGACAGATAGGTTAAAAGTTCTGCCAAAGTAAAACTTGAATAGAGACACCTGAAGCATGAAGAATGCATATACTAGAATTTGCATTAAGTCATTTCAAACTCCTTGGAGAGACAAATACTTTAGACATGACTGCATCGATAAGCATGAATTTTGAATAACTGATATCAGGCTTTCTAAGGTGGACAGTTTAAATGCAGAAACTTTGCTGAGAACGTATTTCTCTTTAGCATATATCTTAACCTATTTTGGATGAGAGCTGAAGTGTCAAAATTCTTTTTTTGTAAGAGATGTTAGAAAATATTTAAGCAAGAAATTCTCTTTGTGTTCAGCTGAGTTTAACTTTTGATACAATGAACCTTTGCCATAGAAATCACTTTTCTCATGGTCTCAACATTTCTCTTGAGTACTATACAGTCAAACAATGGGTAATTGTTTATAATTCAAATTAATGAAAAGGAGGCTGCCAAAAGTGGCCATAAGCTACATTCTGCATCCTGTATATTCATGTAATTTTGGATCTGCCAATAAACTACATGGTCAAACCTGTCTGGGATGCTAACATAACTTCCCAAAAGTAATATGATGGGTTTTGAGCCCTCATCACTGTATTGCAGATCATAAATAAGATCATGTACCAAGGATCTTTCTTAGAATCAAAAATCATGCTGTTATAGGAGGAGAGGGTTTTTTTATTAAACAGAGATATTAAATTATTTAATACTTTGTGGTTCAAGAAAGAGAGCACGAACCCAAGTGTGGGAACGATATGACTTCCTGATCTATTAATCTGGGTATTCATCATACAAAATTCCTGGGTTTTGGCTCTGCATAAGATGTTTTATAGATTACATTTTTAAGTTTATGATCCTTTAACATTAAAAAACTGTTAGGCAAAATAGCCATCAATGAAACGAAGTCCTGGATCTTCCCATTTTCAGCATTTCTTCTCAGCTACTTTAGGTAGTTCTGACTTGCATGCTGAGTGGTTGTGTGCACTGCATTTGTAGCTTAGATTCCTGATCCCGGGCAGTTGCAGGTACATGAGCTTTTGTTTACACCTGCCTGGACAGGTGTGTTGCTCTACCTTCTCTGCAAATTACTTAAAGCAGATTGATGAACCTAAAACCAAATATTTAACTTTCAGGAGATTTATTAGTAGCAGCTCTAAGGCTTTTTAACAATCCCACAGACCTGCACTTGATCAGAGGAAGTTCATATATAACAAATACATATTATATAAATCTATGCTTAGCAACTGGCATCCAAAAAAATCTATGCCTTTCACTGTAGATGTGAAGTTTAAAGTTGGTATAGTATCAAGTAGCCTGACAATTTCATAAATGGATGAGCACAGGATAAAAAATGGCAGCTTGGCAACAAGTAGTCTGTTATGAGTGTAAAGAAATTTCCAAGAATTTTAAAGGCCTAAGGAAAAAAAACTGTGGGTAGATTTCTGAACGTAAAGATGCTGGCTTTGAAGTGATGGAAATAAACTTCCTTGACTTTATCCAAACTAGATGAAGGTAATGTAAATAATAAACTGAATATGTTTTCATGCATTTTCTAGCCTACATTACTTTTCCCAGGAAACTGTTAAATCTCTAAAGCAAAGAAAGATTGTTTGAAGTAAAAAACCTGGGTAGCAGGTGAAAAAAAAAAGTTATGGAAATGGAAGTTACTATTTTCTTTGTATCAGAAGCTATGACATGTCTCATATTAAAGAACAGAAAATTGGTGTGGGTTTCTTCTCATTTTTTGTGGGTTTTGGGGGTATTATATTGCAAGTCAAGGACCTTCATGAAACAGGCAGGCATGAGAGAGAGGTTGTCTGACCACAGGCAAAGGAGCCTGACAGATGTCTTCATCAGATGCCTGGTACTATTGCACCAAAATACTTTTGTGGGATAAGTTACAAACTCAGTCAAACTTCAGGCTGCCTGAAACTGCTTTTGAAGGGTTTGAGAAATCCCATGGTTGTATAACATAAACACAGTAGTGATTGCTAAAATTGTCAGAATTGCTCAGTATGAAGCTGGGAAGGTGTCTAGACCTTTACTAAGTAACGCAGGCCTATGCTGAACAAACATTTTGCAATAAACTTAAGAGGGCATCTGCTGCTAATGCAACATCTGCATTACTGGTAAAACACAGTAACAAGAAAATTTCCTTTACAATGGCTCCAGTGCATAAGGAAGAATGAAATGGAGGGCCTCCTGTTGTTTCAGAAAGAAAAATATAGGTCACATGATGGAAATTAGTTGGAAACACACCATCAGAGACCTTCAGTGATTTTGAATGTTTCCAAAAAGAACAATAAAAACTGCCTGTAAGAACATGGAACGGTTCTGATGAAAGGGCCATTGACTCTCAACTTATATCTTTGTCTAGTGACCACCAGCAGCAGCTTCAGAAAAGAACACATTTATAGGGTTATATTCTCACTTACTTCTGCCAGTGCCTGATAACTTCAGTGGGCAAACCAAATTCTTGTATTGTCGTAAAGAAAAAACTCCTTTGTTGTAATAAAGAAAGAATGAATGAGCTTACCTTGTCCTCTCAAACTCTTTTCATTTTACAGCACTCATTATTTTACATAAGTCACTATCTTTTATCCCTGCTATCTTTTTCCTAGCTAGAGACATATTTTCTTTGCATCGTACACTAGCTATTCTCTAACTTCAGTTATCTTTGTCAGCCTTTTACTACTTTTTCTAAGGATGTTTTACTATGTCATGTTAGATATTATATTTCCTGAACTGTACTCAGTATTTAAAATTTAAGTATGTCCTGGAGGTTCACAGTGGCGTCAGAATGCTTACTATTTTCTTGTTTATTTTAGTAGGAAGCTATATTTACCTCTTGCCTATGGCTGCACATTACGATGATGCTACTACAGAGTTATTTACAAAGAATACAAGATCTCTTCTCTAAGAACAGCTAATTTGGAAACTTTGTGCATAATTAAGGCCTTTTTCTGCACATGTATTTATTGACCTTTAATTTCATTTGTCAGTTTACCAATTTATTAGAACTCTCAATAGTTAGGATTTGTTTTTACTGTCCAGAATAATTTTTTACCAGTTGCAAACATCATAATCATTCAGCCATTTTTCTGTTTATCCCTGTCAGGATCTTGGTTTTATCCCATGATGCCTCAGTTTCTTTAATAAGTTTTGCAAGATCATCTTAAAAGGTTTTGGAAATCTGGGTACACCTCATTAAATAAATCTTTCAGAGATTTCTAATTGATTTGTCTGGTGTGACTTCCTTTACAAAGTGCCATGTTGACTACTCATTTTTTGTTAATGTAATAATTTTATTCTTTAGCACAATTTTTAACAATCACAGTTATGTAAAACTCAGGCCTAATGATGTGCAGATACTCATATGGCCCCGAATCTTTTTATTAACTCATGTTTTATTTTCCACACATCATTCCCCAGCGTCAATTAAAGCTACTCTTAATATTTCAACAGTTTTGTATCTGGCTTTCTTTAACGCTCTGGGGTGAATACCACTTGGTTCTGGAAATCTGAGTATGTTATTTTATTGATTAGTACTTAGTCTATTCTGATGACACTTGTCTTTAATGACAGTTCCCTCCCAGTAAAGGAAGAATTCACTGGCAAATTTCCAGAACTCCTCCACAACAAATGTAAAACACTTAAATAGTTCCGTTTTCTACAAGTTTGGGTTTTTTCACACTTCTTGTATGTTCTTTTATACCATGATCGTCTGTGCAACCAGTAAATTATTTTTAACACTTTTGTCATTCTTCCCGATTCTGAGATGTTTGAGTTTGTTTCTGTTAATAGTTTTAAATTTTCAGCAAGTACTTCTCAAAATTTCTTTTAGCCACTTTCATTAAGGCTTTACATTTAATTTTCTCTTCTGTTTAATTTGTTCCATCATATCTTTTACCAATTGAAGATTTATTTTACTTTACACACACATACTTTATTCTTTTGTTTCACCAGTTTAGATTTTTTGAGTTGCTTTTGATGGGTGGTAAATATTTCTGTTGAGACGCCAGTGTAGTGTCTCTAATAATATGTTTCACTTGCCAGTATTTTATCCTTTTGGTTGCTCCATTATCTTTCCTTTTATCAAGCTTTGTTCTTTTTTTTTTTTCCTTCATATTTGGTTTGGGTTTTTTTTTCAGCAGAGGATTTTTTTTTTTCCTTTCAAGGATGTTGGCTTTGATTTCAAAGTGGTCATACTTACATAGCTGTTTTCCACTAATAAAATGTTATTAGGTCATTGCAAAGTCATTTATGAAAATTTTTTTTCTCATTCTGCCACAAAGGGCTGATGAATGCCAAGACTAGTAGATGCTCCTTCATATGACCTATGAGATACTTATGAAATGTCAACAGAAATTAGATAAAAAGGTGATTTGTATATTCATTTCCTGAGATTTACTCAACATGATGTAATTTGTGAAGTCATATAATAGAATATTTATGTCCATGTCAGTAGTTTCCCTTTTCTTTGCAATTGTGTGAAATTCTCCAGTAACACTAAGAAGATATTGCCTGGTTCAAGTTGGTATGATACACATTTGAAAATCTTGTATAGCTTCAATTATGTTATCTTTTACACTTCAATTACATCCTGTTTTACGCTTGTGCTTTACTTCCAAAATGTGGTAAAACATATGTACCAATTTAACTTTAATGACATTAATGCTAGCAATAACAATTACCATTTCAAAGGAAAAAAGGAATTTTCAGGAGCAGGCCAAGTGCATGTTCATTTCAAGTGACAGAACACTGTAACAGTCAGAATGGTTTCATAAACCATTCGATCAATAAGCAGAAAGTATTGCATTTAAGCAGAAATTATTAAAAATATGCCAACAATGTAAACCAAATGGCTGAAGGCTTTTAAACCACAACAAAAGTCAAATATTGTGGCATAGTTTTGATAGCTTTTGCTATCAAAGTTAATAAGCAATGTTGAAAAGGCTTCTGATGCATGAAATACACAATATATGGAATTTTAATCTCATTTCAGTCAGTTGACTTGAACCAACAACAGAAGAGTGTAACTTGAGTAAGACAAGCTCACTACCTATCCTGTAAATGAATATGAGCTGGGTGATAAGTTTGATCAGAATCTTTTCAATAAATACGCTTACGTAAAAACTCATAAGACCGTAAAGATGAGTTTGTATTTTCAGAACTCCAAGGCTGGTTTCTTAAAATGAATAGTAAACTATCAGATAGGGGTATATCTGGAACTACCACAGTAGAGGAAGAGTCAAATGGGTCGTATTTTTGGCCTGAGAGTGGGTCTGATGGGTCAAACAGAAGTCTTAGCATTAGAACAGTTACTAGATACTTTTGTGGAAACCATAGCAGATCTCAGAAGAACAAAATTCTTTCTGCACAGCCTTTTTTTTAAGACTTTCTGAGCCTTTCTGAAACATTGTATTGAGTACAGACAGTAGAGAAAGCATTATAGGAGCTATAGTGGACTATCAGGAAATGTAGTTATTTTAAATAGTTATATATTGAACAAATTCATTCTTTTTTTAGACCTTTTAGACATGGTGGCCATGGAGTTCTCATTTTTATAGACAAAAAAGATTTAATGAATTCATATAATAAATTAGGGGTTTTTTTAATTTAAATTAGAAGTTGCATTGCTATATGTGCTTCTCATTTTTAAAATTCTATAGTGAGAGTCTTATTGAAGAAGAAAAAGAAAAATGAGTATGCAGACAAACTAACTTAAATTATTTTATTCCATTACTTTCTTTCCACTCCTTACACAACCCTCAGCAGATCGCCGCTTTTCAGAGTCCTTCTCAGTGTCATGTTCATTATCGCTGTCCTTTCCTCCCTTTGGTCTTCAGTCTTCCATTCCTTCAGTCCCTCTTTACCACTAAAGGTAAAGTTCCTGTATTCAAATTCCTCCTACCTGTATTCTCCTTGGACACTCCATATTCCACAATAACTCTCCCTTCTTTTCCTGTTACTTTCTCTAGTGTTTCACTTAACTCTCTTCAGCCATATTTTAGTTCATTACTGTTAAGGCACGGAGGGAAACTGTATTTTTTGAAGCAAACAACTGGTTTGGGCTGAAAAGGAAGAAGTAATAAGAAAATTTCATAGGATCTAGCCAGGTTTGTTGGATTAGGTGAATTAATTTAGATAATTAGGGAAAGAGGAATAATACTAGAATTCTTTCTTCCTCTTTACTGTTCATAAAGGGAGCTTAATTAAATAGCTCAGATACAGCCAGCTGTGCTGTAGACAACTAAACATAAGTGAGATGAATACTGCATGAAATGTCAACTTTTATTCTAAGGTTCAAATTTAAAAACAATATAGTCACTATCTTTAATAATTAAATTGATTAAATTTGATAGCGAATCTCTTGACTCAGAGCAGCTTCTGATTTCAGTCATTTACAGTAATGAAAACTGACAGTGATAAATTAGTCTCCAGAAATGTTCATACAGTAAGATAATGACAACTAGAAATTTCTGTGCAATGATTTGTAAACTTGTGTTTCTGAGTTTTACCCAGTATTGCTCTGTCCTTGATGTTACTTTCTCTTCCAAGCAATGAATGGCTCAGCTGCTCCACTTGGAGGGCAAATACTCCTGATGAAAAATTTTTCCATGGCAATAAAGTTTATTACATGAAAATGGAGTGTTTAAAATAATAGACATATACCTTAAAAATAAAAGTAGAACATGGTATTATTAGATTTTCATAACAGGGACGTTGTGTTGTATCTCTTTTTTAGAGAAGGGATCAAACCAGTGCTCGTTTTTTTTGTTGTAAGAGAAACAGAAAAAGCCAGACTCCTTTATGAAGAAACTCTGCATTGGTAGAGACAGCCATGCAAGGAACAAAAATGAATCCCACTGGGAAGAAACAGGAAGGAAATTATGATGTCTTAGACTTGCAAGTGAAAACCTAGAAGATGCATAGGTGTAAGACCCACACAGGTTCTGAAGAGTCAGGACGTTATTGTTTTACTCACGAGAGGAGACACTATTTGGAAACGAAAACCTTTTGGTTTAAAAGCTTTAGTTCTCTTTGGAGTTTCAGTTTAGACTATGGTTAACACAGATTAAGTTTTCAATTGGTGAATTAAGACGACAACCAGCAGGGGAGGATTTAAAGCATGGCTACTCATCCATAATAGAGAGATTAGAAAGTTGTTATGTGAAGTTGTGTGAAAAGCAGACAAGTAACTTCAGTACTGCTCCGGTAACAGTCTCAGGCATTCTCTCCACTGCTGTAATACCATGGAGCCTCATAAGACCAGAACCCTGAAAAACTTAATGCAACACGGTACAGGAGCCTCTCCTTGGTATGCCCTCAGTCGGACCTTGAAGTATTGATCAGACGAACACTCTCTGAAAAGGCTAAAGGGTCAGAACTGACGTTAATTCAGACACTGGTCTGGAAGTCTTTGGGGTTTGTCAATATCTCTGAAACCCAGCCTAACAGAAAAATGTTAAAGTAAAAATAAGTAAAGAGGTGTTTATTTGCAGAATTCAAATGCAGAGCATAGAAATATTTATTTCTAAGATGGATGCAAAGTTATATGAGAAAGAAAACATGCTTATATTTACCTATACTTTAGATCAATGCCAAGTATTTCAGATTTCATAAATATTTTCTCCTACTTCAATTTTGGTGAGATGAATCGCACTTTCATTGTATAGAGTTACAAAATATTTAAATGCGATTTTTATAGTTGTATGTTTGTCTTGTGTACAACTGCTCTTTGTACACATATATAAATAGCAATAGGGGTGATACTCATTCCAAGTTGCTGGCTGAAACGTGAATAGCTGCAGATGGAATTCCAAGATAGTCTCACATAACTCCTTGTGTCAGCTTTGCAGGATACCATATACTAACATACACCACGTGATGAGTATGGCCATAAAACTGTTCTGATTAATTTGTCATGACTCCTAATAGGCATCCTTATAAGATCTAGCAGAGAAAGTTGTAAGTGTTTAAAGACGGATGCACTGTGTCTGTTTCTTACACAGATTTTTTACACAAATTCCATCAAGTTACAGTCAATGTTTGTGTCATAAGAATTTTTTAAAGGGAAATTTTCAATTTTGTTGTCTTTATTCCCAGAAATAACTGAACACAGTTCTTTGGAAGATACTCTGAGACCATCCACAAACACCAATTCTTGCTTATCTGGGAAAATCTTTTATTTCAATTCTATGATACCAGGCTTCATCAAAAGATAGACTTTTTTCTTCTTGGCCTTTTGTTTGGTGGATAAACTGACAGATTAACATCTACTATCAAAAAAACCACCTATTTACAGGTCTATATTAATTTGATGTGTCTTGGAAGCCTTTTAACTCAGATATATCATATAAATAAAATATCTGGTTCAGTAGGTACTTAATAACTGGCAATATTTTTATAATGCCACATTCAATCTTCTAGGTTCACATATGCAGAACATACAGTAGTTTGATTAACTTGACAACAGCTGTGCAAATTCCAGAACCTCTGAACTCACAATTAAGAGGGTGAATAAACTTGTAAACATTTGGGGGTTTTTTGCTGTTTTTCGTCTCTAACTACCTGAGATAAGATGTTGTATCTATATCACACAATACCTGAAGACTGTTGACCTCAGGAACAGCACACACAAAAAATGAAAAATTTGGCAAAGTCAAATAGGAATACTATAACTCTGCGTGACTTAGAGAAAACCAAATTGTGATAATTACACTGAACAGTGCCTACAAGTAATTCAAAAGTTGTATTGAATCAAGTAAGGCAACTGCTAGAGTAATATACTTCTCAACATGAATACTTGATCTTCAGTTATGATGTTTATTTTGTGGATTTCCCTCTCCCTTCTGTATGTATTATGCTTAGCAAGAGCTCAGAAAGAACTACAATCCATAGGAGAATAGCTCATAAACAGATCATGTTTTCAAAGTAAAAAAATAGTGAAACCAGTGCAACTGCAGTGGAAGAGTTCCCTGCAGCTCTGTCCTCGTCTCCCTTCATTTGCTGCCACATAAATTTTCTTAATTTTACATTTTATTACCTTTGTCCTTCAGACCCCTTATCTCACATAAGAAGCACATTCTCCTTTAATAAGGAGTAAAAATTGAATACAGTCCCTGTGAGTTCCTGATCATCCTGGGCATAGCCCTACATATAAATGTGGATTTAATACTGCTGCAGTTCACTGAACATCTGAAAAGAAAAGATAAATGTTCCCTGCATAGACTACTGTGGTGACTTTGACATTGCTGGACATACATTTCCCCAGTAGTGACATTCACTGAGGAGACAAAAGAAGGATTAAACATTATAATTGTACTTTGACAAGAACATATGACTTCTGGGATGGATTAATACTCCTGCAGAGGATTTTACTACTATGCCCGACAATACTTCCTCATGAACTTTTATTCTGGGTGCCTTTCTTCTTTAGTAGTAAAATGACGCATGGAGTGCTCTGAACAAACATTTATCTCTATTCCAAGGAAAATATACTGTAAGTTCATGAAAGGTTATCCAGACTTTTCCACTGCTCAGCAGAATTTGGTCATCTCAGCTGACCTTACAGCAGGTCATAGATTCTTACTTTTTAACCTGGGTGACCTCTTCTTCTGACTATAATCTTGGATAACAGAAACTTAGGGTTTTTTTCTGCTGTACAAGTCTGAGTTGCAGAAATCTATGATAGGGTCCATTTAGATGGTTGGCCAATCTACAGGTAAGCAAAGTCTTTCTGGACATAATAATCATCTTTCTTCTGAACCTTTCCAAGTGGCCAGATTCTTCCTCGATGGAAACTAACTCTACACAGTCCCACTTGGTTCCCTTGAAACCGCCTTCTGTTTGTGAGCTATTCTCCAAAGCCCAGGTGTCTGCTCTCTTCCTCCTCACTGGTGTCTCAGCCTGTGCATGATGAACAAACTCTGTTCTACGCTAAAATCTCCCATTTCTTCTTTCACTAGCCCAGGAAACACCTTTTCACCAAGCATGCTGAAATGGCTATGAAGCACATCAGGTTCCCTTGGACACTCAGGAAGTCCACCTGACCTTCTCATTCTTTCCTTAATGGAACACAACACAACACAAGAGGAAATAAAGAAATAACCTGTCATATTGATACTGCAGCAGTGCTGGTCTCTCAAAAAAGGTGCATGTAGGAGTAGCACTAAGAAACCTCGTTGATACCTATTGAATTTCATGGACGGAGCTAAAGTTTATCTCAGTAAAAAAGTATTATTAGCAGTTTGTATATCTTCATATATTAAATGGTACCCAGAGGTAATATGAATGGAATCACAGCACAGATCTTGAAAGATGCATCTCTGCTTCCAATTAACTTCAGTTTGACCTCACCCACTTTGCATAAAGGAGGATTTTCTCATACCTATCTTGCTTCAAATTTCAACCAAATTTGCGGGAGGGCTAAGTAAGGGGCCCGTTTGTATTATTTAAGTACTGAATTTAACTGAGATGAATTTGAGGGTTATTTTATCTATTCAGCTCTAATCCCATGCATTTCTTCTGCAACCATACAATTATGTTTCATTGGAGAGGCCGTACGGCAACAGTTCATAAACTTTGTTGTAGCTTCAGTATTGTGCCAGGATAAAAAAAATAATACAGTTGCCCAGTGAGTCTAATACACTGGTAAAATTGCTAGAAATGAACTCTTACAAATAACAAATTTGCCAGTAAAACACCTTACAGTGTTTACTGATCAGCTTATTATATGACTTTTGCCTTCTGCATATGTATGCAGTATTACATTTAAACTGCCACTTCAACAATTTTTGCTTTTAACAGTAGAAGGGTTTCAAACTATTGTAAGTTGGGGTGATTCTTAAAACATCAGCACTTACCTGATACTTCCTAATAAAAACCACTGACTTTATATCAGTAGTTCTAAGTAATAAATCCTTGGATAAAGCTTACCGCCCACTCTAAAACACCACACAAAGAAATGGTCTTACTAAATGATGCATTAAATGGACCCAGTCAATATCAGAACCCAAGTCTGTGCTTCCAGAAGCTTCCAAAAATCTGAGTGTCCTGACTCACCCTCAGATCAATTATCTAATGTTAAAACTATTCATTTTTATATTCTTTCAATGCTACCCTTTAACCTCATCTCCTTTTTACATCAAACATACTACTGATATATGGATCTGTTTTTTTTTAATTCATCATTATCTAATTTTTGTAAGCCTTTTTAATACTGCTTTATGTGTATCTTCATGTCTTTATTCTTAGAACCAAAATTTATTCTGTGATACTGATAGACATGCTTTCACTTCACTGTAAAGAAGAATATGATCTTGGTTGATACTCTTTCTGGGGGATTGCACAGCTGGAAAAGGAGAGACATGCTTTGGCCTGAGTAAAGAAGAAATCTGATCCAACCTTGCTTGCTTTTGCATTTCTCCAAGAATGACATAATTCCTTCTTCTCCCCCCACCTCCCTTCCACCATTTGCTGAGAAAGAGAGTGAAAATGAACAGGGATGCATTGAGCAGTGGTAGTAAGGCATGCTGGGCAAGGTTAGAATAGAGTAAATTGTCTTCCTAGCAGCTTATATGGTGCTATGGTTTAGATTTTGCTGTCTTTTGGTGAAGTGTTTGCACAGCATCAAATCCTCTGTTTCTCACTCTGCCCCCTCAGTGAATAAACTGGGCATTGCGCAATAGGCTGGCAGGGGACACAACTAGACAGATGGCTTGAACTAACCAAAAAGATATTCTGTACCTGTCATGGTTTAACCCCAGCCAGCAACTATGCACCACGCAGCTACTTGCTCACTCGTCCCCCCACCCACAGTGGGGTGGGGAGGAGAACTGGAAAAAAGTAAAACTCATGGGTTGAGATGAGAGCAGTTTAATAACTGAAATAAAAACATAGAATCACAGAATGATTTTGGTTGGAAGTGACCTGAAAGATCATCTAGTTCCACGCCCCCCTGCCATGGGCAAGGACACCTTCCACTAGACCAGGTTGCTCCAAGCCCCATCCAACCTGGCCTGGAACACTGCCAGGGATGGGGCAGCCA
>JANXJC010000008.1:19781021-19796792 GCA_027564655.1 Leptodon cayanensis
GAATACTGGGAACATGACCATTTCCTTGGTTGTACCCTGGTTGCCAAGGAAGGCCTAGAACCAAAACCACTACATCCATAGAGTTCAAGTTTCATGTTGAATCATATTGGTAAAATAGGGTAAATTTCTCCCCTCCCCTTTCCCTTCGATTTTGTGACTCGCTTGGCAGAAAGCAATTTCTTGAGTTATCGCACGATTGTTTCAGTTTTGTTTATGTTTGTGCTCAATAAAAAATTTGATTGGTCATTTGGCGTCATTTCCCCTTAATCTACTCCAAGTGGATTTCGAGCTTTCCACGACCTCCTGCACTACCCAGGGTAGCATGCTGGTCCAGTTGTGACACACAGCATGGAATAATTCTACTTAAACATATTTTGAGAAAAAATACAAAATATGAAAGACCTTTGGGGGATAAGACATGTTTACTTGGTGTAGTATTAGTGAATTGCAAACTGCTGAATCCCTACAAGTGGATTCATGTTGCTTTTGAGACAGATACAAACTCAACAAGAAGTTATCTTCAGTTTCTAATATTATATGTTACAAATTAATTTATTTCTTCTAGTATTTCTGTTTATATCATAAATCAAATATTCCTGTATTGAGACATAATTCTGTAATGGCAGAGATTGCAATTTAAATACCCATAGCTATATATATATACATATATATGTGTGTGTATATATCTATAAATACAGCATTTTAATAATGCAAAGAAAAGCCTCACACAGGACATGCCTCCAGAGATTCTGTTTTTCCTCAAATATTTTTCTCTTTCTTTGTTCTTTTATAAAATTGAACACCTTCCAATGACTCTTCACCTTGCAAAAAAAATCCCCCAAAACAAAGCAAAAAACCCCCCTTGTGATCAATGTTGCAGGCCTTCATCAGCATCAGTTAATTAAAACTTCATTCCTAGCTCAACTTGCATTGGAAATCAAGCTGAAAATATAGCCAGGTTAAGCCCTTTAAAGATATCTTGCATTCCATACAAGGGTGAGGATTTACTATACATTTAAAATATTTAGCTTAAAGTTTGGTGCAAAGAAACTTAAGCTCTAGACAGACAAAAATAAACTGACAAACTTTTCTTCTATTCTGTACCAAAGAGAAAAATTTTAGACTGTATAATGACATGATAAATAATATGGAAGATTATGATTTTTTTCCAACTACTTAAGGAGAATTATTAAAGTCTAAATGTTAACAGTCTGAATGCAAAATAAATTATTTCTATGTTTGAACTGACTTTTTGTCTTTGAAGCACACCCTTATTATTTCTTCCAAGAACATGCGGTTTTGTGCAATTGTGCCACATCAGTTTGTTGAAAAGAATCAGTTCAGAAGGGATCGCTACAGAAGCTGACAGTTACACTAGAGAAGAGAACCTAGGCTTATTTTGAAGAGTTATCAAATCCAAACACAAGACAATATAAGCTGCAAAAAGAGTGGAGCTGTGTTCATAAGCTTGCCTCAGGCAAACGAAGTGTTCAGTTCACATTTACTCATTTGCCACAGAAAGGAACTATAAAAGCTAGGAAAAAATCTTTGATCATGTTTTATTCCTATGGGACCTCACTGTATCTAAAGTAATACAATCTCTACTATTTATGATTGGAAAAGTGATCTCTGGAAAGCATCAAGTCCATTCAAACCTCCTGAAGTGAAATTTTGGAATACAGTATTTTGAAGATACAACTCCATTGGAAATACTGATCCCATAGGGTACAGCTAAGGTTTAGATATTGCTTTTTTTTAGGTGTCTGGCTTTAATATACTTCAGCTGCTACTGGAGGGGGGCAAAACATGTTTTTTTATTAACACTGTGTCTTCAGAAGTGCTCTCCCTGATTCTTGGGAGGAGTTAAAACCAGCTAACCCCTCAGCAAGAAACTGTTACGTTGGCTGAAGTACAGAGCACTTAAGAGCAACAGCAAAAACCCCTCCCTTCTACAAGCCCACTCAAAAGCAAGTCACAAAATAATGAAGTTGCATGATTTGAAATACGCAATAAATGGACATGGACTATTTGTACAGTCAACCTTACTATGATTTTCCCCATCATGTTTGCAGTGCAGGCAGATGGAGAAGGAGCTCAAGTGCACAGTCTGCATTTAACCTCTTTTGCTATCCATTCTGCCAGCGAGACAGCTGATTATAACAGGCAGCAAGTGAAACGAAAAGGGGGGGGTGG
The DNA here is from genome assembly GCA_027564655.1 of Leptodon cayanensis. NCBI lineage: Eukaryota > Metazoa > Chordata > Aves > Accipitriformes > Accipitridae > Leptodon > Leptodon cayanensis. Next base: position 19,783,215 of record JANXJC010000008.1, read on the forward strand.
AAGGGATATGGCAGGTGAAGATAATATTGTTAGAGGTAGCAAGGCTGCACAGCTGTTAAATGAAAGCATGCCTTGTAAGTGAGAAAAGATTTCGAAAGAATGAAGCACGATAAAATTGTGTATTGCCACAGACACGGACTCCTACAGCCCTAGACCCTCTAGTAACCTTGCATACAAGCCAGGCTGTAGCTGGCCAGTTTAGAGAATATGCCTAAAGTTCACCACCTGGAGCAATGCTGACAGGAAAGCAGATGATAACCAGGTGTGAATAGCCAATAGGGCAGCCAAGTGGATTTCCAGTGAGATACTTGTATCTATGGTGAGATCCCTCTAGGAGCTGATGGGCCTGGCTATATTTATGGGTCTGGCTGATTTATAGGATGGTGATAGATAGCAGAGAAAGTAAATTTAGGAGCCTTTTGAGGAACTTTTCTGAGACTGAATTATTCTTCCTCTATTTGAACTTGGTCTATCTCTAATGTTGATAAATGAGCAACTGTCTCCTTGCTTCACCAGAAGTATGAATTGATGCCACATGTTTTCTGGCACAGACGTAAAAGAGAGGACTAATTCCCTTGGAGCTGAGGTGTGTGAGTTATCAGAGAGGCCATAGCTGCGTGGTCCAGAGACCAGGGGTCTGAGGGCTGCGTACTGGAGGGACAGACCAGAGGTCCCAGCCAGGCACCGGTGGCACCCATGCTTGTGTATGTGCCTTGGGGGGTGGTGAGATCTGCTAGCAGGCTTTAAACAGGCAGCAAGTAAGAGGAGGATCAGGCCATTTCTGTTGTTCATACTTACGTCAGTGGTGTTCCCGTGTAATGTGCTGTCGGTAAAAGCGCTGCTATTTAGTAATCTGTGGGTAGTTGACTCTGTCTGTAGAAGGCGTATGTGTGTGCATACATGTGTGTGGCGGCACAACAGGAAGGACAACTCCCTCAGGTCCTGCAGTCCCTTGGATTCGGTCAGACCTTAAAGATTTACACAAGCATTTCTTTCTGCATCTGCATAATTAGGCCAATGAGTCAGAAGTGATGCCAAGCTAGATAGCAACAGCTACCACAATCCACAGAGACAAGTAGGGCATTTAGATGGTATGTCAGTATTTGGAAAGTATTTTAATACAGTAAAAGAGCCATAAAGTGAAGATAAAAATGTTTGTAGAGTTAATAATGTATTTCCTGCAACAGATACAGACTCTTATATCCCCAGCTGTAGCAGTGCAAATGAAATCTTGTGACAAAACGCTTTCATTGGGTTAATACACAATGCAGTAAATATAATGTTACCACTTCCATTGTATGTTCATTTTTCATGTACAGTAATCAAGTATAGAAGTACATTATGTAGAAATACAATCTGGAAAACCAAATTTTCCTGTGAAAATAGTGTGTTCAATTGTTATCATAGCTTTTATATTTTCAATGTTTTAATAGGATCATGTGTCAAGATTTTCTACAATTACTCTTCAGGTTTTCAAGTGTAGAAGTTATTTTAGTCTAGGCTCACTAGTGATAAATCCTAAGCCAAGCATATTAAATGCTGTGCTTTGTTACTAAGGAAGGTAATATTAACCTCATTTACTAGATGAATTTGGAAACAAAATATATTACTATCAGTGGTTCCTGTCAAGCATGATTAATTCTCTCAAACAAATAATTAGTTATTCAATTTCTGTAGAGATATCACATGCAGAATGCACTCAGCTCATTTTAATTCAGTATTCTCTATATTTCAAGAAGTCTCTCAAATGAAGATAACAGACTATCTTAGCAGAAAAAACTGATCTGTGCTAAAATGTACTTGAGAGTAGTATATTTTAAAATTGCAATATTCTTTCTAGAGTACAAAATTGCTGTCACTGCTTGTGGCACCTGGTTTTATTTTTTTTTTACTGTTGTAAAAATTATGAGGTAAAATGGCAAATTCATATGGCCCAATGTCAAATACATACATGTAAATTTGTATTATTTATTATAAAAGATGTTTTTTTATGTCCAGAGAATAGAAGGCCATAAGAAACGTAATAGTTTTAAAACACAGAACATTAATAGGTATTGATATTAAATAGTATGTCAGAAAAATAAAATAAAATATATTTTCTTTGAAATCAGATGCTCAAAATCTTAGCAACTCAATCGGATGTTTCTTTAGTTACTAGGCAATGCCTACCAAAACTCTGTAAATATACTTTTTTCATCACTAGCATCAGCTAGCTTGTATCAAGAGCCTTTTTTATAAGATTTATTTTGCTTGCTAGGTTACTTGCTTGCTTGCTTCTAATAGCATACTTTAATAGCATACTTTAGGTTTTCGAGTGACAGGTGTCATCAGACCAGGCTTGCTCAGTAAATGAAGAAAAATCTTGCATTACAGTTTCATTTAAATTCACTTCCTTTATACTTTGAGAGGAGAAATTATAACCTTGGAGCAATTTGAGGATTTTGGATATGTATCTTGTAATACCATAAACTTGTAAAATATGAGTAATTGACTGCTATTCAGATGCCAGCTATTTCACAGCTCAGTTTTTAATGACACAAGGTTAGGTGTTAAATTTCCAAAGCAATCTGAGGGGATTTATTGGTATTATTATTGGATTTGAAGGCAAGTCAGAGGCTTAATCCGTATGTACTTCTCTGTTTAAAATAAATAAATAAATAAATCTATAGAATTCTGAACAAAGAACAGGATGTCTATGTAACAAAATTTAACCTTGAAAGAAAATAGAACAGTCCTGTCATCTTGTGTGTGTATTATTTTAACAGTATATTTTGTTTCATCTGTTCACCGCAATATGAGCTGAACAGAGCTGGCAGCTCTCGAAGATCTTGGACAGATCTCTTGGTTCCCACATGTAAGAAATCGGGCAAGGAAGGCAGGAGACCAACATGGCTGAGAAAGAACCTCTTGGTCAAACTAAAGTGTAAGAAGGAAATGCACAAGGACATGTATTCTGGACAGAACATAGGGATGCTGCTCGGATGCGTAGGGATGGGATTAGGAAAGCTAAGGCACAGTTGGAGCTGAATTTGGCAAGGAATGGGATGAATAATAAGGGCTTCTACAGGTGCATTGGGCAGAAAAGGAAGATTAAAGAAAACGTACTCCCTCTTGTTATATAAGACAGGAGAACAAGCGACAACCAACATGGAGAAGCCTGAGGTACTCAACAATTTTTTGGCTTCAGTTTCCATGGTGACCTCTCTTCCCACATCTCTCAGTGCCCTGACACTCAAGGCAAGGATTGTGGTAATGAAGCCTCTCCCATCATAAGTGAAGACCAGGTCTGAGACCATCTGAGGAACCTGAACACACACAAGTCCATTGGACCTGACGAGATGCATCCCCAAGGTCATGATGGATTTGACTGATGCAGTTGCTAAGCCACTCTCCATCATACTTGAAAAATCATAGCAGTCAGGCAAAGTTCCCAGCAACTGGAAAAAGGGAAACATCACACCCATTTTTAAAAAAAGGTAAAAAGGAGGACCCTGGGAACTACTGACCAGTCAACCTCACCTCTGTGCCCGGTAAGATCATGGAACAGATGTTTCTGGAAGATATGTCAAAACATATGGAAGACAGGGAGGTGATTAGAGACAGCCAGCATGGCTTCACAAAGGGCAAATTGTGCCCGACTAATCTAGTGGCCTTCTACAATGGAGTGATGGCATCGGTGGACAAGAGAAGAACCACAGATGTGTCACAGAGGGATGGAACCTCTCTCCTTTGAAGAAAGGCTGAGAGGGTTGGGATTGTTCAGCCTGGAGGAGAGGAGACTCCAGGGAGACCTGATTGTGGCCTTTCAATATATAAAAGGGGGTTATAAGAAACATGGAGAGAGTCTTTTTACAAAGGCCTGTAGTGATAGTACAAGAGGCAATGGTTTTAAACTGAAAGAAGGTAGGTTTAGACTGGATATAAGGAAGAAATTTTATATGACAAGGGTTGTGAGGCACTGGCACAGGTTGCCCAGAGAGGCTGTGGCTGCCCCATCCCTGGCAGTGTTCAAGGCCAGGTTGGATGGGGCTTGGAGCAACCTGGTCTGGTGGAAGATGCTTCTGCCCACAGCAGGGGGGTTGGACTAGATGATCTTTAAGGGTCTCTTCCAGCCCAAACCATGCTATGATTCTATGGCATAATAATAATAGTTATGGACTCTAAAATTAAAATTTTAAGGGCAATTTTTTTCTTCAGTTGTTGGGGAAATAGCCCCATAACAAATGTATTGGAAGCTATTTAGAAATGGAAGCACTTTTGTTTTTCTTTTGGCAACATATTGTCAACCACTACAAGAAGGTGGGTTCCCCTCCGTGCACAGCCTCCCTTTTGCAGATGAGGATGCTCTGTCTTCGAGTGCACCTCTACCACTCCCAACACCTCACTGACGCCTACGCTGCTGAGAAAGCACCCCACGGGTCACACTTGCACAGCCAAGGCATGGTCCCTGCCCTGTCACCCTGAGTATTGCACCCTGCAGTGCCACCCCACCACCAGAGCGCAGCTGCTCACGCCACCACATGGCTGCTCTGTCCTGTGGGGCCAAGGCTTGGGGCACTGCGGGGTCACTGCCAGCAATGTCAAGCCAGGCTTGACTGCTGCTGCCGCTTCCTTTGCAAGGTCTCTGACCACTGATTTCTTTTCAAGTTGCCTCCTTCCTTGTTTGAAAAGTCTCTTGATAGTTCCCTGGTTACTGTTTAGTGCAGTGGATTGGTCATCCTCCTTTTTTACATGTAAAATCTTGTCTTTGGGCAAACACCTCCAGAGAGTTTTGGGTGCTTCCTTCAGACCCCATTTTTTACCCTCATTTCTACCTTAACAGCTGTTTTTGTCAGTTATGGGCTGTGTGAGCTGCCCTAGAGATGCTATCCTATACTGCAGTAATGCCAATGAGATTGTATAAAAAAAATATTTTTCAGCTTTGTTAAATGGTCATTTAACATTTTGGAAACTCTTTCCCTAAGACCACTGGACCATGGATAGGCTTGATTTAAAGTAATATTCTTGGAAACAATATATCAATAATGCTTGTAAGAAGTATTTTAGGGAAAATATTTAAACTTGGAACACAATCAAATTGTCATTTGTATTCTTTCATTTTCACTGTGGGATGAGTATGTACAGAAAAGACACCTTTAGTAGAGAAAATAGCATCTCTAGTAGTTGTGCTTCGTAAAGACATCTCTTGATACCTGAAAATAATAATAATAATAATAATAATAAAGTTTCTTGTTTCACTCTTCATAAGTCTTAGAGGATTTGGCAATCTTTTGTCCATCCTAGAACTCTCCTACCCTGATCGTAGTTTTTTTCTGGTGTGAAGGAAATCTTAAAAATCTTTTGGGGAACTCCAAGAACTGTTCATCAATTTATTTCTGAGTTACAGGACTAGTTCTGAAATTTATATTCAAATCACTCAACAAGTGAAAACGTGTTGGATGGTAATTCCTTCCAAGGTGGCTCTCAGTGCTGGAAAACGATGTGATCATATTTTACTGTAGTCTTGTAGTCTTTGCCAGGATAAAATTAGTATCTTCCTAAAATCTCTGAGTGACGAACCTAAAATGAGAGGGGAAGCATTGCCATTTCTTATCCTGCAATCCTGTTCCAGGAGAGGATAAGCACCCAGAAATCCCCTATATTTCAATACAATAAAACACATTAATTGTAGTTTAGTCCTATATGATTTTCCTTAGACATCATGTGACTCCTCCTGAGATAGTTCCCACTGATTTCCTCCTTCTCCAGCAAAAGCAAAGGGGCAAAAGCTGTAGGGCTTTGGCCAGCATTACTAAATGAAAAATCACCTGCCTTAACCTTACTCCAATTCATTTTCTGGCTCTCCCTTGAATTTACTCATGCAACAGACATCAGTACTTTCAGTCTGAATGAATACCTCTTCTCATTATTCACACCTCTCTTACTCACTCCTTTCGCACAAGTGGTCAGTATCAAATCCATTTTGCAAGCAAAAGTGTATTTTTAGTGATTAGATGAGTAATATGACATGACTGATGTATTTAAAAGTTGGTAGAAAATCTTTTCCCTTTCACACTGAGTTTACAAGTTAGTGATTTAGTGACTTGTATTAGAGATTACAAGGTTCATACAATCTAATTTTAATCATCAAGTTGTAGTATTCTGACATGTCTGTTGGTAATTCTCTTCCATTCTATTAGCTACACTGGAAATTAGGAACTAATTTCCAAATATCAGTCACATCTCAGTTACATGTTTAAAATAGCCCAAAGCAGATAGTGTGAATAACCCTTTCAGTTATCTTTTTCTGCTACCACTCAAGGTATGAGCTATCACAGGTTGACATTTGCTGCTCTCCTCCGTACATTAAGAACAACATTGGTGCTCAGAGACAGAGGTGTTACTAACCTTTTCTTTCAGCTGATGCTTTCAGAACAGATTTCTCGAATTCTGGGATCCTCTGGAATAATACTACATGGTGATATAATACTGGTACTGTGGGGGAGATAATGTAATCAGATAACTAACAGAAATTAGTTACGGATTCTGCTTTTAAAGGACTAATCCCAAATAGATGATAATCCTTTTATTTGAAGAAAAATACCCTTTCTCCTATTTTACCCTCCATGTACGTGCCACTGAACAAGCTTTACATGTTGCCATACATGCCATCCATCCAAGTAACTGGAGTCTGGTCATGGGCGTCTCCCAAGCAAGCAAACAAACAATAAAAATAGGCTTGTTCTTTCAGGCTTAAAACTGCTACATTAGTACATTACCACATTAGCAGAGCAGGGGAATATTTCTGGGAAATGTAATTCAGCCATTTATACTTTGGGCAAAAATGGTACAAACCCTAACATGGGTTTGGACTGGAACAACTAACACTCTTCCTGACAATTCCTGGGCAGAGCTCAGGAGCTGCTATGGGCCTGGATCATCTTCCGTGCTCAGTTTGGATTTTGCCAAACTGTTTCTGAGGTGCAGACAGTTTAATAGCAGGGACCCAGGCTGCTGGCCTCAGTGCCAGAAAATAGTTCTGGGTATGTTTAACTTACTGACAGCTGAAGTGCTAATTTAGGTGGATTAAATCATCCTCTGGAAGTCTTCAAAGTTATATATCTCTCTCATAACCTCGCTATAGATATATATAGGGAACACAGCTGAAGAATAACATAAAAACAAGTAGGAAGTTGCACAGCAATAGGCAGATTGTAGGTAGAAAAGAGAGGGAAGAGTTAGCTGGAAAGTCAAAGTGCAGAAGCCAGAAATGGTAGAAAGGTTAGTATAGGTCACCTATAATTCTACAATTTAGTTCAGGACTAGGCCGTACCTATACAATAAACTTATTCATCAGAGATTGATAATCTACACCTGGGGAAGAAATTGGAGCTTGAAGTTTGTATTATACTAAGCCAGGGGCATTCCAGAGTGAGGAATCATGAAGAAAGAAGCACTCTGCAACTCTCTAACATAAGTAAAATGTAGCTTAACAGAAATGCTTAAAAGAAGATTTGTTAATTTCTTTTCTCTAGTTTTCACAAGGTAGGTAAAAATATAAAGCACCATGTAGGATCTAGACTATGTTACAGAAATCTCATCAGGTACTAATCCTCTGTATTCTTCCTTTTAGCCAGTGTAGGTTCCATATATAAGTCAAAGAGTCAAGGATAACATGAAATTATTCTTTAAAGTGAAGAATCATATTATAGCTTTACTATTAATTTTCCTACTGATATCTGCAATGTTATTGCTAAAATTGGGGGATGGGGTGGGTGTTCTAATGCTCCATTTTAAGCCGTGTTGAAATTACTGGGACTTTGTTTATTGATTACTACAAGCTTTAGACGAAGTTCATGCTAAAGAGAATCAGCTTGAAGAAAACAGGTTGTATGACTATGATTAGGATAGGCACTAGTTAAATACACTCATATATCATTTCACAAGAAAAATAATTTAAAAAAACACTGACATGCAGAATTTACTATCAAGACCTCTAAACCAAGAAATTTAAAAAAAAAATCTGTGTTCAATAAGAATCCGTAAACTGCATTTTAGCTCATTTACTATTTTCAAACACAGATATAATGAAAATAAATTCAAGCTTCTCTGAATGAACATTTGTAAATTCCCACTGGTAGCTATTTATGAAAACAGACTTCTTCAAAGTAATTCAGTTTCTCTACCTTTAGTCTTCATTATAATTATAATTCGTTATAATTTCTTATTTTAGTCAAATGATAATAACGTGTACTTTTTTATTTCGATATATTTTCTCTCATTTATACAGAAATTATTTGTTACTTTTATTTTCCATTCTAAAACAAAGCAGATAATACGGTCATATTTTTAAAGAAATTCTTCAGTTAGTGCAATTTTTATGGGACATTAACGTTTTCATACTGTTGCAGTCCCCTGACTTTCAGAATGTATTTCCTGTTGCTCCTATTTGGCACTATGTACACAGCAAACCTGATTGCTGCTCTTTTTCATTATCCACATTCCTCATATTTACTGTTTTTTTTTTTTCTTATATGAGCCACTGGAGTTTTTTGAGCCTTGAGGCAGTCCAAATGATACTCTAGTATTTAAACATAAAATTTCCTTAAAAGTATTTCCATATGAAAATATACTCCTGAGTTGCAAAATATTTTGTGGCCATGTAATCTACATATTTGAAGTTCACTTTCTGGTTAAGACTGAGAATTAGCTCCAAACCCCGACATGAAGATATATTTGTCCATGAAGTCTAAAATGAGCAAGGCTCCATTATAAATCATAAAGATCTATTTGATATAGCAAGAGAAATCTAGAATGCTATTCAATGTGCAGTAGTCATGTATATTTGGTCATCTGAGAGTCATGTAGTGGCATTTTGTATGTCTTATTGGAGTAACTACCACTTCACAGAGCACACAACTTCTCTAGGATGTGTCATCTCTCCAGTCCTATGTGATAATCTCCTGTGGCATCTTAGATGGCACTAAATATCCATGTTTATGCAGCTGAAATGGGACTCAGATCGCTACTGACTACAGACACTACCTCATACTTTTAGGAAACTTGAATTGTCAGTCTCAGTTTGAATTGATCCCCCTCTCAATTAGCAATAAATACCATCAGCACATGTCTCTTTCTCTGGTGCTACTTTACATGAGCCTATTTATCAAAGGATCAGCTACACAAAATAATAAACATTGTTTCTTTTTTCTTCCTTTTGCAGAATGATTATTAAGAAAACTGCCTATGGTCCCAAGAGATTTAAACTTTCTCTGCAATCAGAAGCAACAAGATGGAAAAGCACTTACAGCATACATCCTTGTAATCCTTTGGATAATTATGTCTTTTTCCTTAGCTAAACAAAATGATGAAGACAAAATGTTCTCAGCTGTTTTGGACTGGAACCATTATGACCAAAAAGGGGAGTGAAGGAGGATATCAAACTTCTGAAGTTTAATTGTAGCTCTTTCTTACAAATTTCCATCTAACACTTCTTTCCCCAGACAACAGCAAATTTGCAGGAACAAGTTCAGAGATTGCTTTCTTCTTAGTGGAACAACATTCTTATGAGAACTGCTGTGCACATGAAATGTAACGTGAAGCGTAATCTCAGCTGGCATCTTAGACAGAAAAACTAAATTTGTTTAAAGACGATAGTGAGCTGTAACTGCGTAAGAAGATGATCTGCCTAGGACTGCAGTGAAGCTTATTTGAAGAGCTCTTAGATAAAAAACACTGTCAGAAGAGGTGGATGCCAGCTGATTTGGAGGTTGGATATTGGGTAGCTCAGAAGCTTCATACCCTTTAGATCAATCAATTATAAGTAGACCTGAATAGAAAATCATTTTCCATGCAGAGATAATTTTTGTAATTTAAAAAAAAAATAGTGAAAAAATTAAGATATTTCAGAGTATTTTCATGTAACAGGAATACACTAGATATTTAGATGCACCTTCAAGTCATGGCACTGAGTGAAGCAAACTATGGATCTAAAGGTGGGTTTCCCATATAATAAGTAGCATAGCTGTATGTTATTGGTTATTCCAGTTTCTCTCTATGATTAGTTTTAAACAGAAACATTGTCATAGATTTAGTAAAACTCTTCCTGAAAAAGTTTAGCTGCAGATGATATGTTTATGAAAAGTATGACTGATTTAATTAGAATTTAAAAACCAAACCAAAGCAAAGCAGAGCAAAAAAACCCCTCAGCATCTTATCCTCCCCAAAACATCTTTTCAAAAAAGTACTTTGCTCTAGTAATAAGTGTTAAACTTAACACAAATTAACCACACTGTGGAGAAATCTACTGAATAGTCATATTTGAACTGGTCTTGGTCAATGTGGCTTCATCCGATTCAAAGTTTAAATGACCTTTGTTTACTTTAAAGGCTAGCTCACTGACTATGTACATGATCTTACTCCCGTTGAATGCAAAGTCAAACAAAGCTCAGATCAGTACTGAAGTCAGTTTACATTAACCTTGGTCTAAAAAAGGATACTCAAATAGTTGTCTGCTCCTGGCAGGCAATTTAAACAATAGTTCCTTTCTGTTTTCAGCTGCTTATTTGCAATATGTGAGACTTTATGTTATTTCTAGCACTTCATCTGCGTGACCAAACTACATAAGGAAGCTTAAGGTTATTTAAGGTGGCTTGTTCTTACATGGCTTCTAAGCATGTTCAAAAATGTATCATACAAGCACCAGAAAGCCTAGGAGTTGTAATCATCTGAAAGGGGAAAGTATTTGAGACAAGAATTGTATACTGAGAGGGAAGGATGTAACACAAAGAGATAAAGTATTCCCAGAGGCAGAAAGAGATGGCACCTGAATGTCAGCTAGATGGAATAGAATTATTTCACTGTGTGGCAGCCCTACAAGCAACTATGGACTCCCAGGTGATATTTGGTCAGGTAGCTGAACATGTGTGAGTGGGTATCAGTGCTTCCTTATGTCACAAGAATGAGGCATCTTGGCTTACTGAGTTGGCACCACTTAGGTAACAAGGCTGGCGTAAGAGGCCCACAGTGTGGCCTTCAATATGTTGCTACATAGTTGTTAAGAAATATAACTTCTGCTAGATAAAGCACAACTGCATTGGTGTTGTGGGGGAAAAAAAAAAAAAAGAAGTAAAAATTAGTTGGTAGATATTGAAGCACCAAAGTTATACAGGAATATTTGCCTGGCAACTTGCAGCGACCAATCACTGAGCAACAACTCGGAGGGGTCCACCAACTAGCAAAGATCAACCTATCTGGAAGATGCTCTCCACGTCATAAAACTCATCAGTCCCGGCCCAAAGGGGAGCTTCATGATGCTACCTTTGGGGACACTGGACTGTGGAGGACCTCCGAGAGTTCCCAGGACCAAGTTCTCGTGGCTGGAGCTGCCTGATGTTCTCATGTTCAGTTGCCTGCTTCTAATGGCCTCTGACATCCACCACTTCCACCAGCAAAGAAAGGGGAAGTAGAGGTAGCCACTTTTCTGTAACTTAGCAGTGTTCTTTGCATTATTAATCACTCTATCACAGAAGCAATAAGTATCCAAACTCCTTCACACAAATCCAATTATTGCATAGTATTAATACATGTTTAGTTTGTTCTGACTCGACCACAACACAAAGGTAGACCATATGTTATAAATTATTACTGAAAGATAATCGTGTGATTAATATATGGCTATACCTTCTAACCATTACAGTTGTGTATATAAAGCCTCCATATTTTACTTTTGTTCTTAAATAACACATTACACATAACGAAAAGATAGTAAATATTTAGCTTTTTGATGTACTTACATTTATTCCCACTCCTCAGGGAAAAAACTTTCTTTAGGTAATTTTTTGATACTGATACTGTAAAAATTGATGAAAAATAATATCAAGATCTTTGGTTATGACTGCAATATCTAATACTTGAACTTTGACATTTGTACAAGCTTAAACTATTTTGCATACTTTGTCTGATGTATAAGATTTTGTTCTAAAGAATATGAAATTAGGCCAGTGCTACTTATCAAATATCTAATCAAGTATGAATACTCTAATTGCATTTTTGAGTGGATGAAATGATTATTCACAATAAGATGGCAATTATAATCAAACACAGGTTTTTACCACACAAGGGAAAGGTCTTGGTAGTGTTAAGTATCAACTCAAATAGAAGTAATGCTATATTAAATATATTATACTTCATAGACACTTGATTCTTCACCTTTAGAAGATAATAGAAAATTCAAATATACCTGGAGAGCACTCAGGCTATATTAACTTTGAATTTTTTCAACATTCAAGAGGAAAAATTACTTGGATAAAGATGGGATTTCACTCATATAAATGTATGTAGCCAAAAAACGTGCTCTGTCTCAGAGTGGAAAAAAAGAACTACTAAAGGTTCCTGTCCCTGCTTAAACAGACCTTGCATTTCCAGGTTTGAAGTAGATACCTAACCTTTAAACACTGTCTAAATGAATCCCTTTTTAAGGATACGCAAGAAACTTCCAAAGTTTTGGTAATAAGCCAGGACTTCTTTGAAGACAAACAGCTAGTAAACTGCAAGACTAAACACAAAATTTGTCAGAATGACACTACATGGCAACCTTTCTTGGAAAGAGAGTGGTGGCTGAGGTGACCTCCTGAAGACCCTCCAGCCCTCTTGTACAACCCCCAGTGCTGAGAGCACTGGGTATACAGCCACTATGAAAAAGTACTTGGAATGCTCCTGTGCAAACTGGTTTCCATATAACTGAGGCATTTATAAATGTCACTTTCTGTATCTTCATCTGTACGTCCAGAAAAAAGGACAGAATTCTGATCTATCAGCAGTCTAGAGCAGGATCATTTGACTTATGCCCAAATCTGAGCTAACAAACTGGGCATTAATTTAATGTTTGTGTGTTACATGTTACATTCCCTTTCTGTGAACTTGTTACAGTTACCAATACTCTACCTTTGGGAGAAAAGACCTATTCTACCCTGACACTGCAGAGCGAATGGACATGGGGGAGAAAACAGAAAATTCCATTTTTCCAGAGAAACAAATAACAAGAAATGAGGATACTGAAGAGACCTGTAGGTTAGGTAGTTTGTACTGAATTTATTGCACCATCCCTTCCTGTCATACTGTAAAACTATGAAGAGGACCTGGTATTCTGCCTCCTTAAACTGCCTCATGTGAGCATTTTGCTGGGAATTTTAATAACAGAATCTTACGTCCCTTCAGTACAGTGAGGCCTTGAACAAAAACCTGGTCATCCATGCCATGAAGGAGCATCAGAGACTTCCCAGTAGTGGAAAAACTAGAAAATGCAGTGAATGGGGAAAAAGAAATATAATGATAAGTCTACAAGATCTTACAAGGCAATCCCCTTGCCACATCTACTCTAAAAACCCCAATATATTGGACTTGAAGAATGCAACATAAGGAAAAGATCAAATTCACCACACAAAATCTTCACTCACACCAATGAAAAAGAATTCCCCACACCAAAATCAAAATAACATCATCACAAAACGGACAAAAAGTGGACAATTTACACACAATCCACTCCTCCTCTCTTCACCACAATAACATCATCACAACAATAAAAATTCCCCACTTGTC
>JANXJC010000008.1:19796892-19822776 GCA_027564655.1 Leptodon cayanensis
GGCTGCCGCTTCTCTCTCTCTGTCCCAGAACTTTTTTTCCTTCTTAAAAATGTTATCACAGAGGCGTTACCACTATCGCTGGTGGGCTCTGCCTTGGCCAGCAGCGGGTCCATCTTAGAGCCGGCTGGTATTGGCTCTGTTGAACACAGGGGAAGCTTCCAGCAGCTTCTTGCAGAAGCCACCCCTGTAATCCCCGCCCCACCACTACCAAAACCTTGCCACTCAAAACCAATATATAAGAACATACCCATTTTCAGTTTTTCTTCCTGGCAAAGACAGTCATAGTATTACTAGAAAAATTCCCTTGTATTTCCATTTGGGGTGCCACAGATCCACCTTCACAAAGAATGTCTGCTGGGAAGGAATTCTTCCATGTGTACACATATTTTGCAGTCAGAAAAGTACAAACAGAAGAAGAAAATGTACAAAGCAGAAAGTGTCTGCAAAATTTTGCGAAAATAAAATCCTGAGTATACAGAGTATCATGTGAAGAGAACTTAAGGTTTAAGCCCAGAAGATATATATGAGAAGTCAGGAAGAATCAGAGGCATCATATAAGCCATGTTTAAATAAAATAAAACTACAAGGGACAAACTGAGAAAAAGAGATCTCTCCTTTATATCTAATTATTTCCTTTTTAACTGATATTCAATGAGACAAAAAAATTGATTAACTGTTGTGAGACATGCGCCTTCCTCTTTAAGTGCGACCTGAACTAACCAAAGGGATATTCTATGCTATAGGATGTCATGCTCAGTATATAAACTGGAAGAAATTGGCCAGGAGGCATGGTTCGCTGCTCAGGCATCAGTCAGCTGGTGGTGAACAATTGCATCGTGCATCACTTGTCTTTTCTTAGTGTTTTTTTTTATAATTTATTTTTATTTTATTTTATTATTTCATTCCTTATTATTATATTATAATATTATAATTATTATTATATTAGTATTATTATTACATTTTATTTTACTTTAGTTATTAATCCATGAGTTTAACTTTTTTTTTTTCCATTTTCCTTCCCATCCCACTAGGGGGGCAGGGAGTGAGCAAGCAGCTGCATGGTGCCTAGTTGCTGACTGGGTTTAAACCACAACACATGGACAGTCAATATATTCTATGAAAAGAAAGTCTTTCTGCAGTTCAGTGAACATTTAGTGCCAAATGACCTTAACATTTCTCATTAGTGAGGAGTGAGTTCAACGATGCTACAGCACAGAACCAACACTTCTGAAAAGGCACCTGACATAAGATGTAGTCATGCCCTTTTGAAGCACAAAAGAAAAGAGCAGCACAGGGTTTTTTTTTCTCTTTTCTTTCATTTTTCACTGACATGCTTTTCTAATTTGTCAACTTCTTTGTTAAGTGTAGGTATTTCTGCATATGTTTCTATTTTTATTCTCACAATAACTCCAAACATGTTATGTCTCCAGATCTTTAAGAAGGCTAAAGTACATACAGGCTGCAGCTTAAAATAACTTTAGATAGACAATGGTTTCATTGGTAGGGTCTTTATATTCCAAAATGTGTTAAATTACTGTTGTCTTCAAGGTTTGAAGAATTCCCTATAGTTCTTATTTCACTGAAGAGTTTTTGATTACCTTTTTGTAAATAGCTTTAGCCCTCTTTTATAAAACATGCAGGGGGGCTATCTTTTCCAGGTGATTTGCCACATTTCATGGTTTTTTTAAAATAAATTCAGTCACTTCTTTCTCTCATATCTCTGTTGGATATTATTACATTTTTTTGAAGACTTTTGAAAAGTAGTGAAAAACTACCTTTAGTAGATTGAAATCAGTGTAGAATTTCATTAAAAACAAACAGAACTAATTATGTTTATTTTAACTTTGATGGATTATGAGTACAAAAAAAATTAAATAAAAAGAAAATGTTGCATGTCCGTACCAACCTGAAGTTTTCTCCCAGGAGAAAACTAGCACTTTACTATACTGTTTCCACTATGAGATTTCACAAATGTTTGTGGTGGAGCAGTTAAGACTTGATCCAGTGCCCCATGTAGTTAAAAGTTTGTAGTTCAATTAACTCAACTTCTGTTCTAAAAATCCATTTCACTTGGCCCGAACCATCTTTAAAACCTAATAAAAATAGGTAAGAAGTAAATAAGAAGGCATTTTCTTCCATTAAATACCATCAAAGACACCTGCCTCTTTCCTTTTACTGTATAGGCAAGTTAAGCATTTTTTTAAAAGACTAAAGGTCTGTACTTAAATTAGTTATACTGTATTTCATCCTACTTTTGGAGAAACTTTCATGGATTTTCTAATCTTGTTCTGTATTTCTATTGTCAATTATAACTGTCAGATAAGTATGAAAAAAACAATTCCGTGGGACTAGGGAATTGCCCTGTTTGCAGTTAAAGTAGTAAATGTGAAATGAACAGAAGGTATTAACATTTCCCAGTTTCTGTAAACAAACTTGAAAGTTATCTGAATTATTGCATCTCTTCAACAGAATTTTTCAGATCATATTCATAGCTGATAGACAGACAAGCAATGTGCTGAATCCCCAAATAAAACTCTTATGTCTCTGCAAATCATGTCAAATTCTCCTTGCCATTAAGACAGTCAGGAATTCAGCCCCAACTAAGAATAATAATGTTCATGACATCTTTATGTGAACTATCTGTGCTACAGTATAATGATGTATTAGAAAAAGAGTCAGTGCCCTGTAATGTACATTTCAGTAATCTGCTGTAGCACAATAATTCATCTAAATAGTCTGACTAAAATTGCATTCTTCTCCGCTCCCCCCACCGCCCCAAAAGAGACTTTATGGTGACACTTTCACTCCTCTTCAAGTTTAATACAGTATTTTAGTGTAGACAGGGATAGATTCATAATATACATATAACAATTCTTCATATTCTAAATATATACATATATAAATAAAAAGGCTCAATTTTTTACTTCTAAGAACTCTTAGAGAAAAGTATAATAGAAGCTTGATATGCTTACTTAATTAATTTTTGGGGTTTGAATCTGAAATATGAAACAGTTAACTTTTCATCCTTCCTCTTCACACGTAACTAAAAATATTGCTACACTATCATGTCTGTAGATATAAACAGAAAAAATTAGTGCAGATCGAATTACCCATGCATCCATGTGTCTGTAAGAAAGTAAGTAATAAATAATTACATAAAAGTTCATATTGATATTGGTAAACAAAACAGCATGTACACATGAGCTTTCTTCAGAAGACGGTGATGCTAATCTATGTCAAGAAAGAATAAAGCCAATAGAATAAATGTGTTGTCACTGTTTCTAAAGAGACATTCTAAAGAGTAAAAAAAGAAAGAAAGAAAAGAAAGTTTGAGATCTTCCTGACTTAAAACTGAACACAAGTTTACAGTTTTGAGCTTTATCTAACAAGCGTCGTGATGTAAAACGTCACTTGTAGAAATTTATAGTGAGCTTGCCTTAGCTATACAAAGGTAAGTAGTTTTCATGAAAGAACATAAAAGTCCTTATGAAATCTACATGATAACAAAATAAAAAGAATACTTGCAAATTATTAACTTTAATTTCCTTTATAGTGAACATTTTCCACTCAATTTTTCACAGAACTACAACTAGTGTAAGAGTCTTTTGAAGTCTGAATATATGCATCCTACATGCATCATAGATTCAATGACAAAGTTGTTCTCTTCTATATAGAATTCTTCACTTTTCTTCTTTCTACTGACACTGAAGAGGAAGAAAGGTAAGTTTTTAAAGAACTATTTTAGCAAAAATCAATGGCTCCCTCCATAAAATTCATGCAGGCAAAAAGAAAACTAGAATACTTTGTGAGTGACTGCACATCAGATGGCAGAAATCAATAATTTCCGTAAAGAAGGTATCCTTAGGGATTGAAAGCTTCAAGGTATGAATAGAACAGTAGCTTCAGTGCCTGGCATCTGCAGAACTGATAATACAGTTTCTAATCCCTGCCCAAGAGTGGCTAAAAAAATATGCTGTTTCCAAAGTTTTAATGATCCAGGGTGAATACATTACACTATCTTTCCTGCTGAGCTGCTTGAGCCCTTCTTTACCTGAGGGATATGTTAAAAGACCGATCAAATAATTCGGAAAACCGTGCAGCTTAACCAGCAATATTGGAGTGTTGTTTACCTTTCCTTCTGGGTTCCCGAATGGCTGCTGAAATCTCAAATACTTACCTCAGACAGCAGCTTGGTTTTTTCAGTAGCAAAGATTATATCGATATGAAGGAAGAAAAAGATTTTATGTAGTTTTTGTAAATCTGTTTTGTGCATTAAGCTTACCTTGAAGTACAAAAAACCAAACAAACATAGGGCTTCCTAGAGTCTGGGATTAAGTGTTGTCACTCCCTGGTAGTGTCCTGACTCCGTATTTTCATTACCCGCTTCTCTTTTCCTGTGTTCCAGGTTCCATGTAAAGGAGAATACATCTGCAGAGTAATAGTGTGCCGCAGCTGACATCATACTCTGCTGACAGGGAACTCGGGTGGAACGACTTTAGATACATATTCACCATCAAATTACTTGATTGTAATTCTTTCAGGTCAGTGTCAACCCAGCATCCATACTGCATCCATCTTAGTTTGCTTCTGGCATCTCTTTTGTAGTGAACTAACTAATTCCAGAGACAATAAACCCCAAGAAGATGACTTTGAGGGCACGTTTCACACCAAAAATTATTCTCTAAAATCAGTAAAAAAAATTTCAACCTCGTGTAGGCTCTTTCCCCTCTACAATATTACCCACAACTTCCTAGTAATACATTAAGAAAAGAAACAAATGGACTTACATTAAGGAACTGCCCCAGGACATTAAACACCTGCTTTACCTCTCAAGCAATAGTGCTGTGCAGAAAGATGGGAAGAAAGAACAGAAGGCAGAAGAAAAGGAAGAAAGGAAGAAAGGGGCACAGACAGTCAGGCAGATGAAGAAAGACAGAAGGAAAGACAAGAAAGAAAGATGGAAAGAAAAACAGATAGAAAGAGCAAGAAAGAGCAGGCAAATGAACAGACAGAGAGGAAGGAAAGTAGGAAGGCAGGTGGGGGGGGAGGAAACATTATTTCAGACTTTTTTAATTGAAGAGGTTATGCCTTAGGGTCCCAGGAATGCCATGAGGGCTGAGAGGACTGAGGACCAAATGTTCCATAGTTTTATCATCTGACATTAGAGATTAAACCTGAGAAATGTGTCTGGAAACCATTCTGCTCTGCCAAACCTTGAGGGGAGAGTGTGCCCCCCCATTCTGCTCTGCCAAACCTTGAGGGGAGGGTGTGCCCCCTGGGCTCACTTCATTTATCAGTATAGATGTAGCTATAGTGAATATTGCATAGGGGTAATTATTAATAGCCAAAAATATTTTAAGATATTATTTCAACAAATTAACTTAAGAAAGGCTTCCCTTAAAGATTTATAGATTGCCACTTTTTAACCATAAAAGTAGTGAAGATAGAGATGACAGTCTTTGAGGCGAATAAGTTGTCAGTCCTTCAGATGTACTCACCCCAGCTTGGGGAGACAGAGAAAATCTTCTGTCACCAAGTTTTAAGTAAGCTGTACTTCTGCTAAGGCTATTAGATATACAGAGGCAATATCTGTTCAGCCTGACTCTTCTGTCATGCCAAAATGAGAAGCATTGAAGAAGTGCCTTACATCTCTGAGAGCCTCCCTGCTGATCTGAGAATCCCAAGGAGCTGCAGGTGTCGAACAGCACAGTTAAGAGCTCCAGAGCATTTTAAGTTTCAACTCCTTTTTTTCTTCCATCACTGCAAGTCATTTCATACTATCCATTTCACTATGGTGCTTAGGAAGAGGAAACCACATTTGACACTTTGCATGTAAATATATGCTTGAAACTATAGCCTTACCATATAATGTGAAAACCCAGAAAGATCTCAGAGTTGCACCAGAAAGGCTGAATAAATCAGATTTGTTATGTATTTGACACTTCCCTTTTTGATATAGTTTGTATAAACTTACTGCTACAACCTAACTCTTTCATATGATTTGGCATACATGCTAACTCCCAGTCCTTATCTGGAGTTCTTGTCATGTCAAAAAATGTACACAAAAGAGCCAGATAAGCAAATATTGATGTATAACTTCCAATCATTCTGAAGGCTGTATTGGGTGCTTATGTGCTATGCTACTTTTGCAGGTGTTATCTATAATAGGCAGGCTGATCTAAAATAAAAAAAAAAAAAAGGCATGATTTTCACATTTGTCAGTTTGAGGTATGGTTTTTCAGCTGGAGAGAAAATCAGGCTATGTTCAAACACTACATTTTCTGCCATGTCTTTCTGTGGTACCTGGTTCTCTGTTTTCAAAATACATTTGGTAATGTTGCAAGGACTGTAATTGATTAAGTGACCACAAGGCATGCTGAATGTTTGTCGTCTTTTTAGGGGGAACCTTCAGAAGTTTTCCTGCTCTACATCTCCTGCCATACTGAACAATAATTTGACTTTGCTAGATGAAGGTGGCAATGATGAATCTTGTTGAAATTCCTTATGGCTGTATATTTAAGCAAATGGAAGGGAAAAATACCCTATGGCTATTTAAAATTTTAATATGGTATTGTCAGAAGAAATAGTGATATAATTAAAAGACTAAATAATGTCTAAGCTTGCAATGTAAAAGTTTGCTAAAATTCACATAACATGTTTAAAAAATAAAATGTAAGTTCATAATATAAGGCACCTTTTTTTGCTGAGATTTCTTAACACAATGCTGAAATTAGAATAACAGTTTTGCTTTCTGTAATGCTGAGTATTAATCTCAGAAATTTAAATATTTTGAGACATAAATTATGAAACCTACCAGTTAGTCTCAGGATACTTTGAAACCATCCTCCTGTGTGGTGAAACCTAAAGATTGGAAAAGTACAGGAAAAAATAAGGTAGTAAAAATAATAGTCTTCTAAATAATTTAGCTGAAATTATATATTATTTCATAGCTTTTAAAGGCAACACCATTTCTATATTTCATAATACTTGAATATTTCATAAAAGAAAATTGAGATAATCTGGGTGTGTCTATACCATCAGATGCCTTGAATCTACAGTCTGCTCTTGGGCACTCAGCTCCTGACCATCTGCAGTGTACGCCTATTTACTCCAGGGCTGTCCTTTGGGCTGAAGCAACACATTACCTTTAAGACACAACACAACTGCAGTTCTCAGGAAACTTCACTCCACAGGCACTCCCCTTGTAAACAATATGGATAAATTAGCCCCAAGTGATTCCCTTTACCCTACAGATTAGCAAGCTATGTACCCTTAGGAACCACTATATGCTCTCAAAAGTCACTTCCGGACATGTAATGTCCATTTTTGGAATGAGAATATCATGCTTAGTGAGTTGTGATATAATCCTCATATTTTGTCGGGTACTCTTAACTGAAAAATTACTAAAAAAATAATGATTGTTGCTGAGGGCACAGAAAGTCTCTGGGAAAGTTCTTTGTAGTTAAATGTGGCCAGTCCACCCTAATGGACCTTAACTGATGAATGCAGACACAAAAAATTCTACCTTATCTGGCTGGAGGACTAGGGGTTTATCTACCATGCCTTTAGCTACGAAGACATGGACTGTCTTCTGAACTGTTCAACTATACTTCAGAAAGGTTCATGCATTTCTTATTAATTATTCAAAGTGCTACTGAATGGCAGCTGTTAGTGAATGATTATTTTAGATACAGCTTTTTCTTTACAGATACTGTTGAACAATCTGTAAAGCCATCAGAATTCAAAGTTGTATGGGGAATAGATTCATTGTAAAGAATGCCAAAGCAGTACATTAAATGTTACTGTTAAATGATTTAATTGCTTTCACAGCCTTTTCTTGGGTTTCTTAGAAAAATATGAATGCTAGGTGACATTACTAGCTCTTTTTGTCTAGTAACTAATTTATGTTATTGCTTGAGAAAGGATAAGCCTTTTTGCACTGTGTCAGCATAGCCAATTTTACTTCAAAACCGCAGCAGTCTTGAATAACTAGAAAGTGAAAAGAAAAAAAAACACCCCAAAAACAAAAGGGAAAGAGATAGATAGATCTCGGATGATGTAAATTAAAGGATTGTGTAGGTTAAGTTGAATTCATCATCTCATAGTATTGTTTTGTGTAGTTTTGAAAGAATATTTTTAAATACGAAAATCAGAGCTTGGAAACTAAAATCACATGAAATTACTAGACAACATGCAGGTATGATTTTAAATAGCCAGATAATCAAATGATCATGCTGTTACTCTTGGTTTTATTTAATATAACCATCCAGAAAACTACAAGCTGTAAGCATTTCTTGGTTTCTATTTCAGTGTGTAAGAAATTATCACAGCAGTATTTCTTGTTGTGATAGTACGGTCTAGTAGAGTTCCTTTCTTCAGTGAGCTCTTTAAGACTGTAGTTTCAAAAGGAAGTGAAAAAGATATTAAGTTGTCAAAAATAATTATAACAAGAACACAGAGATACAGACCTAGCATAACTTAGCAGAACATTTTATAATGGTTCTCTCTATAAAATCAGCTTCCATATATTTTGTCTTAGTCAAACAAGTTAAATATGAATTAATTCTATCAGATTTTTTTTATGTTATTATTATTTAGATAACTTCAGAGGTCTGCTTTGTACTACCATTTTTTTCTAATGGCCTTTTAAAGGAGCCAAAAGAAAAATGTCTATGATAAAATAGTCAATTTGTGATCAATCTAAAAAAGAAATAGTCTCTTTTTGTAATTCAAGTCCTACTCCCTTTTCCAACTGAAAAGAGTTTTTCAAAGAGGAAAATTATTTTGTGCTACCTTTTTTTTGTATTTTGCTTGAATAATAAGCTCTGTGTAAAAAACACATAAGACAAATGCTTTGTGAACTCAAGCCAAACTTTTTTGCAAGTGGAGGATAATGACTCATTATAACTTCCAAATGTACTTTCAGTAGCAAAAAATACACCAGATTTCTTTTTATGTTTTTAGCATCAGAACAACTTTGGAGGACATTTTAATGGGAGAGATTTAGGCTTTCCATTGTATGGGGTCAGAAAGCAGCTCTCTTGTCCCCCTCATAAATCTCCTGTGTGCACCCTAAAATATCTATGTCAGTAGTGCATCTCACCTGATAGAAATATGAAATTAAGTGTGTGTAAGATACAACATGCTTGAATTTGTGTGGAAGAAAATTTTGAAATACTCTGTAATGAATTTAGTCATTCTGTGTTGCTTGATTTTCCTAGCTGTGCAGCTGAGATTGGCACAGCCAGGCCGTCTGACACACAGCAAGCTCAAAGTGTTTACACAAGGTAAGTCTTCAGCAAAGAAAATCCCTAAGCAGTAAAATTATCTTCAAAAGAACAGTCCAAGTGATTAGGAAGTAAACAGAAGAAAAAAATATTTAGTGATACAGCAAATCAAATTTCCTTTAGAAAATTTGTATTTTAAATAAGCTTGAGAATGGGTGTATATCATAAACTACTTTGAGGTTGCAGTCTTACAGTTGTCTAGATAAAGCATCTGACTTTACTAATATATGTATCTCTTTCCAGCCTTCACTTTTGGGCCTTTTCCCCACACAAACTCAGTTGTGCATAAGGAGGTAGTTCCTGAGTCTCAACCTGTGATAACGTCAAGATGCAGTTGTTCCCAAGCATGGAAGCTCAGAAGTGTGCACAAATTCAAAGATTTGAAGATATTTCAGGACAAAAGGTTTTATCTCTATTTTACTTCAAATTAGTTATATACTTCTCTAAAATGTCATCTGAAATGTGTGTTTATAGAACTTTTGGTTCTGTCTGAAGTGAGTCAGAGCTTTGGGGTACAGGTTCTCAAAAGCAGGAGCTGACAAAAATATCTGTCATGTTTTGTATCTTTTACCCTAAGAGTGTATGCTTTCCTTTCTGATTTCTTTGGTACTTAATGCCACTGGTGACTAAGCCTACTGTATCTGATTTTGCTAGCACTCCCACACATTCCTCCAAGCCCCAAAAATTAGAGCTTGGCGGTTTATACACTGAGTCTGAATCTCAAGATCAATTCTTTGCAGTTTTACAAAGTGTGGTGCTTACGTTAAATTAAACTTTAATTTAGTAAATACCTGAAATGTTTGGTGTCCTATTTATTTAAAAACCCAACAACAACAAAACCCAAACCCATGGCACAGTCATATAAGATTGTCATTTGAAACATATCTTATACAAAACAAAAATAAAAGGATCTTTGGCTTCTTGCTTTGAGCAAGTTATTATTAAAACCTTCTTTTTAAGGCTGAATAGTCAGTGAACTGACAAAGCAATCCTTAGTTTTTGTGATATAAGAAAAGCAGAAAGCTGCTTGGAAGGTGACAGGCCCATTCCTGCTTAATAAAGAAATCATACCAAATTAATTCTTAAAAGTTTTACGTAGTATATACGTACATCACTATACCAGACGGTGCAGCAGCATACCAGCCAATTTTTTTTTTTCCTAAGCAACCAACTTTACAAAAACAATAAAAATGTTTAGTGTGACTATGCTATGTTACAAAAATAAATCCCAAACAAATATCAAGAAATATAGTATTTATAATAAGGGATTTTTGTTCCACTCAGTTAAAAATAAAAGAATGAGGATGTTGGTTTTTTGAAGTACAAAGGGTAATGTATTTCAGTGAGAGTAAAACCTAATTTTTTTTAACCTGAAAATGAATGGCAACATTTTGTTTAGGCTTTTATGGATACCATATTTGTTGTCTCTGCCTAGGGTTAAGAGTTCTACTCTATTTAATTGTTGTTTTCACAGAAGCCATTTCAAAACTGTTGTCTTCTTTACTACCCTTTATACTTTTTTCATATCTTCTGGATCCAATTGGAGATGGAGAATCAGAACTGCATACACTATAGTAGACACCAACATAGTCATATAGGTCACCCAGTAGCATGACAATATTTATTCTATTTTTTTTTGTTTGCTATTCTTTTCCAAACATTTTATTTCCTTTGTTTGTGTTTATGTTTTGTCAACCTTGAGCATAGAGATTACATATTCATAAAATCTTTTTTTTACCTTGAAAAAGTAGTTTTTCTGTGGCAAAGGCTTATTCAGAACTCCTCACTGTGTGTTTAGGAAAATAGTATTGTATTTTCAATGTAAATTGCTTTGGAATTATCTTCACAAAATTTTGTCTCCATTTTATTTTCTGATGAATCCAGAGTATAAGATCCTTCAGCAACTCTTTAGCGTTTGCCAAAATATGTGATTTTTGTCATTTAGGGCCCTTTTGCAGGTCATAAATGACAGAATTCACAGATTTTGCCAAATGTGTCCATATTTAGCAAGGATGCACAGAGACATCCTCATGGGATTCCATTCGTGAATTTCTTCCGCTGTGAAGCTTCCCATCTACTCCTGCAAATCTGTCTCCAGTCTTTTTACTAGTCATTTGAGTACAATTCTCTACTTCACCCTAACATACCTTATTTTCTTCAAGACTTGTGGTAAGGTCTCTATCCAACATGCTCACTAACTCCCTCAGAGACATGTGGAACATAGAACTGCCTTCCGTACTGTTTGTCATAGATAGGAATAGTGACTCAGGCTTGCTCAAGGTGAGATTCAGAATAAATTGATATATTGCATGATGTGGAGGTAAATTCATAAAGATTGATACTGTTCTGGTAACAAGTTTCCTTCCACATCAGTCATATCAGCACACTTTCTAGGCCACCATAGCCCAAGCAATGATGATCCATAAATCTCTGTTCAGTATGTTCTATGATTTATTGATTCTGCTGTCTACAATAAACTTGAAAATATGTTGCCAAATCATTTCTTGCTAATCTTTTTTTTTTTTTTTTTTTTAAGAAAAAAAAGGTGCTTACATCCTCTAGTAGAGCAATAAAATCTCAGGAACATATTGGCCATGTCTGTGTCATATAACACTTTTCTTAATCCCACTACCTTCTGCAATACATTTTGCATTCTACAAATAGTTCTTAACTACTCCACAATTTATGTTATGTATAAAAGCATTATTTAAACAAAACAAAACAAAACCCTGAAAAGAAAACTCTTTCTGGTTTCTTTGATTAGATTTTGAGCAGCATTGCTCTTGGGTCTACACTTGAATGCATCAGCTGAAGCAGCTCTACCTTACTGTCAAAGTCTTAAGTTCCTGCCCAGTTCTCTGGTAACAAAAAGTAAACTGCTACAAAATCTGGGTCTTCTCTGGACCTCCCAGGATCTTTCCTGGGCCTGAGACATGTTTCATGGAGACTTATTCTTTTTTTATAATGCACTCAAGGTAAGAAAAAAGTTGTTTCCAGATAAAAGCATTTGTGTCTTCACCCATCAAAGATACACGCTGCATGCAGAGAAATGTTCTGGGAGGACATGTGAGAATATTGGTGCTACTGCAATTAAGAAGACGACTGGAGGAGTGCTTGAGACTTTTCCAGTTCTATACATACTACCTGTTGGATTAGTTCCTGTTATGATATAAAGTTGCACCTTGAAACATTACTTCCCTCTGGTATCCCATAAGATGACATTCTACAAGTATGCCAAGTTAGATTGTTTTCTGCCGCAGCATACTGCAATATCAAACTATTCATCAACAGATATAAATTTATCTGTATCAGAAATGGTTCAGTACTTTTCGGTTCACCAACCTTGCCTGAGTATCTGTAAAAACGTACTATCATCGAGTGATTTTAAAATTAGATGAAGATGTGAAATCTACAACTTCAGACAGTTTGGATTCCCTCTAAAATTCAAGGAGCAGTTCCGGTAATTGACCAAAAATTTGGTACTCGCTAGGGTATAAATGTTTAATGGTCTTTCAGCTAGAATTAATATTGAAGTGTGCCTTTAAACTCCAATGTTGAACCTTGATCCAGACAAACTTTCTTGTAGTGAACGTCCCTTCAATGTTTCAGAAAGCAGCACAGACAACAGCTTTTCTCGTGTGGAAGATTGTAATATGTTACAAAAATTATTTTTCATTCTGAATCAGAGCAAACCTCCCAGATGTAGAAATCTCCTATGATTTGTAAATATTATTCTTGGTTCTGTTCTACTGATATTCTTTTCTCCAAATCAATGCACCTAAATGATAAGATACACTGGAATCCCAGAGTACTGAGAAATTGTATTTATACTAATTAACTAAAGAATATCAAGGAATGGGCTTGACAACAAACCTAAAGTCATCCATGCTGCTTACCTCCACCACTGCATGGCTCTCCCTCTTCCAGCTAGCACTCTTACAGGTGACGCTTCAACTCAATTTAAAGGACTACGGAGGCCTGGCACTATTACCAAGAGGTAATATGAGAAATACAAGGAAGAGAGTTTAAATGTACAGATTTGAGTCACACTGTGCCATTTGCCCTCAAGCCTGGAGAACAGACCTCGGAATATATCATTTATTGAATAGATGTGGCTTGGAAATCCAGGTGTCCAGAAAAGTATAGGGTTCTTAGTATGTCATCACTTTGTAAAAACAAGGGTCTCAAGTGGTTCACTTCCTCATGTTTCACCCTTTTTGCCCTATGGTGATGGTATTTTTTACTTATTTGTATGATAGAAGCAATCCACTTTTTAGTATATATAAACAGATGTAACTGACTTTAACAGTTCCTGTTTGAAGTGCTTTTCTTTGCATGTAATACCACTAGTGCTATGTATTTTAAAAATTATAACCAAAAAAATCAGTTCTGACTGAAGCTCATCTTCTGCTAAAACATTTGTTTTCTTTCTTGTATTTTAATTGATATAATATTTATTTCTCAAAATGATGACGCTTCACACTTACAATTTTTTCATATGGTATGAGTGCACTTCTCCAATTTCAGTTTTCACAAAGAGCACTGCAGTTAATATTAGTACTACAAATGTGGGCCCTCCTGTTATTTACATTCACATTTGCACTCACCGCTGAAGTGAAGGCGCTTTTGTAAATGCAAATAAAAGGAGGATTTAGCAAAAAATACCTGTACAATTGCATGCACTGTCATAAAATGAGCATGCCACTAGTGAATTCCTTTTTTGAATTTCAGATAATAATGGTTTTCCCCATTCAGTGGATCCAGGCAAGTCCCAATTTGGTCCTTTGCATGAGGGAGAAGTAAGGGGAAGAACTTTATCTCAATGTGGACATTTTATGGTGTCTATTATCTTCAGTGATAAGTCATAGTCAGAAGTGTTGAAGGCTGATGTAGGACATAAACGGCCCTAAGGAATTCTGTAGTTGAGATACGTCTGCTTCAACTTTGACATGAGAAAGTTAGGAGTCAGATGCAACTTCAGATTTTAGAAACTTCAGTGTCAGTGTCTCCATACAGATTTCTACATTCTAGATTAAGCTAAGGGCTCTCTGGATCCTTTAACTGTTATTAGTGCTCATTTCAATTTCCACACTTAGTTATTTAGTGTTATTTGAGATGCCTTGGGGTACCTTGGCCTTAAACTGCCACCTGAGAAGGATACAAATACAAAAATAACTCCAGTAAGTCCTGCATTACAGGTGGTTATGAATATCTCAGATACCCTAGGGCATCTTAAATGTCAATATACCCCTATATGAAGACAGCCATACTGATTTCTAAAATTTTCATTGACCATACTCAGGGAGCCAGGTGGAGTCTTGCATTTGACAGTTTATGAGCTGAATCCCAGCCCAGCTGCCTTACACAGACAACATAAGGTCCTTTTATATTCAATGGAGAGTAACAGAAACCTCTGGAGGGCAGTTCATCTCATTCTAAGGCATCACAGAGAAACTAATCATCTGGAGTTTCTATTTCTAAGCCTTGGCTGTAAAGGTTACTAGATCAGATGTAGATGTGAGATATCTTAGATACGAGATATCTAAAACCAGGTTAGATAAATCTACTGCACAGAGCTGAACTTCAGTCTGTATGAACTGCACAGCAGGTATTTCCATTTTCCTGCTTATTCTTACTCCCCTCTTTGTAGCCTCGCTTTCTTGTCTGGAAAAATCTTGGAGTGAATCCTCTTCAAACACACTTTGTACCACATGAAGAAGAAAATGACTGGGAACAGTTTGTATGGATTGGCCAAGGATAAGTCTGAATGACCTGATTGCCTTATAAGACAAAATGACTGGATTTGTGGGTGACAGGAGATGAGTAGGCATAATTTGAAAAACAAGTCTTTCAGCACAGTATCCCACAACATTTTTGTGTCTAAGTTAGGATGTTATAGTGTGGACGGATAGACAAACAGATGCGTAAAGTCCCGGCTAGATAATTAGGCTGAGAGGATAATGGTTGATGAGTTGTGCTCTCCCTGAAGGCCAGTAACTACAGGAGTAATGCAGAGGCCCATACTAGGACCTGTCCTGTTCAGCATCATTATCAGTGACCTGGAAGGAATGACACAGTGCACTCCCAGGACGTTTGCAGATGACACCAATCTAGGAGGACCAGTCACTATGCTTGGGAGCAGGGCTACCTTTTGGGACAGACAGGAGGGGACCTTCATGAAATTCAACAAGGACAAAAGCAAAGTCCTGCTTCTGGGAAAGAAGACCCCCTGACATCAATACAGGCTGGGGAAAGACCATCTGAGGAGCTACTCTGTGGAAAAGTCTTTTGGGAGCCTTGCGGGACGGTGAGCTCAATGTTAGACAGCAGTGTGGCCTGGCAGCAGAGATGGCCCACAGCATCCGGGACTGTATCAACAGGAGCACAAGCAGCAGATCAGAGGATTATCTCCCTTACTCAGCACTTATTAGACCACATCTAGAACCTTGCAACTACTTTTGGGCCCCCCACTACAGGAAAGACATCGGTAAAGTGGAGCAAGTTCAGCTGAGGGAGACCAGGATGGTCAGGGCTGGAGCACTTGCCCTGTGAGAAGAGTCTGAGAGAGGGGGGCTGGTTCAGCTCAGAGAAGAGACCGCTGCCGGGGGAACCTAACAGGATCCCCCCAATTACCTACAGGGAGGTTACTGAGAAGATGGACCCAAGCTCTTCACAGCAGCGTACAGCAAGAAGGTCAGTGGCAAAGGGCATAAATTTAAATGAGACGTTCACACTGGATATGAGAAGAATCTTTTTTCCCCATGAGGACAGTCGAATAGGTTGTCCAGAGAGATTGTGCAGTGTCCAGCCTTGGAGGATTCCTAAATCTGACTGGATAAAGCCCTCAGAAACCTGATCTGATCTCACAGTTGACTTGCAGTGAGCAGGAGGTTGGACCAAGGACATCCTGAGGTCCCTTTCTGCCTGTGATCCTAAGTCTAGACTCCTGATATGTTTTCCAGATTTATGAAATAGTATGACAAGAACATTGCTACATCTGACCGTTTATTTTCTGGTTTCTCACTTTCAGCTGCTTTCAGTATAAAATTTTACACCTGAACTTATCACCTTGCTTGATTTTGATAGTCGAAAGAGCTGAATAACAGTCCCCTGAATCTAAAGTAGATTAATCACATACCAAAATGGCTCCTCCTACTCAGTAACTCTAAACGAAGCATAGAGCCACTGATTTAAATCTATAATATGCACTGAAAATATTTAAGGTCATGAAAGATTAATTCCCATTCAGACAGATCTAATTTAGTCAACTGACTTCATGTTATAGAAGTTAGCTATGAAACAAAAGGTCAAAAAAATTAGACTCAGTCTTTGACTGGAGTGAAAAAACACTGAACTATTGTTTTCAATTTATTGAAGGTTGAGTTTCTGAGGACTTTTGCTGTTTTACTTAAGACAGAATCTTTCATGAAAATAATATTATTAATAGCATGCTATAAAGATTTTGTGAGAACAAAACCAGATTGCTGCTATGAAAGTTTTGCTTGTATGACTTAGAATTATGACCAAATTATATAAATAGCTAATGTCTGTTTCACAATTTAGTAAAAGGTGTAAAAGGACAAACAAAAAGAAAGGTTTATTTTGTAATTCTCATTTGAATGGACTAATCTCTAATATTTTGCTTTCATTGCAGGTATGATTGTTAAACAGTATACTTAACAGTGACTTCTATTGAATACATGGATGATGCAGCATTGTAAATTGTCTGCTGAGCCTTGCAGAATGAATAAGTTGATAAAAAATCATTTGCAGTGAAGTCCAAACACATAAATGGAAGAACGTGACTTCATGAGAAAAGGTGCCATTTCAGAAAAAAATGATTGGCATCTTCATTATGAACAAAGCACTCATTGCAAAGAAGATTTCTGCTTAGAAATGAGGAAGAACATAATTTAAGTAACAGAATCATATAATTTAACTAGAGGAAAAGATGTATAATGTCATATGGTTCATCAGTCTGGTGATTCATAATTGCTCCTTGTCATGTTTTCAACAGAGTTTTGCCTGATTTAGTTTTAAATGCTCAAGAGAAATAACTCTCTTCATTTCCCACAGGAGACTGTATTGGCTGTGAGAGTTTATTGCAAGGAAGATATTATTAAGTTCAGTCTAATACTTGTTGTTTCTGTAAATCACTGAGAAGAGTTTTTTTATTATTATTATCTTAATTTCCACTCTCTTCTTACCTGATATGCTAAAATGCTGTTTCTCATTTAACCCATATATATATTTAACTTTGAAATAATTCCCCTGTAAGTGGTCTCTCCAACTTCATGCACTTATCTTCCAAACTGTCTATACTTATCTGGTAATGAAATGATTGGAACTCAGTATCTTTAGATCTGTCTCAACAGAATTGCTCAGAGAAAGAATGATATTTGCATAAACTAAAACTGTGTTCATAGGTTTTTGGTGTGATTCATTGCAAAGTGGTTGCTATTTCTTATACGGTTTCATTTCTCATTAGCTTTTCCCTGTTACACAACATCAAAGAAATATTTTTACAGGTCTGAAATAGTAGATTTGTAAAATGACCATTTGTTAAGTGAAAAACCACTTCTCATGCTTCAGTGAAGATGAAGAATGAAAAAGAAGTGTTAGTAGACAAGTTATAAAGCAGGTAAGTGTGTGAGGACTGTATTGTGGACATTGTTACTGGGTTTCATAAACAATCAAAGCACTGATAGATGAAGTTACCTAAACATATAAATAGCTCTATTTTAGTTTTATCATTATGGGGTTTGTATATTCTTTTGCATTAATATTTTTGCTTATTTTTCCTAGGTTACAGTGTCCCAGGTCCCCCTGAACAGGTACACCTGCATTTGTGCAACAGGCCAATTAAATCAATAGACACACAAGTGAACTTAAAGGTCTGTGTGTACATATATCCTTGTGAAATTAAAGTTTCTGCTGCATTTTTCTGGAATTAATGTTATTTTTCTCCTATCTTCTATCATATATCTTTTTTCTTTTCTTTTTTTTCTTTTTTTCTTTTTTTTTCTTTTTTTTTTTTTTTTTTATTTTTAAATTTTGTAGCTATATAGCTATATCCAATCTGGTATTGATAAATCCTGTTTCTATTACCAGTAACTGCACTTCATTGTCTTTCCCCCTTTTCCATATAGTACAAGTGTTACTCAAATGCTTCCATTTAATCCTCTCTACTCTTTGCAATTCTCCTGAAACAAAAAGTGAAATAGAACAATACCTATAAAATCACTTCAGTGAGAAACAGTAAATGAGGACAGCCTTGTAGCTGTTTCCATAGATCTAGAAAAGAAAATGAAACCAGTGAACTTTAAAACGTGCTTTTGATAGGCTGTTGCTAGCATCAATAAGAGTGACCTGACACTTTTTTCCCCTCTGTTTAAGATTACAAGTTTTTGACTAATACTTGATATTATATAGCCCGAAGGAAACCAGAGCAAACAAATGAAACAACACAGGGATGCTTTGGAAGACACACTGGTGTTTGGGAAGACCTTAATTTTGGTTGCTATTGCAAACAGTCTGCCTGCCTGGAGGACCTGGAGCCAGATATTTGGTTTTGTAAGAAAAAGCTCCAGTTATTATGCTCTTACACAGCTGGAATCTTAATGAGCATGATGTATTGTGAAACAATATCATTTTTCCCCTCACACTGTCCCAAGAGTAAGCATAATCTTTCACTTCAACCTTCAATCCCTCCCATTACACAGGTCCATCTAATTAATTCTGCAGAGTTTTTGAAGTAATAGATTCCCAGCTTTCAGCCGTCTGTTTCACAGGTAGGCTTAGGGGAAATCCAGCCTGAATTTTTGGCTAATCCTGAATTAAGATTTGAAAACTGATTGTCCAAAACTTGTCAAAAAAATCACAGAAAGAGTCACAGGCAGTGCCAGGAAACTTCCATGCTTTTGTCCTGCAGAATGCTCGGTGTGTACAACATAGGCCTTATCTACTGTCTTGAGGTATTTAAAACATAGGAAGCAACCAGGTTGAAATAATTTCTTCTAGACAGTGTGAGCCCTCAAGAGTATGAAAAGATATAAGTTTGCCCGGAACTGAGTTTAATTTCTTTTATACTACAGCAAGTACTTTTACATTACACAGAATGTAGTCTTAATTCTGAGCCACATAATACAGTTGGTGGGTTTTTTTTTGTGAAAAAGTTATTAAATTTCTTCTATAAAAATGTGGACAAAAGGGAATTCTGAATGAAAGAAACATTTTCTGCATTATACTTGTGCAAAACACCCTGGTTAACCTAATCTGCAGAAGGTAAATGCATAGTGCATATGGAACTTACAAAAGAATTCTGTAATATGTTTATATATTTTCATATTAAGCTGAACCCAAAATGTCAAGATTTGAACTAATTATTATTAATTTTTTTTTTTCCTCCTGGAAAAAGTACTTTGTCAGGAGTCATGCATAATAACTTAAGTAAGAATTCAAGAGAATGGAAGACAAAGAGATGGGACTGACCACAATCAAATAGTTCCCTTGTGCTTGGCATTTTTAAAACCTGGGGATATGTTTAACATGAAATATTAACACGTCTGATAATAATGAATGTCCTTCATTTAGATATGTGATTCAATGATCTTCTGTTAAACTTTTGATAAAGATTTGGTAGACAAAGGGAGAAAAGTGACTAAGAGTGCATAATATGTAGGCACGAATTTCAAAGGTATCGGTTATGCAGTTAATTTAAAAAAAAAAAAAAAATCTCTTAAAGGCTATAGCTGTGTGTTTGTGCTGTTAAACCTGCCGGATCCTTCAATGCTCTGTAATTTCTAATCTGGACTTAACGAGTTTGCTTGGGAATAAAATAGAAAGAGAAAAATAAGTAAAGGAGGAAATAAAACCCCAATATAATGCTAAATGTGAGGACATACAGTAGGAAATTAGAAATGAAAGTGCTTTCAAATCTAAGGAAGACGGAGAAGCTGTACGTCACTTTGTTTAACCCAAGAAAATATTCCCTTCTTTTAGATAATTGCAAGATCAAATGGAAGTAGCTTCGGAATTGTTTTACAGAAACTGCAAGGAAGCATCTCCTGATCTGGGTAGAAAATGAGGTTAAATTGAAAGAAGTGGGACATCATACAAGGCTTAAGCCTGTCTGCTGGTTTCGTCCACATAGAACTAGTTATCCTATGTATGTTATGATGGACTCTGATCATTTGTGTTGTCTGCAAGGTTTATTTGAATGATACAGGTAAATAGATGTGTAGCAGTTTTGTCATTATTCAGTAAAGGACTGACTTTTGGCCTCAAGCTACACTATGACTCTTGTCACTGAAAGTAAGTATGCTTTATATATCAATTTTTCTCATCTGTAAAATAGGGACAATGGAAGTGACCTGATTTGATAACTGCTTTGAGACATCTTGACAGAAGTATGTACTTATGCTAGGCAGCACTTGCTTGGGGCGGAGCGGGGGAAAGAGGAAATTTTTATATATTTTAGACTTTCAAAATAAACATCATAAATATATTGAATATTTTCCCTTTATAAGCCTCAGTGCAGTGTCTTCTTTAAACATGCATAGTCAAAGAACACATCGATTGGAAATGACTGATATCAACTCACCCCTTAAAGATTGGTAAGGCAGTTCTGTGGACTGAAAAAGACTTACTGTGAAAAATCCTTGTTGGTAGAGGATTACTGCACAGTCAAGGAACTGAAAGTATTAAAAAGTGATATTTACTGATTCTGGATCAGATTCTTAGTTGACAAAAAAGGGAATTAAATGAGATGGAACTTTAATCCATTCTATAACATAGACTTTGGAAAACTTGAAAACATTTATTATTTCCCGTGAATTTCAAAGTCCTGTGTGTGTAAAATCTTCTATTTCAGCGGTGCTTCTATTTCAGAACACAAGGCTTTAAAGCTCAGGGAGCTATCAGCCAAAAAGTAAGACAACAGTCTTTACACTGCAGACTATTGACTAGAAGGAATAAAAGAGCTTTTAGAAAAATGTGACAGAAACTTCTAGCAAAAAGAGCAAAAGATCTAAGCATGACCATTACAAAACTATTTTTAATTGCTATGAGTAGCTGTCTGGAAACATTGACTGAATTTCTGAACCTCTTCACATTAAAAAAAAGACAAATAGATTTTGTAATATAGAGCTAAATAAGCAGTTACCTAAAATTTATGTTTATATCCAATTTTTGTAAATAAACAATATTTTTACAACTTCATATTTTTAAAGTCCTGAATATCCAGCATTACTACTGCCATCAGCATGTAGACATAGTAAAATACACAGGTGTCATTTGCTGTTATTTGTACTGTAATAACACTTCAACAAAAAGCTGTGGTATTTGGAAGCAGTAGTGAATTTTGATGTGTTTAGCGGAATCACATTTCTAGTGATATAATACTGATGATCAACTTCAGAATTTTTATTACAAGATATTCTCTGGAAGTCAGGTGGAACCTTTCAAAACAGAAGAAACTTCTTAAGTGAAACTATGGAGGTCAAAGTACTAGATATGGTAAAGAGGAAACAAGGAGTAACATTACCAACTTCTTATTTCCCCCAGCTTTCTGGTGCATCTAGCACATAGGAACAGATTTTGTTAATTTTTTTTCTCTTAGCGGAGAGTAACTTGCACTACATGTCAACCTGTGAACTTCAGAAATGAAACATGGAGACTGTTGCAACCCCAGAGAAAGCCCCTGTCAATTTAACGAGAAAAAATATTCCTGTCCTGATCTGTGCTGTACTCCTGTATTTGCATATGGTTGTGTAAATGTCTCCTTTCCATTTCTTGTAAGCCCAACGGTCACTAAGCCTGCTGCATTGGAATCAGTATTCCAAGCAAAAACCTGAAGCATCAGTCCTCCTGCTTTCCTAACTTGCCTTTTGCTTTCTTTCATCAAAATATTGTATTAGCTAAGTCACCAGTTTCAGCAGTTAGAAAGCATTGATACGTTTGATTTTCACACTAAATGACATTAAATCTCATGCCAATAAAAAATGCCTCATAATCTTACTTCAGAACACAGACACATTTTATTTTCCTTACATTATAGAAAAGAAAACTGAGACTTAGCACTATGTTGCCCTGGAAGTCTTCAGGTTACAATCAAATATAACAACAGAATAGGCCCATTTGTCTTTGACTTATCTATACTATCTCTCATAATGAATTACTCAAATTTTAATATTTTGATTAAGCTGCCCTTTTTATTGAGTCTAATACATTTCACATGAGTGTTAAGAAGTGCACATATTTATTTTTAATTACTGGTGAACATACATAGGTTGTACTTACGTGGTACAAGATATCCCTGAAAACCAAGAAATTTTCCTGGGTCTTAAACCATACTTCACAGTTTAGATGTTTACCTTTACAAATGTTGTAAAATTCTTCAGTGGAGATTCTTTTTGGTAGAAAATAAATATTTTGTAGATGTGATGATATTTATAAAATAATAAAAAGGAAATAAAAGCCTCATTATGTGGCAGAATGCTCTTGGAAACTGTAAAGGCAAACTGGACTGAAGTAAAAGATAGGCAGATTTTGCAGAGGTGTTTCAAACAAAAACTGTTATATCTCCAGGGTAAAACAAGGAAGTAGACTAAATTGTTTATGCAGATAAGCAGAGATGGTGGATGGCTGGGCCACTAATCATATGGGATTTCAATTAGCCTGATGCTGAAAACAGTGAGAACTGTGGAGTAAAAAAAGTAAAAAAAAAAAAACCAAAACAGACCAAAAAAACCCCAGCCAACCAAAAAAAAAACCTAAACACCCTTCCCCCGCTAAAACAGAAAACATGAACACCCAAGCCTGCTTCTTCTGAGTGCTGAAAAATCAGCAGCCTGGCTCTAGCTGGAATCCCAGGACGCAGAACAACAAGATAAATGAGATAAAATGGTTGTCATCTCATACTGCACCAGTGGGGACCCATCCCTGTGGGGAAGTAGGCTCTGGTTTTGTCGGGACACTATCCTAATACCTCTGTTTTTTGCCTAAGGCTTGCAAACAAAAGCTGTTAGACTCTGAATCAATAAATCCCTAGAGTACAACTCTGTTCTCAGTTAGTATTAAACATTTTGACCGCTACGCTGAGCAGCTTTTGGCCTCTGTGGAGAAAATCAGTAGTGGGCAATACTGCAACTGCTCAGGGCCTCTATGGAGATTGTTTTGTGCCTCCAGGGATCACCATCAGAAAACAGTATATCCCTTCTATGAATCAAACAAATTAGATTATTATTTTAGAAATAACATAGAAAATGCAATTTCCATTTCTTTCTAAAAGAAAATAATTAAGGCTTCTTTTACATGTCAGTTAAGGGTTGTGTATCCGAAAGCCTTCATCTGGTTTTAGTTCATATAAGGCATTCATAAATCTTATGGGTAAAATAACAGTATTCTTTTAAGAATAGCATGAAAAAATCATTCAGGAAAATAAATAAAAGGCAAACCAAGAACAGTAGGAATGCTATTGCCAAACTTCTCGGGCCACATGCCACTGTTTTCAAAGCCATGCTAAATAGTTCATATTAGTTTGTACATGATGTATTGTAAGAAATACTGAGGATGACAGGGATCCATCATTCCAAAAATTTGTGAAATGATGGGAGATTAATAATATGTTCAGAATTTTAATTTTTATCTGAAAAATTTTTAAGAGTAACTTGGCAAAAATAAAGAAAAGAATGGGAATGAAATTATTCTGTAATATGTTCATAGATTTTCAGAACAAAATGTATTTGATCACTGTTAAGTGTCCATACAGTCATTCTCACTAAGATCTGATTATGTTTTTTTAATTGTTCTCATTACATTCAGTGAAAATACCTGTTAATTTAAAGCTTTTTTTTTTTTTTTGGTGATGTTTAGCGTATACTCTTAAACTCTTCAAACAAGGCAAACTAGTCCTGAAACAACTTCCTAACTGAAGTTGTAGTTAAAAATCACTGGACTTATGTGGCCTATTTAATACTGTGTCAGGAAATAAAACAAAGTTGTCAGTTTTATAATGAAACAAAACCAAATGATGACATTTCAAAAGCTAAACTGTCACTGAGAAGAGTTTACATGGTACTGATTTTTGTATGTAGCGATACCTCATACAAAGAAATACAGAAAAGCACTGAGGCATTTCAGTGCAGCTGCCAACTGCCTGAAAGAAATATCTGACTGTGATAGGCAGGAGGCTTGTATGCTTATTTCTATAAATAATCTTTTTTTAAAAAAAAATAAAATCTGCCAGCAGGTTGGAGTCTAATGACATTTTATGTGCCTTAATGTATCCTGCTTCTGAAATGTTACGAAATAAAACCAGCAAACAATTTAGGTTGCAGAGGACCTCTGGAGGTCATCTGGTCAAAACACTGCTAGACCAGCTTTGAAGCTTGATCTAACTTTGAGGTTTGATGAGGTTGCTCATGATCTTGTTTGGTTAATTTTTTTAATATCTCTAAAGACACCTTTTGGGTGATCCATTCCAGTGTCTGATTACTTTCATTTGTAGGTTGTTTTTTCCTGATGTAAAATCAGAATTTTCCTTATTGCAATTTGTATCGATTGTCCTATATCCTACAGCTGTGCTTGTCTGAGAAGAATCTGGCTCCTTCTACACTATAACAATGTATTAGATATTTGAAGGCAGGAATAAAGTTATTCCTTAGCCTTTTTTTATTAAGACTGAAGAAGTCTATATCACTCATTTTTTTCCTCATCTCTCATATTTAAGAATCTGAATGGCTACAGTGTCTACAGTTCTCTGCCCCGTGTTTTCTGTTCTCACAAATAAAAACTCAGAGCAGTTGTAATTAGCTATTAGCCAAAAAAGTGCTAGATACAGAATTATGTAGAATCAGAATTCTTTTTTTTTTTTTTTTTTTTTTTTGTCTGACATTTAGAAAGTATAAGGATTTTCTTTGCACCGTTTTGCACTCTTTGGCAGCAGCATCGTGATCCACAACTTTGCAGTTCTGTGTTATGTATCAGAAGGATCAGACGGTTAGAAACATCTCTCCGCCACAACTTGGACGCTTCTGCGAGTCTGCACCGACATCTGGTGGCTGTTTAACCGAACACGCAAAGAAAACAGTACTGCATGCTAATGTTCTCTTCGTTCAGAGAAAGTACTTGCAGTGGTTTTGACAGCATAAATTCTGAGGCCTCTTCCCAACAACAGCTAAGGGAGAAGATAAAACCTGAGTAAAGATTTCGTTGGCAATATTTCTGCTTCTGTCATGCCATTAGGGAAGAAGAGATTTCCAAAGAAAGTCTAATTATTTTCCATTTTTTTGTAAACAGCTGCACCTTTTAAATTATATACAACAGCAGGTCTGACCATTTGGAGGCATATGACTATATTCACCTATGTCCATCTGGCAGTATATGACATAGCTTAGCCCATCCCTTGTTCAAAAAAATCCCACATTATAGCATTTGCTGGCTGCTAGTCCATTAGGCTGTGTTTAATGAGTACCTGATCATGGAACAGATGCTGTTCAAGAACAAATGAGTGCGCTGGTCGACAGCAGGCTCGACATGAGTCAGCCGTGTGCCCTGGCAGCCAGGAGGGCAAACCGCGTCCTGGGGGGCATCAAAC
>JANXJC010000008.1:19823350-19838611 GCA_027564655.1 Leptodon cayanensis
TTCTATTCTATTCTATTCACCCACTCAGCTCACAGCAGTTCAAAATTATAACTCCCAAAGCGAATCCTTGAGCTTATCATTTCATTTGCATATTCTTGAATGTCTTCTGTGTTTGTTTGCATGTTGTTTCTTACTCTAAAATAAATTTTCTTTTTGGTCTTCCATTTCTCACTGCTGAGTTTCTCTTTTCTACCCTAATTATTCCAAAGCTCTGACCTTTATTTTTCAATTTTTATCGCTCTCATGCACTGATAAAATTAGTGCCACATCCACCATTGATGAAGCATAGAAACCTTATTTGCTTCCTATATATTTTAAAGACTATTAATATTTCCATATTCGAGGATGACAGATGATATATATCACCACAGACTATTCTGTGAACAGACAAGCTGTATAATCTGGCTGGGTGTTTCAAAAGTCATGCAATATCAAGAACACAACAGCTAAGAAAACAAAAAAAAAATATAGTGAATATTTGCTGGAAAAAAACTAGTAAGACAATGTAAGAGGAAGATGGGCTACAAAACTGGAAAAAGAACATTTTTATTGCAATATGTACGTCTTGACTAAATTTGACTTCTGATGATGTTTTATCTTTCAAGATATTAGTTCTTAAAAACGTAAGAGTTCATGAAAGCCTTTTTTTCAGCTATGTAAAATGGAAGAAATACCTAATAATTTTTAATAGCTTGACTTGTTATGATTTTTTTTCACCTTTGTAGCAATAAAAAACAGATTTTAAAAGGTAGTTTGAAATTAAAAAAATGAATAGAAACTAATCGATTATTTAGACCTGAAAATATCTACTACTCAGACCCCGAGGTAGTTTAAATAATAGCAGTTCAACAGACTCACAAACCTTTCATTTTCACTGGAATCTATAGCCTATTTCCACAATAATAGAGGAGACTGTTTTTACAGTTTGATGTATTAAGTTGCAATTGTACTGTTCATTTAGAAAGTTGACATTCCTGGTTTAAAGTCATAAGAATTAAAAGGAAAAGATATCTTTGGCTACTAAAGGTGTTACATCTTTTGACTGTCTTATATCAGGCATGTTACTTTTAAATTCTGTTCAATATTCCAAAGAATTTAAGGGGGGTTTGTTTTTTGATTTTGTTGTTGTTGTTGTGTTTTGTTTGGTTGGTTTATGAAACTGAGGCTAATGTAGTTACATGACTTGACTTATAAAGCAGAAGGTTTCAGTGAAACAATACGTATAATTGCATCAGAGAAAAAATGCTCTGATCTAGCAATACAGCACTTTGATTTGCCACGTCTTCCGTTACTGTTCTATGACTACATTACATGACTACTGCTGAAAATTAAACTAAATTTATGATTTTTAAACTATGGAATTACAAACAGCTGGTACTTTGAAGATAGAAAACTGGTAAACTTCACTTTGTATGTGCAGGGAAAAAAAACCACATTTGAATACCTAAAGCAGAAGTGCCAACAATCTGTATGTTTCATTTATAACTGCATTTTTATTTGTTATTTTTCATACTCAGAAATTAAATGGAAGTATTCGGAAGATGTACGTCCTCTGCTGAACAGGACTGGCAAGACAGTTGCAAATGACACAGAAAAGATTGAGGTATCCAGTGTCTTCTATGCCTCAGTTTTCAAGGGTAAGGTCAGTCTCCAAGTATCCAATCGAATAAGGAATGACGAATCAAATGACAAAATACCTTCTAGGAGGAAAAAAAATTAATACTGATTGAATAATTGTTTATTTGACAGAGTGTCCCACACAGGCCTTGATGACAAGCTGGTAAAATAGGACTGGAGAGATGTACCATGCTGTGAGTGGACAGCTGGATGAACTACCAAGCTCAAACTGAGCTTAAAGGGAGGTAGGTGGTTAATGGTTCAAAGTTGAACTGACATCTGGTCACAAGTGGAGTTCCTTAGGGGTTGATTCTGAGTCTCCATGCTTTTGATATGACCTGGGAAACAAGGTGGAATGAATCCTTACCAAGTCTGTGGGTAAAACTAAACTGGACTGCCCTTGTTATTGCTGAGTCACAGAAGCACTGGTTGGACTTGTTAACCAAATACCACAACCCATCTCTGCTCCCGCTTTGTGCCAGCTCAGTCCTCGGTGTGAACTGAGGACAAAAATACCATATGAAGCAATTTTAGCCCCACATTCCTTTGAGTGAATATGCCTGGAAATATTGTATGTGGTAGTACAAACCTTACACCTCTTTTGGTGTGCATGGACCCTGGAAATACTGTATAAAGCAATACTAGCCTTACATATATCCAGCAAATCAAGGGATCAATTTTAGCATTTTTTAGGACACGCCTGGAATACTGTGTCTAGTTTTGGTCTCTCATAGTTCAAGACACATCAGAAAAATTGGGATGGTCCACCGGGGTGTCACCATGGTGATTAGAAGTCTGAAAAACTTGACATTTGAAGAAAAGTTGAAGGATTTGGGCTTGTTTTGCTTAGAAAGTTCGAGGTAGAAGGGTCAGGGGGATCTAATCACAGTCTTCCAATATTTATAAGGTAGTTATAGAGAAAATGGAGGCGCTCTTTTCACAAGGATATACAGTGACAGGACAAGAGGCAATGGAGAAAAGTTATTCAGGGGATATTGGTCTGAACGTGAGAAAAAAATTCTTCACCATGACAACAGTTAATGCTGGAATAGGTTGCCCAGAGAAATGGTGGAATCTCCCTTGGTGGAAATACTTTAAATCTATATATGATCTATTTTTATTTTTAACCTTTATTTTAATAGATCTATCTATAGGTAATCTCTTTTTTAAAAAAGATTTTCCACATTACTGAGAAATATTTTAATGTATTTTATATGTAGAATTGCACAATAAAGTTGAAGATGCATGGTAAAAAGCTGGAGTTATTAACTGATGGCAGCTATGTTTCATCAGTTTTAATTATTTATTTTTCTTTTTGATAAAACTAATTGATTTTTAAATAAAAAGAAAGGAGTGTAAATAAGTAATTTTAATTCATTTATAATGTCTCAGGACCATGTTGGAAGAAGCTAATTAAAGTTCTATTTAGACAGTGTTGAAAACTTACTATAGAACCATAAGGTCAGACTTGAACATAGACAAAAATTTCTATAATATTGTTGAGGAAGTAAATACTACTTGCAAGTCTGTTGAGAAAGAAACATTTATGTTCCTAGCTGTATGCTGAAAATTGTAATAATATTACAATTAACAACAAAGCTGTGGTTGCGTTAGCCCATGAATTCAGTAATCAAAGATCTTTTGATCAGTACTCAAAAATTATGGAAATGCCATATTTTTTTTAGATTTAGTTTGGAAAGTAAGTAGAAAAATATAGAGTGGCTGATCTTATAAAATAGCTTTGAATTGACATAGGAGTTGATTTGCTTTAAATTATACCATGAGTGTATATTTTCTGCAATCTTTACTGCGATTCCGCAATTTCTGCAATTATTACTGCAAGGTTCAGACGCGGTTTCAGCCTGTGTGCGCTGAGGAAGCTGAAGATGCTGTTTAAGCGCTTTTCAAGGCTACCTATTGCCTGTGCTTCTATCACAGCTTCTTACCTTCTCAGATGACATGGAAGACCATACAAGATTGTTCACATGCTTCCAGTGTGTCATGTAGACAGCTTCAGCATTTCTTGGAATAGGTATTCCTGGTAAGGGAAGCATAAATGTAGATTAAGTTTCAACATTCAGGGTTTCTGAACTGGTCTGATCTGGTGACTACCAACTTTCCTCACCATCACGGAAGAGTAATAGGTACCACTGAACATGAGTCATCTCATCCTAAAATAAACATAGAGTCATAGAATCATTTAGGTTGGAAAAGACCTTTAAGATCATCAAGTCCAACCCTTAACACAGCACTGCCAAGTCCCCCAGTAAACCATGCCCCTAAGCACCAATCTACATGTCTTAAATACCTCCAGGGATGGTGACTCAACCACTTCCCTGGGCAGCCTGTCACAATGCTTGACAACCCTTTTGGTGAAGAAATTTTTCCTAATATCCAATCTAATCGTGCCTTGGCACACTTGAGGCTGTTTCCTTTTGTGCTGTCACTTGTTACTTGAGAGAAGAGACTGACACCCACCTCACTACAACCTCCTTTCAGGCAGCTGTAGAGAGCGATAAGGTCTCCCCTCAGCCCCCTTTTCTCCAGACTAAACAACCCCAGTTCCCTCAGCCACTTCTCATAAGGAAGGCTCTCTAGACCCTTCACCAGCTTCGTTGCCCTTCTCTGGACACGCTCCAGCACCTCAATGTCTTTCCTGTAGTGAGGGACCCAAAACTGAACACAGCACTCGAGGTGTGGCCTCA
Source organism: Leptodon cayanensis (assembly GCA_027564655.1). Taxonomy (NCBI): domain Eukaryota; kingdom Metazoa; phylum Chordata; class Aves; order Accipitriformes; family Accipitridae; genus Leptodon; species Leptodon cayanensis. The sequence goes on from JANXJC010000008.1 coordinate 19,827,673, forward strand.
CCAGTGCCGAGTACAGGGGGACAACCACTTCCTTAGTCCTGCTGACCACACTATTTCTGATACAAGCCAGGACGCTATTGGCCTTCTTGGCCACGTGGGCACACTGCTGTCTTATACTCAGCCAGCTGTCAACAAATATCCCCACGTCTTTTTCCACCAGGCAGTTTTCCAGCCACTCTTCCCCAAGCCTGTAACATTGCATGGGGTTGTTGTGACCCAAGTGCAGGACCTAGCACTTAGTCTTGTTGAATCTCATACAGTTTGCCTTAGCTCATCCATCCAGCCTGTCCAAATCCCTCTGTAGAGCCTTCCTACCTTCAAGCAGCTCAACGCTCCTGCCCAACCTGTTGTCATCTGCAAAATTCCTGAGGGTGCACCTGATCTCCTCATCCAAATAATTGATAAAGACGTTAAACAGCACTGGGCCCCATATTGAGTCCTGAGGAACACCACTTGTGGCCCTCCACCAGCTGGATTTAACGCCATTCACCACAACTCTTTGGGCCCAGCTATCCAGGCAGTTTTTAACCCAGCAAAGAGTACAACCGTCCAAGCCACCAGCAGCCAGTTTCTCCAGGAGAATGCTGTGGGAAACAGTGTCAAAGGCTTTACTAATGTCCAGGTAAATAACATCCACGGCCTTTCCCTCATCCACTAAGTGGACCACCTTCTCATAGAAGGAGATCAGGTTAGTCAAGCAGGACCTGCCTTTCATAAAGCCATGCAGACTGGGCCCGATCACCTGGTTGTCCTGTGTGCGTTGTGTGATGGCACTGAAGACGATCTGCTCCTGCACCTTTAAGATTTGCTTCTTGAAGAATGTCCAGCCTTCCTGGACTCCTTTGCCCGTCAGGACTGCCTCCCGAGTGACTCTGTCAGCCAGCCTCCTAAACAGGCCAAAGTCTGCCCTCTGGAAGTCCAAGGTGGCAGTTCTGCTGACCACCCTCCTTACTTCTCCAAGAATCGAAAACTCTATCATTTTGTGATCGGTATGTCTAAGACGGCCTCCAACCATCACACCACCCACAAGTCCTCCTCTGCTCGCAAACAACGGGTCCAGCAGGGCATCTTCCCTGGTTGGCTCACTCACCAGCTGTGTCAGGAAGTTATATTCCAGACATTTGTGGTACTTTCCACGCTTCCAAACATTTGTGTTTGGGCAAATGAATCATACTCTGAAAGTGACTGCTTTTCATGCCAGAAAAAAAGGAGGTAGAGGATGGCTAAGTAAGACTCACATCTGCAGTACAAGCATCAAAAGTCAAATGAAAAGGCTCCCACCCATACTGTCTCATGCAATGATCAGGTATTCACTGATCAGGGAGAGCAAGAAGCAGGATACAGCATCTCAGGATAGGCAGCACATTTCTGAAATTCAGAACATCCACCTAAAATGTGAAAAACAGGCAGGACTACTGCTGACCGTCATTGACATGACTTAAAATCTCAGCATGCATTTCACATTACTGCACTTTCAGGACTCATGGATGCATCTCACCATGCATCCTGCATGGACTGTGCTTGCATGGACTTGTGTATGTCCAGTTTGCTTAAATATTTCCCAGCTTGATCCTTCTTCATCAAAGGCAAGTCTTCCTTGCTCCAGACTTTCCCGCAGGTCTCAGTTGTCTGCAGTTCCTGAGGTCAAATACTACCAGTAATGTGGAGGCAAAAAGGGCATTGAGTACGACTTCTATCACCAACGAGACAAATCAGGTCAGGTGGTAAGAGTTTTTAAAAGGTGTGGCATATATTCTAAAATGAAACTCCACTGCAATCTCATAGATGATGCCAATAATTGATTATTGTGCTTTCATGGCATGACCCTACTGAAAATAGTAATCATGCCACCTCCCTTGCTAAGGCCTGGCACCCCTTTTCTCTGCTTTTTACTAAGGAATGGTCCAGTTCTAAACTGAATCATAAGCACTTGTCAAAATAGAGAAGGTCAGTAAAAAGCTGTCAGTGCCAGCAGAGGGGCTTGGAGGAACTTGTTGCCATCCTGCAGAGATTGGGACATCATACAAAACATTTCCCCACACCAAGCAGATTCCACATATAGGTACAGTAGAAGGAGGATAGATCAGGGCCAGAGGGTGGAGTCTGAGAGCATTGTCCTGTAGCGCAGTAAATACAATCATGCCATTGGTAGTATCAGGCCATGGGCTTCATACTGAGTTTGCATAGCCTTGGGACTGAGGCTTGTCAGTCTTACTTCTTTAATGTTTTAAATCTGCAGACATATAGCCTCTGAAGTCAGTCAAACTACTCATTTGAATAAAGCTACTAACAATTTGCTATTATTTATTGTCAAATCACAATGTATTTTGAGAATTGTGACATTTACTTTATTTATTTTGCATATAATTTTATCTATATTGGGATATACTCAACAGTACAGTTGACTTAAACCCAAACAGTAGTTGGGTTTAACTCCATGTGTCTTTTTCTCTCCAACTTTGATAAAGGAATAATTTTAAGCCAAGAGTGTAATAACATGTATTTTCAAACTAGTTGTATAAAGCTTTAATAGTTAGAAAAAATATTTAAATCACACCATAAATTCCTTCAAGTCTTCACTGACCTCAGCTTTTACATCTATTCCATGCGCAATCACTTTGTAGACTGCATCTGTGTTGGTAACTTAAACAGAGCCAGGCAGGCAATACTCTCAGGACTGAAATGCAATTGTCTGTATTTTTAAGCTTTTAGACCATTCCCTGGAACAATTTTGACCTGGGCCAACTAGCAAGTTCTTAACTAATTCATGGGTACATTTTAGGAAGTCAAATATTCCAGCTACTGTGTCTAAATGTCAGCTGGCGGTTTGCATGCAGCCACTCTCTTTCTGTGGCTAAAAGCATTTACGAATAGATATGGGTCATTCCATTTAACCCCACGTCCAGGAAGGTTTCTGAGTTCTGTTTAATTTACTACTATTGACATAGCTTTAGCTTCTGAGATTGAAGATTTTCATTTATTATGTTCTCCTAGTGATACCCGAACTACAGAGTGGTGTACTTTGAAAAGAGCCTGACTAATTTGAAAGAACAGCTTTTTTGGTTTCTAGTGTCAATTGTTGCCTTTTTTAGGAAAACCTGTATTAGCTATATGGAAACTTGTAAGCACAGTAAAATCATGAAAGGGTTTGCAGATATTTTTAACTCAGTTTCTTCAGATACCTTTCATGAGACAATAACCTGTTTTGACATAGCATCTTCCATCTGAGGATCTCAAAGTATTGCTAAAACATTAATAAATGAGTCAGTGAAATCTTGTAACACATCAGTGAGCTAGGGAAGACTGAGAGCTGGATTTATCATTTATTATTTGTGCAACTATATATCAGTACACAGCTCTGTGAAGCAGAAAAACCATGTCAAACAAAAAACTGGTAGCCTGCCTGAAGAGATTCCATCACCATTTGATGACAGCAGGTTAGTAAAGAGTAATTAATCTACTTGCCAAACATTGGTGAGTGTAACTCCCATTAGTACTAGACACCAGACTGCTATTTTCTGCCTATTAAAGAGCTTTAGTTCCCATTATTCATATGTCCAGGTTCTGCATTAAAGATGAGGTGTCTAATCCTTGATAGCAATCACAGTTCCTTTATGGCATCATTTCCCAAAGCTGTTTTGCTCTCTACTCTTTCCTGATGAGCAGACTTTACTATTGAAAATCCCTCCATTCTAACTGGAAAAAGGAGATAGGTCACCCAGACCAGTAAGGCATTACTGGAAGACCCCTTTTATGGAATGAGGCAGTTGTCATCCCAGTGCAGGTAGAAGGTTTTCATCAGGCATGAATGCAGTCAGAAGATGGTGTGGACCAGGTCCTCAGCACAGTTCACTCTAATGAGTACCTGCTATAGAATGACCACTACCAAAACAAACATCAGAGAACCCACTGAACAACTTGGCTCAAACCCCTTTCTGAGCATCTCTCACCTGCTACAAGAATATTCTTGTTACAGAGAGATGCTGTTGTGGATGTGGTCATGCACTTCACTCGCAAGAGAGAAGCAACAATATATTTTGTTGATGTAAGACAGTGAGTTAAGAAAGTTCAATGGTAAACGCAACAGTGGTTTAAGAAGATTCGATAGCAAGATACACTTGAGTATTTACTGCATAGAGGACAGGGTGTGTGGATTGTCCGGCTCATAGTTCACAAACAAGTTTCAACATGCCTAGTGCACACGGGCGACTCATGGGGGGTTACAAAAGCGACCCAGCCCTGGATTGCCTTGAGGCCCTGTCTCTCTGGAGAGATGACTCACGGGGAGCTGTGTAGACAGCTTAGCCCTGGGTTGTCTGATAAACCCTAAACTAAACAGGGCGGTGGCTGTGCCATTCAAAGAATCAAAACCTGAACTAAGCCTTGAAATCCCTTAACAAATAGTATGCCCTGAGTCTCAATCCAACCACTATTCAGTTGCCTGAGGAAGCAACGTAAAAAAAAAAACCCAAAACTGGAGGGTTTCAGCTTCAGTTTCAAATAACAACCTTGTGTATTCAAACAATTACAGACCAGCAAAGGAAAGATAAAGCGAAACTACACTCAGATATACGTAATTTATTTAGGCATATATCATAAACCACTCAGACATAGTGGTACACACCATTCCACAAGTCACGGGATAAAAACTGTAAGATTCAAGTTGGAAATGGGGGAGTCACTTCTCCAACTATACAGTTGGCTTGTGAAGGAAACCCTTCCCCGCCTTGATCAGGACACTGGTCGAGGTAGCTTCCCTGGGATTGAGAGCCTTTACCTGGAGGGATAAGTGAATATTTTTTATGCTTTAAGTTTGTAAACATGTGTGTGCTTGTGGTTGTCTGTGAATCGCTTATGGTTGTAATAGTGTACTGCTCTTGCCTTAAAAATTGCAGTAGTGCATTCCTCCACTGTATCTGTAAAACCTGCAAGAGTGGTATGTTAAGTCTGTAAGTGAAGTTTAAATAAGTCATTTGCCTGAACCTTGCAGTTCAGTCTTTTTCCATCACACAGTGTCAGACAAAACTGTTAGGGAGACTCTCCCATTGAGTCATGAGGTTCAGAAAGGACCCCCTTGCATTCTAAACTCCTTCTCAGAGGGGAGTTTAGGTGCGGCTGGATCCAGACGTAGTCCCAGACTTCATCAACGGTTTATCTCTAAAGGATTATATTCACACAATCGATGCTTTATAACACTTAGTTAAGATTTCAAAGTTTCAGCGTGCTTATTCCCAAATTACTTACCAAGTATCTGACACGATAAGGATTCTTTCAACCTCAAGACACCCTTACTCAAGGGGAGATTCTGGCATGCAGCCCGCTGCTGTGCAGGAGAGCTCAATGGGCCCTGGGCTGTCCACTATTTATGGAGTAAGATGATTGACTTACAGTCATATTTGCATACCAGCCGTATTTCGGTTGGCACATGCTCAACTAGCCCTTGGCTATTGTGTTATCTGTCTCCCCTGAATCCGCACGACCAGATGCACCCATTACAATTGTCACTGTGGTTGTCACTTGAACAGGGTTGTGGAAAATACAGGTCAGGTTGCTGGCGTGGGGGGAGCACACCTTCACAGATGCAGTGGATGAACAGAGGTATATCACTGCACAAAAGAAGCAGAAACAATTGCATCTTTGTTGTTTTCCTTCACCATTTTTAAAGAGTTCTCCAGCGTTGTGTGATTATAGATCAGCCCTCCTGCCCATATGTTACATTTATTTTGGATTATCCTATCATTGCTTTTGCAGTACAGTGTTCTGATTATATTTGGTTCTTCCCATCTTTTCTAGATTGGCTATCATTTTAAGCCTTCCTATTAGATTAATATACAGGAAACTATTTTCAACAGTCTTTATGCCTTGGTGAATAAACAGATTTTTAGGTGATTTATTCAGATTTATAGTTTATTATCATTATCTGTTGCATGGCTGGACAGAGTTAGGTTATTGTTTTTCCTGTTACCTTAAATTGCAGTATAAAATTCTTTTTAAAAAGGTCCTCAAAATATGTGAACTAGTTACAATGCAGAAACAGTTATAGCCACAAGAGAGAGCTCTTGTAAAAACATAAAGCTGCTTGAGAAATAAGTACATTTTGCACTTTAACAACGAAAAATAGTTTTACTAATTAGTGTTTACTTTAATTATTGTATTTCAGGAAATTAAACACTGATGTAAATTAGCACTCTATTCCCAGCTCCATTTATATTCACCTTTTTATTTGTTTTTAATTAAAGCCAAGAACTAGTAAATAACATGTATGTAGCTACATTCCTTTTGAAATAACGACAGAGGTTTTTTACGCAATCATATTTGCTCTAACATTTTGTCCCTCACTCTTCACTTACACAGTGCAATGACCCTTAGAGATAGAATATATCAATTCAATTTGAAAATGCAGCTCCAGTCCCCATAATGTGTTCGCTTTATAGAAAAGGGTTTATATTAGATAAACTCTTCCTCATGCCATTTGTGGGTTAAATTATACCTTTTTAGGTGCTTAAACACAAGCTTATGCCTTTGAGGGCTTAGAAGGATCTACCTCTCCATAATGTCCCAGCAGAGAATGCTTTGTAAATGCAGAATAGAGCATGATACACGTAACAGTGTAACCCAACAGAATTCTATAATTTAACAGTAATTATACCTTAGTGACAGATACCCTACCTTGTTCAAAAACAAACTGAACTTTGTAGAGAGAGCACAGGATCACAGGGGAGCTAGATCTTCCTTCCTGATTTGAGCTACCTAGATTTGTTGAAGATCAAAGTACAATGCTGCCCTAGTTTATGTCAGTGACTGAACCAGTACAAATGAGTATCTATGTCACATCTTGCCCTCATAAAACTCATTTAAATCCAAAGGAATGAAACTACTTTTGCTAACTTTTTCCCACAGAACTGTTTCCCTGACTAGAGAACTTGGACAGTGGTTATGTTTAGCCCCTTGAAGTCCAATTTGTGTTTATAAAGCAGAAAACTGCATCAGTTGGAGAATGTGGTCTTTCATGTTTACAACCTTTTCTTGCCACTTCTGATGACATACTTTACTCTACTCTCATTAAAATCAATGGCAAAGCTCTGTTTATTCCAGTCATTGCAGGATCTGGCCATTAATATGCTAATTTCTAATCTTCCCTTCCAAATTCTACCATCTTCTTTTTTTTTTTTCTATTTTAAATAAAAAATGTGTTTTACAGACATATTTTCAGTTACTAATGTTATTACTTTCCTTATGCATGATTCTCTTCAGCTGAACTTTCCAGATGGTTTCCAAGATCCAAGCACCTTTTCTTTAGATTCCTCATTTTAAAGTTGCTACTGCATGATAAATATTGAATTAGAATAACAACCTTTCTCAGGTACCAAAATAGCTCACCCTTCTGATCTCATTATTTTCTTCCATTCTTCCTCTAAATCTAATAGCTTTCTGTCCTCGAATTGCAGTGCTTAAAATATCTATGACTCATTAATTGTAAAAAAAATTGTCTTTTTATTCATTAGTAGTAGAGCTTTTCATTGAATGTCCCAGCAGTGGCACAAGACAATTTAGATAAAAACCATTATTTCTTCTGTCTAGACAGGAATTAATTTGTAGTTTTGCCCTTTTGCACAGGAATGGTGGAGAATTGTTGTCATTTGATGTAATACAGAAAAGACTTTTGAACCTTTAATCTGCAGATCAGATATTGTCAACATTCCTTTTATGACCAAGGTGGCCACAATTCAGCCAAGTACTTAAACAGATGCTTTTCCTTAACGGTGTAATTTCACAGTAATGATGAATGTATTTAAAGTTACACTTGTGTTCAATACATTGACTTCTGAGGGCTCTATTATTTGAATGGGAAGACTTTACTTATGTTCTTTTTTCTTTTAAACAAAACATCACCAGACTTCACTTTCCCTAATAGAAACTTCACACTAAATACAGATCACCAAATTCTATGTCAAGAAATAAAACCCTTCACTACATAATTAATGCTGAATAGCAGACGGAATCACAGGACCAGAATAGACTGCGTGGCTTATGATATTCAGTAACTACAGACATCAGTAGATATTTAATTAGAAGTATTTATAGAACATACATTGCATAAACCCCAAGACACATGTACATCACTGAATACATTATCAAACACAAAACCCAGACTGCATGATTTATTGGCACCAAATTTTCAGTGTCTAGAAAATGCAGAAGGTATTGTCCATCTATATCCATGTCCAGACAGCTTAAAAACTGTCCCTATTTCAAAGATAATGAGAATCTACTGCTGACACTAAACCCAAAAGTTACTAGGTACTCAATGTACCTGTCATCCAAATCACATAATTATTTGCCACAGTATGCTTTTACTGTTCATTAACTGTGGTCTCCTCAGATATTTTGGCCATATATGGACTGTTCTTACCCCCTGAAGCTGTATTATAGGTTTCCTTTCTCTTCCCAGAAATCTTGATAATACTTTCTTATACACAATTAATGCAAAAAAAAAAAAAAAAAGTTCTTTTTGTTTGGGTTTCAGTTAAGGAAACAACCTTCCTTCTTCAGAAATGCAATTGCACATTTACTTAAAGTCTCTTGATATGAGTATAAGCCTTCTATAGATAACATACTGAGTATTAAAAATCTTTGAAGGTAGTCAGGCTAAACCATGGTAACTGCTAAGATTTATGCTGATAATGATCAGTTACAGGATGTCTAGTTTATTTTTCCACTCAGTTATTTTGTGCCTGGTTGCAAGGCACTTTTTCAGCTCTAGCAGCTTTTCAGAACAGAGTATCATTCAGGCAAGTTCCTGCCTACCTACAAAATCTGTGCAAACATGGTTGTAGTAATGCTAAATACCATCAGTGCATTTTGTCTTCATTAATACCTAGCTATGGCCAGTCTCTTGTATTTCCATCCTCAATAGGTGCACCTGTGTTATGTTGTTTTCAGGTGTGAATATGCCTTGCACCTGTTATCCGTAGTCCTACAGCAGGTGTTTGAGCACAGCAGTGATGCACTCAAGTGATTTCCCTCCTTGTGGAATCATGATCAAAGTCACTTCTGGGGCACATCTAGGGCATATCACCACCAATGTAGATGCCAGGTCCTGCAGAGCTTAGCTCTTTTGGATGTATCAGTCATCCCTGGGAATGACACAACTGACATAGACTACATCCCTGGTAAACATGCCATGTGAACATATGGTCCTAGGACTATAATTGATGATGTCAAATCAAGTACTGGTCCTTCCCACTTGGCAATGTGACAGTTGGTTATGTAAACACAGTAAGAGAGAAGCCAAATTATGCACTGAGAGGTAAGGAGTAGAAAAACTATTAATCCTGTTTGGTAAGCAGAAGAATCCCCAAAGTATTAGATATTAAGTGCAATACAAATAAGAGAATTTACAGGAAGTATACCTAAGAACATGTGAAGCAATGAGTTCCTTGCTTCTAAATATCATGGTCACTGATTAATTGTAGTCATTTTACAGTGAGAAGTGTTTTTGTAATAATCGGCAGTAATTTGTTTATGAGGAATGTATGTCCACAGATTCTGAACTTAAATAGTTTGTTTCCCTTCCCTGTTTTCCACTCAAAGGAATCATGTTTTTCAGCACTTATTTTGCTCAACAAAGCTAGCCATGGATTTTTACTCTCATATTGAAAAATAAATTCTCTATTCATCTTCACTTCTTCCAGTTCAAACTTGTGCTTCCTGAGCATAGGTGACTAGAACTGGATGCAACTACCTGTAGAGTAACAATGCTTTCTGCAAAGATATTACTAAGACTTCCATCATGCTTTTTCTTTTTTTTTTTTTTTTTTTTACCTGAAGTTCTAGAACTTCACTGAGAAAACTGCAGTACATGGGCAGCTTGTTGTCATCACAGTTTCTCTTCTTCTGTCATGGCCTCTAGAAAATAAGCCCCTAGTTTACAGAGGTCTTATATACTTCAAATTACATCACAATTTCTGTTATATCAATTTTCAGTGTAATTTGCTTCTTCCAGAGTTATGATCTGCTCTCCACAATATTGGTCAAACTCTTCAACCTTGTGTTTTACATGGATTTCATGACCTATGCCTGGAAACGTATATTCATTGCAAGACTGAACCTAAGGAACGTTGCAATCTCCCTTTCATTTCAGTAATCTGCATTTAATACCCACCAAAAAGTCTCTTTACCCATTTTATAATTCTTTTATTAACCCATGGAAGATCTCCAACTTGAATAATTTTTTTTAAAATAGTATTATACTGTTTAGATATCAAGTCTTTTGTATTAACCTCATCTCAGAAATTATCTTATTAGGAAAGATATTTAATAACTCTAATGTGATACATCTTTAATAAACCCATTCATGTTTTATATCATTGTCCATTTTCTTCTGTCTCTGATAATACTGATTTCTTTGATACAAACTCTGTCAAAAAAAATTTCATGATACTTAGAATAAAGTAACAGACTTATACTTGTCTCATTCTGCTTTGTTCTTTTTTTTTTTTTCCTTCTGAGTAAAGTTGTTTTTTTTTTCTGTTCTACTATATTGCCAGGGTCTGTTAATGTGTTATTTAATATGTTAGTTCTTTTAGTAGTCTGGATATAGATTTTTCAGGCGTCCAATATAATCATTACAAGCAGCCCAAAGTTTACTCACAGCTCACATATGTGGCGGGTTGACCCTGGCTGAACGCCAGGTGCCCACCAAACCTGTTCTATCACTCCCACCTCCTCAGCTGGACAGGGGAGAGAAAATATAACAAAGGGGTCCTGGGTCAAGATAAGGACAGGAGATATCACTCACCATTTACTATCACGGGCAAAACAGATTCAACTTGGGGAAAATTAACTCCAATTATCACCAATCAACCAGAGTAGGATAATGAGAAATAAAACCAAATCTCAGAACACCTTCCCTCTACCCCTCCCTTCTTCCTGGGCA
>JANXJC010000008.1:19838711-19850943 GCA_027564655.1 Leptodon cayanensis
ACCATGGTCTTCCCCACGGGCTGCAGGGGAATCTCTGCTCCGGCGCCTGGAGCATCTCCTCCCCCTCCTTCTGCACTCACCTGGGTGTCTGCAGGGCTGTTTCTCTTACATGTTCTCACTCTCTCTCCAGCTGCCATTTCTGTCTGTCCCACAACTTTTTTCCTTCTTAAAAATGTTATCACAGAGGCGTTACCACTATCGCTGATGGGCTTTGCCTTGGCCGGCGACGGGTCCGTCTTAGAGCCGGCTGGCATTGGCTCTGTCGGACACAGGAGAAGCTTCCAGCAGCTTCTTACAGAAGTCACCCCTTTAATCCCCCCCCGCTACCAAAACCTTGCCACACAAACCCAATGCAATGTATGATATTCTAATACCCTTTTCTCATTGTCTTTAGATTACTTTTCCATTGGTGTTATGTGCATCATCATCCTTATTGAAAACAAGCAAAACATGTATTCAGTACATTGGCAACACCTATGTCATTCCTGATCTGTATCTTTCCCTCCAAAAACCCTGGTCCATTTCTCTTTTCATTCTCTTTCCATATATGTCTGTGGAGAATCTTTTTACCATTCACTTTATTTTCTTTAGTTCTTCCTTTAAATTTTACTTTTTGAAGTAAAGAAGAATCACTGAATGGTTGAGGTTGGAAGAGACCTCTGGAGGTCACCTGGTCCACCTCCCGGGCTCAAGCAGGGCAACCTAGAGCGGGTTGCCCAGGACAGTGTCCAGGTGGTTTTTTAATATCTCCAGGGACAGAGACTCCACAACCTCCCTGGGCAACCTGTGCTAGGGCTCAGTCACCCTCACAATAAAATAGCCTTACCTGATGTTCAGATGGAACCTCCTGTATTTCAGTTTGTGCCCATTGCCTCTGGTCCTCTTACTGGAGACCACTGGAAAGAGCCTGGCCCCGACTTCTTTATACCCTCCCTTCAAGTATTTATATATATTGATAAGATCCTCCTAAGGTGAACCGCTTCTCTAGGATAAGCAGTCCCAGCTCTCTCAGCCTTTCCTCATAGGAGAGATGCTCCAGTCCCTTCATTGTCTTTGTGGCCCTTTGCTGGACTTTGTCCACAATGGCCAGTTCTGTGTTCTACTGGGAGCCCCGGAACTAAACTGTTCTTACAGGTACTCTGTACTTCAGGTACTATGAATAATCTCTGTCTTTTATCTATTCATTGCAGATTATCTATTTTAATTCTTTTTTTGAGTTGCTTATTCCTCCTAGTGACCCTGTAAACAGTAAATTCTGTATAGATTTAATGATCTCTATGAAGACTCTTACAAATACTAATAAAATAAACCTAAATTAAATGCATCTTGAAGCCCTGAACAACATACTACAGGGAGGTCCCAGGTATTATTTTTTTTCCTACTGGGTTGGCTAAGAATGGACCTAATTCCTGACTCTGAATGAAGCCTGCAAGAGCTTGGATGCAGACTGAGATGCAAACGAGGTGAGAGAAGCCCATAATTTCTAAATGCAGTTATGTTTTGTAAGCTATTGAGAACACATGACTCTTAATAACTTTTTCTTAATGATTGGATATTAGCTCTTTCTTTCATTTAACTAAATAATCAGTTAAAAAATAAATCAAAACCCAGAAAGACCTGTTCCTGACAGCTAGCTTGTTCCTGTAATTGTAAATTAACAATTATTTAGTATGGTATATATCTGAGTGACTGAAATATTTTATGAGACTCAAACTTTGATATTTCCACAATTTTCATTAGGAGAAAAATCCTCTAGACAATTTCTAATTTGGAAAGTTTCCTAGATTTTTCAGCTTCTGTTTCCCACTACTCAGTTTTATGCTATTATTCTCAGTCTAATCTCCTTGAACCAGCTTACTAAAAACTCTAGAATACACATCATTAATCTGCTGTATACAAATATAATAATTCAGTGTTTGTGTGATGGGTCATGATTATTACCTTGATCAGCACATTAGGGAATGAACTGGATACCTTTAGAACTAAAAGCATGAATTTTCTGATATCAGTAGTGAAGACAAAGAAGACAACACACCATATACTCTGTGGAATAAATATTGAGGGGAAATCAGTATGCATTGAATACTGGATTAAACTGCAGTTTACTATGAAAATGACTTTCAAGCAAGTGGTACAGAAACACGATCTAGAGGAAATCTCTAATCACCGTAATCTAGAATGATCTATCACATAAAATTTACTCCAGGCTGTTCTGATAGTCATATTTCACTCTGGAGGTTTTTAGTCTGTCTTAGAATTTGTGTAAACACTGATAAACTCTGTAAGCACAGTGTTAGGATTATTGTTATTTTTGCTCCAGTCTGCCACTCTGAGAAATCTGATCATGCATGTTATCGGTTATCCTTTTCACTCTTCTTGTTCCATCCTCAAACAGTTCATTATATATGTAGAGAGACTGCATGTCCTAGGTCTGTCAGATATTTTTCTCATGAACCTACCTCTCATTGTGCAAGAGAACTGTAGTTTTTAAATTTTATGCTTTTGCACAGGAGGTCTAAGAAAAAGTATTTTACCCTATGGGCAGCTGGGCAGCCCTAGACTAAAGCACTCTTTCAACTTTTTTTTTTTTTAAATTTATTTTTCTTTTTTCTCAAGCAATATGAACTGCATGGGACTAAAAATTTTGTTTTGGTTTGGTTTTGGGTTTGGGGTTTTTTCCCCATTTTTGATTTTACTTTAGCTTGCTTCTAAACAGCTTTCTGCACTGAGAGATGTTGTTAATATTATGCTTCAGGTAAAGTTACCAGCAAGTGGAAATCCAGTGAAAGCTATACCAGTCCATCTTCCATCTTCCTAAAATTCTGCCTAAGTTATAAAAGCATGCTTTTAATTCATGTCTATGTGTACAAACTCCTGGCTACACTGAGCTGAAGCATACCCAGTGTCTGTAACTGTAGGGGAGAAACAGAAAAGTATGTCTCTGGCACAGAGCATTTTTGAAGCTGTACTACTACGCTAACCAGGATATGTGCATTCCCTAGTACAAAGACTTTTTATATTAGATTTATACATCAGTAGTCTTCATTCTATTGACTTGCAATATTTTGGCCATTTTAATAAGCATCAAAACCTTATTTTAACAGCTAGCTCTGCCTCCTGGACCTCCTGTTGATTTTATATTTTATTTTATATTATATTTAATATTACAAATCAATGCCGTGAGGAGGTTTGAATGAGATATCTACTTAGTTGAAAAAATTGCCTGGAGCAACTCAAAATGTAGTATTTTCAAAGGTTAGAAATATTTTTTCCACACAATTAACACAAGACCATATTTTCATAGATTTGCCTTAAGCTGGCACAAACTTTCTTAAAAGACTCCTTTGTAGGATCTAAATGTAGAGCTAAACACATTTCTGCTATGATAACTTCAACTTTCCCTAACATCTGACAAGAATAGAGGGTCTCTTCTGCTATGCAATGAAAGGCATATAATTTTTATCCAGAAGAAAATGTTCCTGCTTACCGGCTGATATTTTTTCCAGAATCTTCTAGCAATTATTTTTCACTTCTGGAAGATTCTGACTTTTATTAGATTCACTACTGCATAGCAAACATTTGACAGAGCTAAGTCCGTCCATAGTGGGTACCATGCTGAAGATTCTGTTTGCTTTTTTGCTGTTGGAACCAAGAGGGTATTGATGCTGAGTAGCATGAGGCTAAAACTAATTAATGTGCATAGATACAGCTTTTAGGTAGAGCCCTACTGAGACTGAGCATTTCCACCCTACAGCCTCATCTTCTGCATCATCTTAGTGATGTACTTTTCCTGTAAACTTCTTGCAAGGCACCTACAAGTCTTCCTCTTCAGCACTGTATTTTCATCTTCTTTGGCATGTTTGCTCCTTCAGTAAAGTCCCAGGGATGTGCATTCATGTCTCTGCATCTTTGCTGTGATTCTGCTAGTAGCAGTACTCTTTCCTGGGATCTAAGAGCCCTCTTACTTTCCTGTTATGTCTCAAAGGGTTCTGGATAGTGACATAATTTCTGAGCTCCTAAGACTGCTCCAGGATATATAACATTTTGTTGATATTTGAAATGTGATCTACTGTTCCTCTCATTATAATGATTTTTTTTCACAATATAATCCTCAAATCTGATGGATTTGGTACTACAGAAATGTCCCTCATCTGGTGACATTCTCTGAAGATATATTTCGTCACGAAAATGAATCCAAAGTACAAAGACACCTGTTTGAATGTTCATAAATAAGATTTTTAGCTTACACTTCACCTTTACCTCCAATGTTAGCATTTGATACTGATCCTCTTGTGTCCTTGTGTTGGGTTTGCGTGGCAAGGTTTTGGTAGCCGGGGGGCTACAGGGGCTGCTTCTGTGAGAAGCTGCTGGAAGCTTCCCCTATGCCCGACAGAGCCAATGCCAG
The DNA here is from genome assembly GCA_027564655.1 of Leptodon cayanensis. Lineage (NCBI taxonomy): Eukaryota > Metazoa > Chordata > Aves > Accipitriformes > Accipitridae > Leptodon > Leptodon cayanensis. Next base: position 19,843,117 of record JANXJC010000008.1, read on the forward strand.
CCGGCTCCAAGACGGACCCGCTGCTGGTCAAGGCCAAGGCAACCAGCAACAGTGGTAGCTGTTATATATATATGTTATATATATTATATGGTATATCATATTTAAGAAGGGGGAAAAGTTGCTGTGCAACAGAAAATGCAGCCGGAGAGAAGAGTGAGTAGTAGTAGTATATATCTTTTTTTTCCTTTTTTTTTTTATTTTAAGGGTTGCAATTTAGTCAGATCCCATTCGCTTAGATAGATGATAAGTGCCCAATGGAAATGATCTTAAGAAAAAGTTGTTTGGGATTTTTTCCTAACCTTGATCTGAACTGAATGATGATGATGATGATTATAGTAATAGTAATAATACCCTCTTTACTCTAAATGTATTGTCTGTACTTCACTGTAAAACTTGTTTGATGTTCCTGAGACTCTTCTGCTTGTCTTCTTACAGAAGATCTACAGAAACCCTACAGAAGGAAAAGAAACCTAGATCTAAGGTTAGAAGTGGGAGGTACTTAGTATTCATCAATGGGCTTGATGTCTGGTAGGGTAAGTCAAAGAATCACAGAATGGTTGAGGTTGGAAGGGACCTCTAGAGATCATCTCATCCAACACCCTGCTTAAAGAAGGGTCAGCTAGAGCAGGTTGCCCAAGACAGTGTCCAGTCAGGTTTTGACTGTCTCCAAGGATGGAGACTCCACTGTCTCACTGGACAACTTATTTGACAACCTAAACCAAAGTTTGACAACCCTCACAACAAAAAAGGGCGGGGGGGTATTCTTCTTTTTGACTGGAATTTCCTGCATTTTAATTTCAGCCCAGTGCCTCTTGTCTTTCTACCGGATAACAGAGAGAACAGTCTGGCAAATTCTTTACTGCCCTCCTTCCCTCCTCAAATCAGGTATTTACAGACATGTGTAAGATCCCTCTGAACCTGCTCTTCTCCAGGCTGAACAGTCCCACCTCTCTCAGCCTCTCCTCATATGAAAGATGCTCAAGTGACTTAAACATCTTAGTGGTCCTTTGCTAGACTCTCTCCAGTAAGTCTATGTCTCTGTTGTACTGGGGTGCCCAGAGCTGCATGCAACACTTCAGTTGTGGCCTCACCCACCGTCGGGGGAAGGATCCCTTTCCTCGACCTGCTGGCAACACTTCCTAATGCAGCCCAGAATGCCCTTAGCCTTCTATGCCACAAGGGCACACTGCCGTTCCCTCTTCTATCTCGAGTCTGCCAGTGCCCCCAGGTCCTTTTCTACAAAGCTGCTTTCCAGATGGCCAGCAGCAAGCATTTGGTGGTACATGAGGTTATTTCTCCACAGGAATTTCCCTGGGGAAATGTGCATTTCATTTTGCTGAACTTCACTAGATTCCTGTCTGCTGAAGTCTCCAGCCTGTCCCTCTGAACGGCAGCGCATCCATCAGGTATATCAGCCACTCCTCCTGCTTTTATGTCACCTGCAAACTTGCTGAGGGTGCATGCCATCCCATTCTCTGGGTCATTAATGAGGATGTTAAACAGTATTGGCCCCGATATCGATCCCTGGGATGCACTGCTTGTGACTGGCCTCCAACAGGACTTCATTCTGCTGATCACAACCCAAGACCTTCAGCATCACACAATAGCCAGTGTATGGCTTCTTATATACATTTAGCTGAAGCTTTATCATGACTCCTAATGCCACAGTGGTGTTTAATTTTTCACAAGAAATAAACAGCTAATTTAAAATACTTTGAAACACTGTTAATCATACTTGAAGTATCTAATTACACACAATGATTTTGTAATATTTTAAACATAATGTATTTATGGAATAATTAATTTATTTGTGTGTAAGTAAATTTAACCATATTAATGCTATAAAGACAAATTAAAGCACCACATTTCTTCATTATATGAACATCCTAACCCAGAATTGAAATAACCCCTAATGTAATTAGAAGTAAATGCAGCATTTTCTAAAAGGAATATTACCATCACCACCACATCATCTTACCAAGTTATTATCTTAGTCCCTAATTCTTAATAAACACATCATAAAATTCCAAGGGAACCAAGTGAATAAAAAGATTAGAGAAAGCAGCTCTAGGAGAGTAGCCTCATATACTTCAACAGAAGTCGGAAAATATCAGAATATTGGACTACCAGAATATATGAATAACTCCTTTCTCTTCACTGATATGGGGAGCCACAACTTTCGGTGCAAGTTCTGTGTGAGTGTCTCATAGGGCACACAGCAAGGTGTAACAAGTTACCATGGAGGAAAGTGATGGTTCTCCATCAGCTAGTCACCACACAGGTAGAAAAGAACAAAGATAGAATCACAGCAAACTCTGGCTTATGGCTGTGTAAGGGTTTTCTCCTTACATGTCCTGTCTCACAGCCAAAGCATAGGCTATTACTTAAATTATATGTGAACCAGGGCTGTCTAACTTGCACGAGTCTGATGTTTGATTCAATGCATGTCTTAACTACCCCAACTTGCTGCCCTGGTTCCTTGTCCAGAAAACAATTTTTGGATCTGCATGAAAATTTTAAAATTCTTTCCACTGCAGTCACAAACTCCTCTGTCTACTGTGGGAGTCAGCCTTTAAGATTTCCTACTGCAGTGCAGACAAAACTGTGAGTTGTTGAGCTTTGCAAATCATGGTTAGAAGTGTTGTCCAACGAACAAGTTGCACTTCAACTCTGAGTGGGCAGAATAGGAGAAAAGGGGAGGTGGAAAATGGTAGCTGGAAGTTGAACGGCACAGAAACACTAGTTGTATATCCAGCATGGAAAAAACATGATTGAATTGTACCCACATGAACATTTTATATCTAGCTGCTTGAGTTACCTGACACAAGGTCCAGGCTCAGGGACAGAACCATTCTCACATTGGTGATGTAACAAAGCTGTTACAGGAACACTGTACTGGGTGTAACTGGTAGGCTGGCTGGGTAGCTGGTGGCTGCATGATGCTGTCTGTGGAAGAGGCTCTGAGCTGCTCTGGGCCAGTCACGGCTGGCTTCAGTGGGCTCTGACACTGCTGTAAACACCTCATCTTGCACCAAAAGCTCAGCAAGGCAGGGGAGCCCCCAGTGACCTGATTCATACCTGTTCAGGAAAGAGCAGCAGTTACTGGAGGCATGAGAAAAAAAAAGGATAAAATACCTCCAGAGAAATAGAGAGGACACAGGGAATCAACCATTGTTGGGGACAAAGCTGGAGCTGCACTACTGAAAAGAGGCACTCCATGCCAGAGGACGTACCTCGGAGAGACTGCACACTGCAGGCGATGTGTGTAAGGGCAGAGCTACTACCAAGGGACTACAGTCGTGAGTGATCCATGCATAGAAATGGGGAATAAGAAAGGACCAGCAGAAAGAAAACATTGCTTACTGACCCCAACCTTCCACATGGCAAGAAGGATTGGAGAGGGACACGTGCAATGTGAGATGAAAATAAGCGAGGCGAAGATGTGGAAGAGGGAGGATCAAGTTGAGCACAAGGAGGAAAGGTATTTCCTTGTTAGTTTATGGTTTTGTTTTTTTGTTTGTTTGTTTGTTTTCTCAATACCGGAATGAATAATTAAATTTTTGAATTAGCAATAAAATAAATTAAGTAAAATTCCCCAAGTTGAGACCGTTTTGCCCACAACAGCTACCTCATCATATCTGAGGTGCCTGGCCTATCATGGACACTGCAGAAGAGGAGACAAATCTGGGAACGGCTACAAGACTGTTGTTGGAAAGACACTTAAACTGGTAGAAAGACAAACTGTTTTGTTTGGTAACAGGCAACTTTCCAGTTTGCTTTGGATCCTGAATATCTTTACCACTGAGGCAAGACCAGTCGTAGGTGGAACCAGAAATTAGCAATGTGAACCATCAGGTGGCAGAATCACTCAAGAAGGCATGGAGGAACAAGAAGATGTAGAAAATAAGGCGCTATAGACCTAATTGGGTTGGTGAGCTGGTAACATCTGACTTCTCCAATGCTGGATGGATGAACCATGCAGGGGAACCAGGCAAATACAAGACAGAGATGTTGTCTTTCCCCCATTCTGTGCTAATCTTGCCTAATGTTTCCTCTCATCTACAGTAACATGAAATCTGTCCTTGCTTTCAGTGAGTGACCTCTAGAGGTCACATCCCACCTAAATCATTCTATGGTTATAGTTTTTAAATTTTTTTTGGCTCACATCACATTCAACAATTATTATATGATATTTACATAGGTAGTCCCATGATTTAGCCTGCATCCAGAAAAAAGTTCAAGTACTGAGCTCTAGTCCACTGTTCATCTCTTCTTAGCTCCAGGTGACCATAAACCAAGATCTGTATGATACACGTCTGCCAAGAATGCTTCCAACGTGCAAAGTACTTGAATCCAAAAGAAGGGTCTGAATCCAAAATCTCTAAATTGAAGACAAGGTATATCAGAATTCTCATCGGTAAACCATCTGTATGAGAAAAAACTCTTAATGTTTCTTTAGAACAATATGCCTTCCAAATTGCTTCAGTTTTCTCAGGCTAGATGTCCACTAGTACACCACTGTGCTCAACTTTCCAAAGTCTATCTGGCCTTTAAGGCCAGAGATATTAATGTTAAGAGTTTAATATTTTGGCAAAAGAAAAGAAATATGAAGTTGTTTGTCTCGGGTGCTAGCTACTCATCCTCACTCTACCACCTGAAGTATCACTTCTCTTTGAGATTTTGGAGCCATGACTAGAGAACTTTCTTTTCTAGTCCTTTTTTTTTCTACACTAACAAGTATTCTGTATTTTTCATTGCTAACTTGCTTTCCTGTGTGAACAGGATATCTATTCCAGAGACTTGCAGCCAAGGTCAAGTGTCAAATATTTGCTTGTGTCAGCCTGCTTATGGCTAGATGCAGCTAGAGCGGACTGGCCACATCCACACAGTAAGTTCTTGTCCCTGGTTTCCTATGTACACCAGGTAGTCTTAATGTGCTAGTTTTATTCTGGTGTGGTTGGGTTTTCCAGCTCCAAGCTTTTGAAATGTCTTTGCATACCACTAGGACAATGTTTTTATCTCATAATTGTACAAATTTGTTTTACGGATACTGGAATGTGACACAAATGCATGTGCAGATGTCCAAGGGTACAAAGCCTACAAGGCTGATGTTGGAGGAATATGCAAGATTAAAGACAAACCCTGGCTCATCGAACCATTGCTTTTGGGAGTAATCATGCATATCTATTGCATTTGAAATTGTCTGTTGGAGCTACACAAAGCAGAAATAGAGAGAAGTAGCACTGTGGAGGGTCCAGGAAGACAGCATTCAAGCTTGCTTCCTGATCTTCTTTCTTTAGTAGCACAGATGTACTGAATTTTTTTCTCAAAACTCAGGTCAAAACTGGATCTTTGAAGGAAAATCTCTGAGGCAAAGGATTCATTATCATATTCTGAAAGGATTTCATACCAACCATTTTCAGAAACATTATTTTACTAGTTAAGTCTAGATGGAAAAAGTGGCAGTCTGATGCAGTCTCACTTATATATGACTTCAGTGTTTATTACATCATAATCCATTTTCTATGAATATCTTCCAATATTCTATAGTAAAAAAGGTGTGTTAATCTAAACTTTGAAATACTATAATAGGTAACTTGTTTTCTGTGATATTCAATATCTAATTGAAGCAGACATCTACAGATATGCATTATGTATTGCTAGCAGTAATTTATTATGCTTCGGGGATCCAAGATACCAACACCCATGTTTCACCAATTTCAAACTTCCTAGGCTTTTGCACTAAGCCTAACAGACTACTTTATGCCTGGTTTTATCCATTAGTTGCTGCTGATGTTCTGTTATGAAGACTGGCTAGCAACTAAAATTACTGTCTTTGTAAGCTCTTTACTCCTCCTGCTAAATCTCCCTAAACATCTGATTCTTTACTTATATTACTTTATTCCTCCTCTTGAAGTTCCTTATTCCATTCATGAAGGACTTTGTGCTCATTGGAGAGCTTTCTCCTGACTTTGTAGGGCCTTTTTCTCATTTTGAAGGGCCCTGTTCCCCTCTTGGAGGGCAAATTTCTCCTCACTGAGGGCATTTTTTTTTCCTCACAAAGAGCTTTCACCTCTTCCTGAATGGCTTTGTTGTCCTTTTGAAGAGTCTCAAGTTGCTCGTTGAAGGCCTTGTTTTCCTCCCACAAAGCTAAAATCTCATGCTGAAGAGCTTTTTCCTCCATTGTAAATGCTCTTTCTTATCCTTTGAGAGCCTTAACCTCTTCTCTGAGGGCTTTATTTTGTTGTTGGAGGGCCTCTTGCTGTTTCTCAAGGTGCTTTGTTTCCTCTGAAGAGTACCTATGCTTCTCCTCAGGGATTTTATTCTCTTCCCAAAGGACTTTGTTCTGTCTTTGGATACTTTGATTGTCCTGACAATAGGTTTTGTTTTCCATATTAAAAGCTCTCTTCTTTTGCTGAAGGTTTTGATTCTCTTCTTGAAGGGCCTGATTCTACTTCCAGAGTGTTTGGTTAAATTGTGTCATGTGAGAGGAGATGGAAGATGGGGGCAGCAGAGATAAATCCTTGATCTTCCTTAAAGAATCTTTATCCTTTGAGTCAGACATTTTGTCACTTAGCTGTGCCACTCAAGGGCTGTGGTATGGTCCAGACAGGTGATACCACCTTTCATATTTAGTAGTCACGGAACTGAGAATAGATGTTAAGTGTCTGTAAGACCCTACTCAGAATAACATATAAATAAGTAAATAAATAAATATAGCACTAAATGTGAAATAAAAATACTGGCAAACCAATACTGACATTTGACAAGTTTTATATATTTTTGCATATGATGAAGTATATACAGCAAATTAAATTTCACAATGCTGAGTTAATTATACTGAAGAAAAAAGAAGGGATATTTCCTTTTCAAGTCTTAAAACTTTGGCAGTCTTTCTCATGGACCTATAGCAGGATGATATGCATTCATGGAGGAATCCAGATTGTTAATATGTATCTTGTAATTTTCTTTGTTTTTCTTTTTTACCTTTTTTTCTTTTTTTATTTTTACTGTGTGATTAAGTATTTATTTTTCTAGAACTGTCACCTTACTTACACTTGAATTTGTTATTAATGCTGTTTCTAGTGTAACTATCTTGATCCAGACGAGGGACAGCCTTGAGTTTGAGCTTACCTCATCTTTCAGAGAAATAAAGACCAATAAAATGTATATATGAAGTGACAAAAAATACCTATAAACCTTTCAGATGTGGAGCTGGTGAACTCGTCTCTTCAGACTAAATTATATAACTGAGATAAGGTGCAATTAAACACTTTTTGTTGTTGTTCATTCCTTATTCTACCCTGCTGGGAGAATGTTACATTGTACAGGCTAAGTAGGATTTTCAGAAGCTTAACTTCCATACATAGGACAATATTGCAATATCAGGCGTGTTTTGGATATATGCCTGGTGTTTGCTAAGAAGCACTAAAAAATTAGCCACTATGCCACTTAATCATATAATTCCTATATACAGCTAAATACATATGCATGTATATGTATATAAAGAAGGAACTCCCAGATGTTCAGAGAAACTATATCATATCTGTGGAGTGTCCAACAGGAAAATTATGATGAATTAAGGAAATCATACAGTACTTACTGTTGTGTTATCCTTGAATCAGTTTGCCATCTGGCAGCTTATGGCAGAGCTGTCAGGTGAGGCTATCCCTAGTGATGTCATTTCAAAACGCATAGCATCAGTGACACAACAATGAATGGCATTGGTGATCATAATGTGCGGAAAACTGACTCCACAATCTGTAAGATTGTAAAGTAGGTATGTTTATTCAGCGCCGGGCAGCACGGGGGGTAGTCCCACCAAAG
>JANXJC010000008.1:19853099-19876733 GCA_027564655.1 Leptodon cayanensis
CATTATCATTATTAGTTTCTTCTTTTCTGTTCTATTAAACCATTCTTATCTCAACCCATGAATTTTACTTCTTTTCCCAATTTTCTTCCCCATCCCACTGGGTGGGGGGGAGTGAGTGAGCAGCTGCGTGGTGCTTAGTTGCTGGCTGGGGTTAAACCATGACAGAAATATAGCAGAATTCTAAGATGACTCGAATGAAAAAAATAAAACCAGTTTTTATACTTTTTCAGACACTACATTTTACTACTATAAGTAATTCTTGCAATGCGCACTACGAGTGAAGGCGATGGGATTATATAACTGCGATGTAAGGTGCACATACTGATTTCAAGGGGACAATGTATGAAAAACCTAATATAATAGCGAAAATAATGGCCTAAGCAAACTATTATTTCAATTTACCAGTTCTTATTTCTAGTTGTTCTGACCAGAAAGTAAAAATTATGTTTTTCAAAATAAAGGTTTAGTCTAGAATTTTTACAATACAGTGAAATGCAACAATCCAGGCTTTTTTATGAGACCCACTTTGAATGGATGTATATCACAACAGTATACGACATCCGCAAAAGATGCAGAAAAAGGACTTGAGTTCCTGCTGTAAGCCAGGCAAAAACTCAAATACAAACCAGTTTCACTTACGTCCTTTTTGAATGCTGCCACCAGCCACATTTAGCTGTACTGCTCAGTGGAAATGAGTAGCACAGCAGGCGTATTCTTAACACTAGCTAACAATTCCAATCAATCTCTGACCACTGCCTCAGAACAGCTAGGCCTACAAAAAAGTCAAGTATGTGCTAAGAAATACAGCACTGTTCAAAAAAGTAAGCTTGTGAAAGCGAAATCATACACATTTCATAGCTTCTATTACATATGCCAGTAGCTGTTGGATAAACCTAAAAACTCAGACTGGAACCTAAAAACCTAACTAGCATATTTGGCCCATCTGGCACTTTTAATATTCTGACAATTTTATGCTGATGTGGCTTCTTTTCTAGGTCATTCAAACGCATGATTTTCTCTCCCAAGTGGATATAAAATTTATGTTGTTGCTTCCAGGAGACTGAAAACCTGGACTAAGACAGATCTTTGCTCTACCTGCCAGAGATTAGCAGAGTACCGCAGAGAGCAAAAGTTGATGGTGCTGTACATCTGTGCATTCAACATTTGGTGGCACTAAGCCACTAGTCTCTTTTCTGCATGACCAACTGACTAATTACTGTACTTGGCCTTTTTGAGTCCCTTCAATTAATGCAATGTGCAGTTGCACACAGTGATGGAGTCACCCATACAGAACAGAATCTGGGCCAGAATTAGGCTCTAAGTCCCAGAAGCACCTGTTACAAACACAAAGTGTCCAGATGGTCTGGTCTTTGTGGGAAAGTGTCAAGAATTGACTTATCTGTCTTTCTTATTTTTGGTTTAAGGTCATAAACATGATTCTTTTGAAGCAGAAAGACAATCACATTTAGGGGAAAAAAAAAAAGAAAAAAAAAAGAAAGAAAGGAACCTTAGGATAAATGCAAAACCCACTCCATTTGTAAATATGAATAACCCAATGGAGCTCGTTGTTATCACGTTCTGGGCAGGCAAATGGGATTAGCCTGTGATTACAATGCAGCCTTCAATATAATTAGATAGATTTATTTAAATGCAGCTGTAAACCATAAAAATATGAAATATTTAGTGACCGTAAATTCCACAGTTTGTAAATTCAAACTTAAATCTCCAATCAGCTATTTTGCTTTGGTTTTGTTTAGAAAAAACTAGAAAATATTGCTCTTCTTTTACTCTCTTTTTTATGGATATCAGCTATTTGAGTTTATAACAGTGAGGAGTGTTCCTGAATGCTGATTTGCTTTCTAACAGTGTATTGAGTCATTCATGAGTGTTTTTCCTCCTTTGAAACATGACATTTGAGATCAGTGACTCCATTGGCAATAACCATAGAGTTTGCATCCCATGCCTTCTCAGCTGCATGAGATGGAGGAAGAAATACAGTTTTATGTCAGATCCTGAAAGCAATGAGGATATCTCAAACAATAACGAGGAACAATGGCAGTCATGGCTTCCTAACAAGACTGTTTTAATAGAACAACCCATGGACAATATTAACAGCAGTAAAAGTAATAACTCTCTGTTTCATGCATTACTGAAAGCTCTTCTTTTCCTACTTTATATCTCTGCTTCTTTCCTTCCCTCCATCCATTCTTCTGTCCTCTTTCTGTCTTTATATAGCTGCCCAACGTGAGAGAGAAAAGAGAGAGTGGTGGGAGAGAAAGAGAGAGAAGGGGTGAGCTGAGGAAGGGAGAGAGGACGCTATTTTAGTAGAAGGAAAAAGTGAGGGTAATAAAACATATTTTCTGCCCAACAATCATTTGGCTTGTATTAAATATTTATTCTTCTATTTAGTGTCTGTAAACTTTAAAGGCCTTAAACCCAGGCTGCTATATAGATTCTATTCTATAATCCGTGTATGTTCACTTAACACAAAAAGAAAGACATCACAATTAGCTTTCTGAGTTCCTAACCCCAATTTGAACAACAGTAGTAACTAAATTTATGTCAATCACATTGGAACTATGCCTATTTTTATTATTCATAATATTGGCTACCATAAAATGTGTAAGACATCCAATGTTTTTAAGCTTGAAGTACAGCAAGCAACAGCTACCACCAATAGTTATGGATTGGTTTTATTTTGTAGTTGATGTATTATTTTCCTTGGATTTTGGGGAAGCTACAATGTATACTGAACAAAATTTCTGTGTTTTCAATGGCTCAAGAGACATATGTTACTTGAAATAAATCTTCTAAGTGAATTGATTCACATGATGTTTTAAAATAGGAACATTAATCAATATTTTACTGGATTTTGGAAGAATCTTTTCACAGAACCAATATTTGAATTTCAAAATGTGAAAAGAGCATGGAAGTGGCATGAGGAAAGGATACTTTTCATAGATCCTGAGAACAGAGAATGCAGTGTTTGCTCTTAATTGTGAAAAGCGATAGGAAATCTAAGCTGCTATTTTTGTTAAATATGTGGAAACATGGGACAGGGCAATATTGTCAACATGTCAGAAAGGCTGAGTCATGCTTCATTATGTTTCATTTTCACTTTATTTACTTAGAAAACTGATGAAATATTGCATACCCTAAGTTCTAAGAAAGTGAATACACCAGTGAAGAGCTATGACTGTGGGCATTTCCCTGGGTATTTTCTTCTAATAGCATTTCTGTGCTTTTGCCTGGTTGTTGCTAAGCAGTCAGATGAGGGGCAGAGCTGGACTTCAGAGCCACATATGTAGGCAAGTGTGCATCATAAGGGAAAAAATATTGGGCCAGATCCAATGACCTGACAGAGGTGAGGCTGCTGCAGCTCCATACTCCCAGGTGCAACTTGTAGTGAGGCTGAGTATGTATTCCCAGTAGGCACATGCATATAGAGCACACACGTTCACCACATATATATATATGGTTGACTGCACAGATCAAGACAGATACATTCAGTACTAATACAAACACAGAAACCACCAGCAGCCTCATCCTGCTCCCCTCCTTGGATGAGAAGGATGGTCTGCTAGTGAGAGTATATGTATCTATATACATACGTACAAGGTGGTTCCCTCCAGCAGCTGGGCTCAAACACAGCTCAGTAGCTGTCCCTGGATCCCAGTTTCCCTGGTTGCTGGTATTTTGACATATGAACCCCTGAGTGTGTAGTCCCACTCGCATTGCTAGTACAGACCCCCTCACTCTCTCTCACACACACCCACACATAGCCCTGGTCAAGACTCTGCTGGTCCCCCAGTAATCAGCCTCCTGCGGTCTTGTGCTTAGAGATACAGCCCCCCTGCCTCTGTCTCCCAGGCCACTTCACCTACTCTCTGGCTAGTCCAGCATGATGTTTGCTAGCGACCACACACTTGCTTGCACGGCCATGCCCTCTACAGGTGCTAGCACCACTAAAACTGGGACCTTGTGGCTTGAGGTCTTACTCCAGTGGCTGGCAGTTAAGTCTATTCAGGCCAGCCTCTTCAGTCCCTGGTATTAAGGACACATGTGCCATCCAACCTGTGTCTGACTCCAGTTGCTGCACTAAGATGCCCATGCACGTGTCTCCTCCCCTCCACCCCCCAGTCCCTCACCCAGGAAATAGTTAGAAAGGAATTTAATAAATAAACAGGGCAGACTGTGCTGACCAGGCGCAGGGCATGGTCAAACAAGTGTACTGACCAGCAAACTATAGACACATGGCTGGGCTCCTTTTACTGCCTTATGCATTTATTTTCCCACTCTTGTTCCTCCCCAAATCACCTAAATCCATTTTCCTTTGGTTCCTCCTCAAAACATCCCATAATAAGTCCTGTGCACTCCTGAGATGCTCTCCCCCTGCAGCAGTATTGTGTCCCACACACCCCCAGGCAGCAATCCACCTCAGCCCAGAAGGAGCTCCGACATTGTCTTATCTTGGCAGGTTTCACACATGAACACGGGGTCTGTGGCTCTCCTGGGACAGCACCGGCACAGGGACAGACAAACCGTTTCTTCCTCTGAGTCCCTAAACGGGGTTCCTGCCTGCCATGGTGTCCCTGCACTTTGTGGAGATGGGCCTTTGATGGGCTGCTGGCTCCTGTAATGGGCCAGAGAGTAGCCAGGGCAGAATATTAACTGGACTTCCCCTCCTGCTGTTGTCTTTCTGTCCTCTGGTGTGGGTGTGCAGACAAACTCTTACCTCATAAGGTGTATCTGTTAGCACACCTGCACAGTCTGCTCAGTAGAGTCTGCTTCTAGAAGCCAGCTTTCTCCATTGAAAAATATGAACTGACTGAGCACAACTGTGAGTAATCACAGCTGTGAAAAATACGTATTTTAAAGCCACTGGTTGTATTGGACAGGTGTTATTCTGTTGGAAATTCATAGTCATGTCATTAACCATACAATTGCTTTAGAGCAAGGAATATTACAAGAATTTAGCTGTACTTTAATGACTAATTATGGCAAAGGCATCTATCTTCCTAAATAATAACAGATAATAAATTTATCTTCCTAGTAGCTAGCTGCAAACTATATATATCACATAAACATATCTATATGTTTATATATATACTATTATATATATACTATAATATATATACGCACGATGTAACATATATAGCTATGATTATAAATGACAAATTAGGTGGTTTCATGTCAAATTTTTTTTCAACTCACACAGAATGAAATTCATCCCACATAAATTCTGGTGTCTAATAGCTAAGCATTTAAATCCAAATAAGTCACTTCGGATTTTCTTCATAGTCACTTCAGAGAAATACATACCTCCAGGGGGACATATATCTCCTATTAATGTAGGCATCTAAGAGAAGTAAAATGAATCACTACCATCATCTAGATGTGCTTACTTTTGTTCATTAAACCAGGCTGACTAGCTAGGACTTAGATATCTATATTTTAGGTAAATAAAGTAGTTTGAATCCATCAACCTGTAAGGCAAAGGTAGAAAGCAGCTGTCAGAGAACACCTCTACATTCATCTCAAATGAGAAAGTTTCTTTTATTACATCTTTTCTATAAGACAAAATGTAATAAAAGATCAAGAAATTAAATGTTGATAGCATTTTCCATTTCCTTGGAAAATGACTTTGTGAAATTCATAGTCACGGGCACACAGGTCATTTAAGAGAAAAAGGCCTAATTTACTTGAACATACCAACTCAGTATCTGACAGAGAAAAGACATTTTTACAGTCTTTTCCTAACTTGATCTGACATAAATATGAAGGAAGAATTAACATCCTGAAGCATGTCATGCCTCCACTCCTGCCTGTTCAATCAGTGACAGGCTGAAACTGTAGCTCTCCTCATCATTCTTTGAAATAGCACAAGATTCTTTGCTCAAAGATGCACCTGAAATCAAAATCCTCATATAATAATACTTCCTTAAAAAGACACATAACTTTTCTAGATATCACTAACAGTTTGCTACACTGAGAACAGATAGCACCTCTTCATTTACTCCTGCCTTTCCAAATAAACACCATGAGAGAACTTGAAGTCAGATAAATACCCTATATTTGGATTACATAGAATCCTTTCACAGTAAAATGAGCACTTACAAGATGTAATACATCGAATCGTAAATTTGGCATCTATAATAGATGGTATCAATTGTTCCTCATTAATTTTTCACTTTTGAATACAGAAGCCTAAACTGACTTGCTCTGTTGTAAGTATATGCTTAGAATCTTGCCCTAACTGTCCTGAATATTCTCCTCTACTTGGTATAAAAATCAGTATCAGACTTTTTACTTGCTGAAATCAGTATTTCACTGAATATTTCTTCAGATGACACTCAGACATGCAACCAAGAAAATACAGGCTTGGTTGTATACAGCAGACCCAATTTATATCCTGTATACAGACAGTATAGAAGTCTAATGAAATTTTATTAGGAAAGTTTGTGGATGAAGGTTTTCTACAAAAAATATTTGAAAGAAGTTTCGAATTTGATGAAACATAAGGGAAACTGCTGGCAGACAATTCAAGGTCACTTCTAAAATCTTTAATGAAGGATGAAACTTATTTGATTTGTAAAGGTGATTCCATGTTTTGAACTCTTCTGTTTTATACTGGATTGATACTATAAAAACAAACTTATATACCTAAACCCAGGGTAATTATATTCAAATCCAATCTGTACTACTTACTGCATAGCTTTTATGTCCATACACCAGTTTTCCAGTGCTTTTATTGCTCACATCTAAAAGAAAACACAAAGGAGCATTATTTAGCTTTAGAAAAGCCTATGAAATCTTTATGCATGGAGTCATATAATTAATTTGCCTGCAAGTACTGCCTTAATTCACATATATATTTTCCTCATATCAAACTGTTTAAAGTAACAAAAGTTTAGCTCTGAAACTGGCCCTTTCAATTCATCAATACTTTGATTAAACTTATGGGAAAGAGTAGTATTGAATTCCTCCATGAAGTAGGCTATTTTATATTAGAAAGAGTAACAATTTGTGAGCCATCAATATTTTGCAAAATCTTTTAGTACCACTGACTTGTACATTTTGAAAGTACTTTCGGACACTGAAGTCATTGAAGTGGACCTTCTCTATTCCTGTTTCCTTCCTCAACAAACAAACAAAACCAAACAAAACCAAGCAACCTCCCTTTCCTTTAGTTAAGGATCTCTTCTTCCATAACTCTTCTCTGGAAAAAATAAAATAAAATAAAAAAAAAATCTAGTTCCTGTTTACTCTTTATTATAAAGGATTTACCTTCTAAGGAATTTTTTCTGAACTGATTTTTTTTTTCAGGTCTACAACTGTAAACTTAGAGAAATCAGAACTGTACATCTAAATCATTTAATAGCTAACCTGTCACCCTTATTATCCTGAGTCCTTTATATTATTTTTTACAGTTTCTTTTTACTACTGCTGAAGAGAAGGCAACCCTTAGCAAGTGTTGCATTCCAGAGCACCTCTTTAGTTGTCCTAATGTGTTAAGGGCTGTAGGCATCTAATAAATCATCTATTCCTGCATAAACAACACACTTTCACCATAATAACAAACATCTGAGAAAGGCTTTAGGTCATTTCTGAGAATATTTTAGTAAGTGGTTAATAACAACACAAATACATTCTTAAATCTGTAGGTTGTACTGGAAATTTTAGAAACACACAGATACTATATACAAAAAACCTTCTGAAGTGTAAGGATGTTATTAAAGCAACTTGGTTGTGAGAAGAATTGTTTAGATTGTGTTTTAAAAGTTCAGAAAAAGTATCTGGGTATATGTTCAGAGGCCTGACATCAGTCATTTCCGTTTGGCTAGGGATGTGATTTGTCTCTAGGAGGAAGTACAATGCAATAATTACAAAGGTAAAAAGGAAAATACAGCAAAAATTCTGCTTCTGTTCCTGCTCCTGTGTCAGCCTCAGAACTTGCAGCAGACAGTTCCTTCTGTCTCTGGGGTGCTCAAGTATATTCAGTGGGATATTTTTGAGGATACTGCCAGCCCCGCAGTGTGTCTCACAGGAGGGGAAGATGAAACAGACGACATGAAACTCAGAACTTTTTCCTTACACAGCTTTTATTAATTTTACCATACTGGAAAACACATCTACATTTAAAATGTTCCCATGTATTTCCTCAGTCCACTCCTGCAGGTTTACTACATTTCTGGCCCTTTGCTGTGAAAGATCAGGCAGCAGCATCTCGTACACCATCCTGAGTGCCACAACCACCAGCACCTTGCTGTGTGTTTGGCAGCTGAGGGAACTGGTGTTTTACAACTGCACTGGGTGCAGGGTGCAGGGTCTTGGTTGCAGGGGCGGCCTGTGTGAGGAGAGGCCGGGGCTGCCCCGAGCCGGACACAGCCGGTTCCGGCCGGCTCCAACCCGCCCGCCCCGGGGCACCGCTCGGCCCCACAGACAAGATGGTTTGGCTGGGATAAAATGCTTGGTGTGGTATCTGTGGTACTTTTGATGTCTTTTTCACTGGAGATGTAGTCAAGACTTTGATTTTGACTGTGAAATGAGGTTATCTGCACTGGGGTGGGGCTTCTGTGTGAGAGGGAGACAGTGCAGGGCTCTTCCTGGATATCAGAAAGAGATTGGGAAAGGCCCAACAACGAATGACAATAAGATAGCCACTTCAGTAAGGTAGACTAAAAAGAGGAATGCAGATAGTGAGTAAATCTTACCTAGAGAGCGAGTAAATCTTATGTCCCTTCAGATGCTGGGAACCCCACGTTCACGCAGTTTCAGACAGACCCCAGATGGATTTACCCACGTCATGCTGAGCAGACCCCATCCGTGGAAAGAAGCTCTTCGTTTTTGGTATTTTGAGCTGTTTTAAGATTTTCTTACAATAAAACAACTCTATCATTCCTGCTGTCAAATAGAAAGGATATTTACAGGAGAACTTCTTGGTGGGCTTTTAGACGAAGGCAAGGCCTTGCAGGTGGCATAATTGCAGGCGCAGCACTGCACAGACCAGACCCGGACTTACTCAGGTTAACTGCTACATGGATCATCAACTCCTCGATACACAATGGTCTTGTGATCAGGATAACTATACCCTGTATCTATCTTCATACACGTTGAATGCTAAGAAAAGTAAGATCAACCATTACAACGAGAGAAAGGACTGAAAAAGTCATGATGTCTAATTCTTCAACAGGATTCACTGTTATAGGAGTTCAGACTATGCTTGCAATTACCTGGTATTGAAATTAAAAGCACTGAAATTTGGTATTTTACTAACTAATTTATTTCTGTACTCATGAATTAAACAGTAGGAGGGAATCTTCTCAGGCACTGAAATTTGATCATCTGTCCTGGTGTGTTCTTATAAGGGTCTTTGACATAGGTTTCGATCATGGGCGTAATTAAAAAGTAAGCACGGCCCGTGGAGCAAGTTCAGCATTAGTTCTCGGTTTGGAAATTCAGAGAGTTTAAGTCTATTGGCATAGGCTGTTCTATGCTATTTTGCCTTTGTGCTAGCTTAGTTTGCTAGCACAGCTGCAGCCCACACAGTTTCGCTGAATATTGGCTTATGTACATTTGAGGATGGGTGTTTAAAACATTCTCTGTGTTTTATTTTGGTTTCAAACTCATCAAGTTAGACTTTGTGGGTCATAATAATATGTATCAAAATCTTTCTTTGTATTTTACAGGGATCCAAAGTGAATAACCCAGGTTTGCAAATTCAACTCTGTGCCAAAGTCTCTTTGTGAACAGGAGTCATAGACAGCTAAGCAAAAGTTAAGTTATGACAATGAATAGTATAATATTCTAGTGAAGAATTGTTTCCTTTACTCTCTCAGACTGAAGTCCTGCAGTTAAAGATGTTTTCCTTATGATTTACTAAATGGGGACTGTGTGATAATTTTGAGATTGGTCCTGTCATTGGTTAGAGTAAATAACGCACCTCTGGAAGGATATTAATATCATTAAGTCATTTAGGAGAGTTGGAATACAACTTGGCAAACTTCTCTGGTTTTCTTTGTGTTCTTTTTGTTATTCTAAACTTTTCAGTCAAACTCAATCTTCAGAGGCATTACTCTAACTCTCCTGGAAAAACTAGTGTTTTAAAAAGGAGATATCAAATTGATGACATTAGTAGCTAGGGCAGAATAGACTGCATCTGATTATCAAGATTGAATGATAACATTACCTAGATGACATAAAATGCTTGGATCCAAAAATAGATCTATCGCCAGTTGAAAATGTTATACATTTTGTTGAAAAGTTATTACTTTTTTTGTGGAAGAATATTCATCATCAGAGTGACACAATATATAACTAATTAGTTATTTGGGGGTCATATTTTTCCTTATTATACATAACCTGCTCAATATAGTTCTGAACATGGAAAATAGTTTGTTTAGTAATAAATCCGTTACCTACTCTACTAAAGGAAGTACAGGGGAATGCACGCAAAGTCTTGCTGAAATCTTGAACCATGTGCAATTTGTTGAGAAATATTTAACTCGGAAAACAGAGGAATAGCAATGGCAACAGAACTACTGCTTTTACACAATTCATTAAGCCTATTTCTTTTTCTTTCTGTCAGTGGCTTGGATCTGTTTGACCTTAATAACTGCGGTGATATCACCCCTAAATTACAGTGCAATGTAGTAAGTCATGCCATCACCAGTACACTGTGCCTGTCTGAAAGGTTGCCTTACAGGCTTTACAGCTGAAGTCCAAACAGCTTTCTGAAGCAGCATCTTCTTCCTATGAGGTCCTTGCAGACAGCAAACAAACACGTTGTCTGGGCATAACTTATGGGCTCAGTACTGTACTGCAGCATGCTTATCTTCTGGCCCTGCTTGTGCACACAAAGTACAAACGCAGAGCCATCCTAGCACAGTCACGATTTGCATGGATAGAAAACCTAATCTTGAGGGAAATTTTGGGGAGTAACTGAGGCTAACATCTGTTACTACATGATTCTTACTAAAAGTGAAGTAAGGTGTGTAATTCTAGTGCCTGAACATGGTGACATTTTAGATACTGTGTGTTAACACATGAGGCTGATGGCTGCCACCCACAGATGGCCCAGTTCTCCTGCAGGTCCTGTGTCATACCTGCCAGGCCCACGGGTGAGTTGAGTACATTTCAATGGTGCTATATGACTACATGACATTACCCAGATTGTTCCCTTTATTTGCCATGTGAAATAATCTTGAGTTGCAGACATGGAATCAACATAAAGAAGTTTAAAAATCTGTGTGAAGAAAAGCATTCAAGCAGTGACAGGTAATATTCTAAATTTTCACAAGCTCCTTTTGGTTTGGAAAAGCCTGCCAAAGTTTGAATATGTTAACAAATGTTATCTCAACCCTGTAAAGCAGAAGAGGAGGTTGGAAGTCTCAGCGGCAGTCTCCTCTAAAATGGCTTAACATATCAAACTTAGCCTGAGTGCTGCCAGCATGGTTCTATTTATTTATTTGTTTGTTTGTTTGTTTACTGAAAACACTGTACTGACAGTCTCACTTTCCTCTTTCTGCTGTTATCAGAAGTAGAAACAGCAAATGCTTTTACCTTCTTCCATTCCCCTGTAGTCTTCCCAAAAGGCCAGAAGCTGTCTTTTATCAACTGTTTCTTTTACAACATGTTCTCTCTCCTTTGGCTTCTGATTTTTTTCTTCTTTTATATATATTTTTTATTTTATTTTATTTTAAAATTGTTTGACCTATTGGACCTTTCAGTGGCAGTCCTTGTCAGCTATCATTCATTTTAGCAGCTAAAATTTGTCTCGTAATGCTATCCTTACTGCGTGTCAGTTGTATCCTCCTTGAACCTATAAAAATATGTGCTGTAAGCACAAGATTTTTCCTATTATCACACTGAACAAAGGAGTGCTATTTAAATTGGTACTGCCATAGAAAAGACACATATGAACAAAATATTAGTGGATCTCAGTACTCTGAATCTATACAGTTGTAAATGAAGCAACATAGAATAATGTGAATCTGCGTTCCTCTTCAAATTGTTATTATACTTATCTCCAGCAGACTAGCATTTCATAGCTTCTTGAGAATGAAAATGTATGAAACAAGAATGCGCGTGCAGTAAATATAAATGCATTTTTTTCTTCTATTTAATACTTTTAAAATTCTGCTGTAGCATAAAGAATATGATAAGGGTCAATTTGCCTCTGGGCAATGACCTTAAAGGAATTAGATACACAACAAACTCCATAAAATCTGCTAGGCCATCAGATCTGGCTTGACTTCATTTGCAGTCTGTACTGGACACGGATTCTGGGCTGCTAGTGCCCTAACACCCAAACACAGCTCATGTGGCTGCAACTATGACTGAAATACACACAGACATCTGGATAACTTATGAACATTTGAATATTGATGCAAGCCTAAATGTTTAACAGACTTTTTATGAAGAGTTTGGGATTATTTTTTCATAATAACAATGGGTATGCTACATATATTGTAAAATGCAACTATTACACAAGTTAACTGGGATAATTAAGATGAGATTTTATTATATTTTGGTGTTGAATTAGGAAGTAATTAAATGTAGCAGAATGCCTCATGTTACAAATATACTTTCAAGGTATAAAAGATGTGGTTTCTGACACTTCCAGAGAAAAATAACATAATATTTTGTGAAATCTTTCCTTCCTGCTCACAATTGCTTTATAGTAGCACAAAGGTTTAATATTGTGGAGCTCTGTGAATGTAGTGAATTCATTGCTTATAAATAGCCCTGCACAAAAGATATTCTTCTGTTCAAGTGATAGATATTTATATAGCTGCATTTTTTTCTTCTTTTTTTTTCATTTTACAAAGGACAGGAATTGCAAATTGCATAAATAGCATACATTTTTATAGGTTTTAAAAAAATCTTTATATTCCTCCAAACTATATAAAATAGTTTTGAATGGAAGTGTACTGAAACAGTGGTAGCAAAGCAGAGTCACTAACTGATGAGAAATCATTTGTATCCAGAATTTCAAAGTATGCAACTCTGGTCTTTAAAGCAGACATAAAATCTTTTTGCAAAAGTATGAATACTTGGTAATACAACTTTCATGTAATGCAAGAAATGTAAAGTTTATTATGTAGAGATTACATGATACATTTATTCTTGTTATTTCAGAGTGAGTGAATAAGACATGACCTCTAGTCAGGATTTTTGACTAGTGTTCTTTTTTCTGCTGTGCTTATTTTAATTCCTCAACATATCATTTTGGAGGACTGAGAAAAATGAGTAACTAAAATTTTCTGAAAGCTAGAATCTTTTTAAAATATTTTACACTGAAAACTCTTTACTTCTATTGGCAAATCCTAATAAGCAAAAGCTGCTACAAAAGATACTAAATTCTTACTTTGTTCTCATAACTTGAGAAAAAAACAATCCCAGATATTTATCTACTTTTGTGCAAAATTAATATAAAAAGTGAGTGGATCACAATGGTAGACTTTAATATAACTATCCAATCTCTGAAATGCTAGCCTGTCCTATCTTAAGCAGTCTGGATAGATTTTCATCATTTGGGATTGCCATAGAGGTCTCCTTGTCTCTGGATATCGGAACAGCTTGTACATGAACAATTAATGCAACACTTATTTACCATGTAAGGTAAACATTAGTAAATAGTAGATTTAAGTCAAGAAAAGTTTGTATGTGAAATGCAAAATGCAAAGATCAGATAATGATTTGATGTACTATACCATTTCTTTTCTAGCTACCAACTTTTGGGGGGAATCTGTACGTCTGGCTTCTTGCATAATAAGGCTGTAATTATGTACAAAACATCACTAAGTGTCCTGGTTTCAGCTGGGATAGAGTTAATTGTCTTCCTAGTACCTGGTATAGTGCTATATTTTGAGTTTGGTATGACAAGAATGTTGATAACACACTGATGTTTTCAATTGTTGCTAAGTAGTGTTTAGTCTAAAATCAAGGATTTTTCAGCTTCTGATGCCCAGCCAGCAAGAAGGCTGGAGGGGCACAAGAAGTTGGGAGGGGACACAGCCAGGGCAGCTGACCCAAACTGGCCAAAGGGTTATTCCATACCATGTGACGTCACGCCCAGTATATAAACTGGGGGCAGCTGGCCTGGGGGGGTATTGCTGCTTGGGAACTCACTGGGCATCGGTTGGCGAGTGGTGAGCAATTGCATTGTGCATCACTTGTTTTGTATATTCCAATCCTTTTATTATTATTATTGTTATCATTATTATTTTCTTCCTTTCTGTTCCATTAAACCGTTCTTATCTCAATTGTTTTTTCCCAATTCTCTCCCCCATCCCACTGGGTGGGGGTGAAGTAAGTGAGCGGCTGCATGGTGCTTAGTTGCTGGCTGGGGTTAAACCACAACAGTAAGCTAGAAAAGAATGACATAATCTTAGCAAACAGGAAAAAAAATCCAGAACAAAAGTAGATTTAAAATCTGCATTTTTCTGGGACTTATTTCACGCAAGGGAGCCACCAAAAATGTGGTCGATACTGTGCCAGATATAGGGAAGACAGACCTACTAGAGTGGAATTTGACAGCCAGGTGGGATACTGGGATACCTCAGAATAGCTTATATGGGACTAAATACCTACAAATAGGCAAACAAATTGTGTTCATCTTGTCAATACATGTTAGGGATTCTCTGATGATACTAAATTGAATCACCTTCAAGGGATCAAGTGGATAAACACATAGATGGGCTACAGAAAAGAAATGCCAAATATTTGTGACTATATCAAGTTTAGCGCACAGTATTTAGACTGTAGTTTACATAAACATAAGCAGAGCTTTCCTGCATAAGTAGAGAACTTTTGAGTTAAGTGGGAAAAGGTTGTCACCAAATAGTGGTGGCTACTCAGAACTTACTGGGATTTGAAACCTTGAACTAAATACTTCACCTGTACACAAGCCTTTTTTTAGTCACGTACAGCTCTTCAGATCACCTAAACATTGATGTCCAATGCTATTCAAGGTGCTCTAGAGCTAACCAGACACATTGGCATGGAAGTGGCACAGAGAAGGCAGGGCCTTGGAAAGACCTCTGCCCTACTGGTGCAACTGCTGAAGGTCATGGGAGGTCTACAGGGGAACCTCAAATAACACTCGATGCTGGTGTGTGGGCAGTTGAATTGAGATCCTACTGGTTGTTCATCTGAAAACTAGCTAGGTTCCTCTGGGGACATTAGCAACAGTGTCATGTTGGGATTCGACTGAAGGACAGATGTTTAGTGGTATCCGAAAACACAGCAGTAAACAACATGGCCTCCAGAAGCTTTTCCACCTTAATGTGTGGTAAACAATAATCCAAATAAAATGTTACATTTATACTAAAGATAAATTGAAACATCTGTGTTTATATTTGAGACCTGTATTTTTTATAAAAATTGAATCAATCACATGACAATAGAAGCCTTTAAAGTGCATTTATTAAATCTCTTGTAATGCCTTGCCAATATTTAATCAATATCACAGAGTTACAATATTTTAAACAGTATTAATTGTGATGTAGCATTGTGGGTGGTGATTTGAGGTGGTCCAGTCACCCCACATTTTAATAACCTCACCACTTAATAACTTAATTCAACCTATGTAAGAAGTAGATATAAACCACCAAAATATCAGAATTACTGTATTTATTCAGAGCATGTATCTGACTTCAAAAAGGTGTTAGGAAATGGAAAACTGGATTTTGAAGGTCAAATTATTCCACAGAATAACTCCATTGATGCCAGCGGAATTATTATGAGTATGCATTTGCTTTCCTCTTATAAGTGGTATTAGAAAAAGAGAGAAACAGTTTTACAGAGCTTCTAAATTAGCTCCATCTCATCTCTCCCATCTATTCTGTCCCAAATTAATTCACCCTGTCTTCCATTGCTGCAAATATCAAGAAATGAAAAACAATCCAAACTACCATCATGCTTCCTGAAATGCATTTGTCAGTGGCAATTTTGAATGGAACATTTCCTACTTAAAGAGGCTGATTAATTTGTTCATGTTTAAACAAGAACTCAAGAGGCAGAACCAAAATACATCTTTGTTTTTCAGATTGCACAACTAGCAATAGACACAGGCCTGATCTAACTGAGAAGGCTGAATAGACATGCAGCCTCACCTGTATCATATGACATTGGCATGCGTGCCATAAGAGCTATGGGGGAGAGAAAGAGAGGTGAAGAACTCTCAATCATTGTTTTTCCCTGCATGGCCCTAATGAAGATTAAGTAAGCTACATCTGCATCTATCTGAGGTATCTCTGTTAAAATTAAATTAAAAGATTAAAGTAGTACAATTTGAAGCACTCACTGGTATTGGTAAAAGGCAAGCTTGGACAACGGACAATTTCCATTTAAGACCAACTCTGAAGAACTAAGTCTAGTCTACCAGCTCTGTAAACGTTCACACATTATGATTAGGCATTGGACATGGGAAAATAGAAAGTTTGGTACAGGTTAGTGCATTCCTCTTGCTAAGCTGTTTTGTTTATCTCAGTACCTGGCACAAAAAGACACTTGTTGAAATTGCTTTCCCCAGCTCACTCAGTGCTTTTGGACTAAAACTACTTACTGTCAAGAAGAGCCCAGACTGCTCCAGTGATGATACCCGTATTTTTTCCAAATGACCTGATAAGAAATGTTTTCTAGTTTCTCTTACTCCTATCGCTTTGCTTATGTGTTCTGATAGAAGCAAAATATATATTCTGACAAAAAATACAGATTTTCTTTTTTTCTGTATCTATCTATGGACCAATTGTGAAAGTCTATCTAAATATACTGATTTTGGAATATTGTGAGAACATTACTGATGAAAATACACATAAGAGATATTTAGTAATCTCTTCCTCAGTAGTATTTTTTTTTACTTAACTGGGAAGAAAATTGCTGTCATATTAGAACTGAAAAGAAAGAAATCATAAATCCAAATACACAGAAACTAAAACCTGAAGAAGTAATAATTTTCTCAGAGAAAAGCAATGCCATAAGAAGTGAGCTATTATTTAAAAATAAATCCATGAAGCACAATGCAAGACAAGGCCAAATTGTATATGCAATTACTTTGTATGTGCAAAAGAACTAGTTTTAAATGTTCATTGCCAATTGTCTGTTCAATTAGGCTTGTAGTACTGCATGTCCAAACACCCTGTGTTTAATCCTTACTTGGACTAATAGTTGAAATTGCTCCTGAGGTAGTATTTCCATGCATTTGCATATATGCAATTGCACATTAGTGTGGCTTAAAATCCATGCTTTAAATTGACTATATCATAGCCACAAGATAGTACTCAGTCAAGAGGACAAAGCAGTCAGCTTGCTTTCTGTTAAGGAAGAGTAAAGATAATCCAGAAGAAAATATAGGAACTAATATGCAGAAATGTATAAAGATATAGAA
The DNA here is from genome assembly GCA_027564655.1 of Leptodon cayanensis. Taxonomy (NCBI): domain Eukaryota; kingdom Metazoa; phylum Chordata; class Aves; order Accipitriformes; family Accipitridae; genus Leptodon; species Leptodon cayanensis. Next base: position 19,870,492 of record JANXJC010000008.1, read on the forward strand.
ACTGAGACACCATAATAGCCTGCACAGTCTGGCACAGACACTTAGGATTTTTTTCCATTTTCAATAGAAAATTTTAGAATTTTAGAAAACATTTTGTTGTTGAAGAATTTTGACTGAAAAGTCAATAGATTTATCCTGGAATAAATGAAGTCAAGATGTCTCACAGATTGTTCATTCAAATATGTTATGTTCACATTCTCCACTAATCTTGACACCTGATTAGAATATGTCTTATACCTTTTTCATGGCAAAAAAAGTAGCGGTAAGGAATCATAGAAACAGTGAGTTAGCAAGTGTGGCACATGGAGGAAAATAAAGAAAAAGACAAGAAATTACAACATGTATTACATTATTTTAGCAAAATTAAAAATAAAAATAAATCTGGAAATTACTGATGGGAAATATAGATTTTCAATGGACAGCAGTCTTTGCAGTTTTTAAAAAAGATCTCAAAACCAGAAATGTCTCCTGAAAAAGTTATTTGAAAGAAAATATATAATTTATCTATTTTCTCACATTTAAGAAATTAATCTTCTGAAACAAAATTTATTTTAAACAGACTTAAGGTTTCATTTTGCTTTAAGGACTTTCAGTTGAAGAAAAATAAAGCAAAAATTCAAGTGAAGATAACTTTTATACTGTGAAAATATCACTCACACAAGCAACACAGATGTTACTTCGCCCTGCTTATTTTCTGTATGTTCACAATTAAACACATCAGAAATTTAGCTGCTAAATATTGATGTGGTTGACCTATGCTAACTACTGGGAAAGGGCCAGTTGGTGAGAAAAAGAAGGAAGGAACTACTTCTGAAGAGTGGCTAACTCTGTGCAGTTGAATGCTTCCCTAGACATCAACTAATTACAGTAGGAGAGTACCTGCCTTTCTCCCACATAGACACCTGCACTTGAGAACTAAATTTATGTGTTTGTGATATGGAGCTGAAATGCACTTAAAATTCTTAGTGTTCAAATTTTAGAATTTAGTTGAGTTGGCTTCTGATTAATATATACTTCTTATCTGACGGTACTAAAAATGTTAAAGTAGAAGCAAACTCTCCATCTGTGGAGGTAGCCTGTATGAAAAAGCGTTAGTGTTTGGTTATAGTTTACGCTGGTTCTTTAATTTTCTGCATTTAGGAGACTTAAATTTCACTGCTGCCATTAACCATAAATGTTGCAGTAGTTAATCCTATACTCAAGCTGTAAATATATCTAGCAATTCTGGGTACTGAATGAGTAATATTCTACTCCTTAGGCTCCCAAACTATATCTATAAAAGTATTTTTGTTGGAAGCCAGATGTGTCCATCTGTATTTTATCAGTTAAATAAATACATATACAATATTTTATTAGTGATATAAACACTGTCTGTACACAAACACAGAGAGACACTGACACACACATATTTACACTGTAAATATCTAAATAGTTACTTCCCACTAGGTGATATAGAGCTTAATAAAGTAATTTGAAGTGTTACCTTAAATTTTACAAATACTCTTTTGACAGGCCCAATTTTTAATTCATGAGCTGAAGGATAATCAAGACTAATTTAGGTTGTAATTATTCAGTATAATGGCTGGAATAGATATTAACTTCCCCAAAAGTTATATTTTTAGTAACCTCCCTTTAGCCTGTTTAAAAAAAGCAGCAGGCACACTTTGTACTATGCTATCCAGTAGAAGGTGATACCAAAAATACTGTCAAATACCATGGAGTTTTATTAAAAGTAATATAGTAAACAGGGAGATTGTGAATAAAAGGACGCTGACCTGATGTCTAGTGGCTTTTCTGCTTTATGTCTACTTTTCCAAGTGCAAAGAAATATCAAAAAACCCTTTATGATTTTGAAAGAGAAAAAGCTGCCTGTCTATCTATGAAAACTAAGAAAATTGTAGGTATTGGGGTACTGTGTATGCTGTGAAGATGGGTATTCATTTTTCCTCCAGATGTATTTCAGCTGTAATTTCAGCAGAAGTTTCTTATGTTTTCTTGCTTTCAGTATTTCTTGCAAGTTTTTCTTATAGGGGGATAATTATAGTAGTAAATCCTGTTTCAGATATCAAAATGTAAACTTATTTAACTGCATATGGGCCTTTTTAAAGCAGGTGGTTCTCATTGTTAACACTAAACACACCAATTATGATTATTTTTAAATTTGGTACAAGTTAATTTCCATGAAACCTATCCAATGCAATACTCTTCTTGTGCTGGGAAAAAGATTTTTTTTTTTTCCAATTCCCTTTTAAAAGTAAGTAAAATATTGAGTCTTTTTTTTATAGCATAAGGGAAATCTAGCCACATGCATTTTCTTTTACTCAGTTTAAGATGTGTCCTGATGGAAATTCTTATCTTTCTGCTGAAGAATATGTCATTTTTGTCTGAATTTCAGAAGTCATAATGAGATTAGTGTTCAATGAAAAAATATTTTATAAAACCTCTCACTCACAGTAATGTTTGTACTCTCCTTAGTAGTGTCTCCACTGAATAAATCATATTTCTAAGCTGATTTTACCGGTTACTAATGCTTATAAAATGAAAGTACTGATGGATAGCAGTGGTATTCATTATTTGCATGCTCAGTTCAGGAAATGTTGAGGCTAGACAAGAGGCTAGACAAGAGTGATACAACAAAATGAGGAAATAGACACCACATCCTTTTTCAAGGCCTGCTGATGGCAACATGTTGTTCCTGAGCTAATAGCAATAGTAACGTATTAAGCATTATTATTATATTTAAGCCAATTACATTGTTATTTTAGTTTTTATTTTGCCATTTACTTTTGTATAAATTTAAGAAAAGAGGTGACATTATTATTGTCTGAGGCCTTTGCTAAAAGTGTCAGTTATACCACAGTTCTAAATTTATTTTCTCTACAATAGTGCCTGCAACATATTAGGTGATACCCAAACAAATTAGAAAAAAAACCCCCTTCATTTTAAAGATTGCTGTTCCTGGCCACTTTCAATCACATAGTTAGCTGATTACAGAATGAGGCAGAGTAGAGAATTTGGTATATACAAGAATGCAAAGAAATATCTTTACAGAATGAGGACCCCTAATTTTACTGAACAGTGTGTTTAGCTCTGGTATTGTACTATAAATATCAAGTAGAGGCCTGTGAAGCTTTGACTTTCCATTTATTAAGAATTTTCTCTATATATCAAAACTAAATGAAGATATATAAAAGAAAGGAAGAGTGTAGTATTGCCTTTCTTTTAAGATCTCAAATGTAGTTGTCACTGACTGATGTCCTATGTATTTCCATTTTCATCCCTTGAAACCTGATGGCCTAATTCCATCTTAGCAAAGATGAATTTTACATTCTTCTAGTTCCTGGAGTTCGTGGCCTCAACAAAGCCCGAACAATTTGGAGCATTTGCTGCTCTTCCACATATTATAAACTAATTGTAAATTTTAACTCTGAAACTTAACATTGTTACAGAAGTAGGTTTAGACACGTACTCTGTAGAGAGGTCATTCTTATTCTCTGAACCCCAGTGTTTACTCCTACACTCGCTTTGCTTATGCCCTTTGTAAGCAAAAGAAACAACGTATTAAATGCTTGGCTGTAGTCATTGCAACACAGTCTGGAAGAAGGCAGCTAATACTTGCTGGTAAATTGAACAGTGTGACCATTGTAACACATTTATCAAGGAACTTGAAAAGAAAATCCATATAATTAATACTGATTATTTTCACAGAGTTCATAGAAGAGTAGCAGTATAATTTGCAATGAATATCAAGAAACTATCTCCATGGGAACATCGGTTATAACAAACTACCAGAAATTAATAATGCAACATTTCAGGTAAACTATTCATGTAACTTACAACTATTGAATTCACAGGCAAGACAGGCACAGTTTAAGGAACTGTCTTAAGACACAGTCCCCTCTAAAGTTGGCCTAACTGAACACTTGATGATTTCACTCACATAGTAGCCGCAGAAAGGCCTTCAATTACTGTTTCCTGTGTGTATATTAGAGAAACAAAGAAACAAAAATCGGTTTTGTATAGGTTGGTACATAGTAGTTGTGTCACCCTTCAGATACCAAAGATGAGGTTCATTTGGCAGGACAGCTACTGCTCCAGAGGACACACATCTTTAGTTGAGGTACCGTGTCTACCAGTCTCATGCCAATGCCCAAGATGCTCCAGGAGCTCTTAGATGGCACCATATGCAGCGCCTGGGGAGCTGAATCATGCCCATAAGACTGCAGGAGACAGCTGTTGCTCTCTTTGAACTTCTGATTCCACGTGATCCAGAATATTTTCCTGGAAAACTCTGCCTGAGGTTGCTTGGAAACTGGCTCCATAAGAAAGAGGGTACCTTAGGCTTGAGAATGACCTGGTGGATACCTTTAAGAGGCACACAACGAAAAGTATTTGTTACAGACTGCTTGAAGTTATCTCACAAATTTAGGGCAATGCCATGATCTGTGGACCAGCTGCATCTAATGCATGGAATAAAAGAGCGGTCTTGTCACTTTGGTGTAATCAGGGATCACTCTACTTGGTGAGACAGTCCATCCTGAAAACAAAATCTATCCAGATGAACACAGCAGTATTATTTGTCCTTCCTCCTAGCATCTCAAATTCAAACACAGGTCAGACGTGTAATCTTGTGTTTTGAGAGAAATAAATTTAAAGAGTTGTTGACAGTTGCCTAAAGGTGACAGAATCACACCCTTCCATTGTGATTTTATTTGTTTAAATTTGGGGACTGCAAGCAGTCCAATTCTGGGGGGAGGCTATTGTATTTAAATGGTTTATTTGTTGGTTTCCTTGTTTGGGGGTTTATTTTAGCTCAATCCTACAATATTTTTCTCCCCCCTGTCCCATACTCTCCCCTATCTATTTTGTTCTTTTTCTACCTATGGTGACATACACTGCATCGTCTGCTAGTATGAAAATTGGAACAAATAGCCTCTGATGGCAGAGCCATAGCATAAGTGAAAGGTTTTTTTGTAATCTTTTAGACTATTCTTCACATTTTACATTTCTGTCATGACAGCTTCATTTAAACCTTATGCAATCTTAGGGGAAAATGGAAATAGGTTATCTTTATTTTTTAAATGATGTGACAGGACTAAAATCAAGGAAATGCATTCCCTGACTGCAAAATCATATTTTCAAGAAAACTTTTTTATTACAGCAATATCAGCTATATGTAAAAAGTTTGAGATGTCATTTCAATTAGATAAATGAAAAATTAAATATAAGACATTCCTTAGCTGTCAGTATTTACTTGAAATTCAAGCTTTCTGTGCAACTTGCCTGTACATTCAACTTGCTGTTATAAAATGTACAGAATGGTTACAATATTTTTCAATCCCATGAATGAACAAAGATATATAAATAATAGCATTATACCAGTGGGAATGATAGAAAATATAAGAAGATAAATTAATCCTCACACACTCTCCATGTTAATGAATTTCATGGTGTATGCAGGAATATATAACCTGCCATGCTTGGGGTCATATACAAAGAACGTAATTTCCTACTAGCATGTTTCCAAGGGGAAAAAAAAAATGGTGTAGGTTGGTTTCATCTAATTTAAGTTTCACAGTGCTCTTGGAAATTAGTGTAAATTCAATGTGGAATATTGCTGACAAATTAAAATTTGGAATTTAAATAAGTTTGAGGCTATTCAGTATGAGCTATTGCATCTGTGGTATTTCATTAGTAAGTGGAAATGTGGTAATATCTGGTAAGTGAGGACAGTGAATGTCTTCTGCATTATGAATCAGATGTCTGCCTACGTGGTCGAATTTCAGCTTGATTAATACATAGGGCTTGTTCTAATTTGTTTATATGCAGTAACATTTATAGGGAAATAAATTTATAGAAAAGCAACAAACTCATCAGAAAATAGCATGGTTTGTACTATACTAACTGAAATACTGTTTTTTCCTCTCTAATGTTGAAGAGAAATTCCCACCCCAATGCCATACTGCTTAGACAGTGTATTTTGTGACAGCTTAGTCTCTGAAATTATGAGTGAGAAAGAGCAATTGCTTTATTCCAGGTTGTCCTGATTTTGGCTGGGCTAGAGTTAATTTTCTTTCTAGTAGCTGGTATAGTGTTATGTCTTGGGTTCAGTATGAGAAGAATGTTGATAACACACTGATGTTTTCAGTTGTTGCTAAGTAGTGCTTAGACTAAGTAAGTCAAGGATTTTTCAGCTTCTGATGCCCAGCCAGCAAGAAGGCTGGAGGGGCACAAGAAGTTGG
>JANXJC010000008.1:19881028-19895157 GCA_027564655.1 Leptodon cayanensis
TCGGCCTTGGCCAGCGGCGGGTCCGTCTTGGAGCCGGCTGGTATTGGCTCTGTCGGACACAGGGGAAGCTTCTAGCAACTTCTCACAGAAGCCACCCCTTTAGCCCCCCCGCTACCAAAACCTTGCCACGCAAACCCAATACATTATATAAATACTATGCAGAACTTGAATTGTCACAAGTGCAGTGTTTCATGCAGCTCATACTGTATACAGGCAAATTACCTAAAGTTGGTATTAAATAAACAGGCTCTGAATCCAGCCCTACCAGAACTATTTTCTGTTACTTTTTAGTGGTTAATCTTATTCTTTTATTTTAACACAACATGCAATGAAATCCAGACAAGGTAATTTCATCCTAAAAAAAACCACATGCTTTTGAAGGATTCTTAGGTGAAAATCACCTTGAGACACCAATTGGTGAAATATTGTTCAATTGCAAAGAAATATACAGGGTATATTAAAAATGCAGCTGAAGTCTGGAAGGGAAAGGCAACTTTTTCTGCTAACCTGCAGTCTTCTTGCATTTCACAACCATAATGTCACCTCTGGAAGAGGCAAGGAGTGGATGTTTGAGAAAAGAATGCAATCCACAGCTGTTACTGTTGGACCATTCTGACCTCTGTTATTAACCATATGTCCTTATTTCAGGTAAGCTTAAATCCTAGTTCAGTGAGTTCCTTTTGGCACATGGGTTCTCAGAATCCCATGATATTCATTCAACATGAACAGTTAAATAAATTTTCTGAAGTAATGTAAGATTTGTCATCTTCTTTATAATCTTATTTTTAACCTAGTTGCTTATCACATTATTTTCCAGTTTTAAAACATGAAACGAAAGCAAAAGGAACTTGTATGAGAGAGGAAAAAAAAGAAACATTTTTACGGAAAAAATCCATTACTAACAGGGCTTGGAAAATAATCACAAGAAGATGTTCACTCCTTAAGTTTGCAGAAACCAATGGTAGTAGCAGGAAATTATTTTCAATGTGAGGTAGCTTTTAGGTAAAAGTAACACCTTTTCACTCACCTATAAAAAAGAACTTGCTTGCTTTTCTTTTTTTTTGTCCATCACTGAATTCAGTTGGTTTTTTGATTCTGAGGAAAATAATCAGTACTTACAGCTGTCATAATTACACACACTTTTAATCTGCTGTCAGCTAGCCTTTTCTATTATCTTTTTCCTAACACTAAACTCTGCCTATGGTAAACTAAAATCCAAAAGGCTTTGTCTTCCTCACTGCCTGCAATGTCTTCTCCTTAAACTGTCTTCTCCTGTCCAGCACTTTCAGTTATAATCCCCACCCTCACACTTCCCTCATGCCTTCCTAGTAACAATTATGTTCTGTAAGTATTTCTTAGAAGCTTCCTCTAAGAAGGTACCATCTTCCTTTTTTCTCTATTCCTTGCTTACTACCCCCCCTTACATTTCATTCAGGATTTTTCATCTTTAAGGTAATTGGCACCATTAGAAGGATAGATGGAGGCATAGGAAGGAAAACCTTACCCACTTTTCTGTGTCTGGTGTTATTCTCAAAGCAGACATTGTTTGGAAGGAAAATCCTTCTTAGTCCTTTTTGATCAAGTAGGCTTGTCTGCTTTTTTTGTATCCCACATACCCTTTAAACAGCAAATGGGAATTGTGAAGGGTTAAAGTATGAATACTGCATATGCAATCTTTACGATGTTTATGTGCCAAATCTTGAAGTAAATCTCTGAAAACTCAAAACCTTGTCTCAATGTTTTTAATTGGGCCAAAATTACATACATTAATAGGTAGACTAGAGAAAGTATGTCACCGGTAATTGACTGCAGCCTCCTTCCCTGTCTCATCAAGCATCAAGATCTTCAGTAAAAATTACTGAAATTCTGCTTACAAGTTTGATAATTTATTCACCCTGGCTTTTTTTTTTTCTTCCTAATAAATTCAGCTGGAGACTTTAATGCAAATTGGAAATTTTCATTCTAAATGGCTTATGCTTAATAAAATTACATATGAACCTAGCTTTTGTAACAGGAAAAGTTCAATAATTTCAGTTATAGGTCCAATAACAACTCCACATACAAAATTCGCTTATTTGTGGAAGTTGAAGTCTTTTATTTCCTTTAATTGCTTTAGATGAAAACAGTAACTAAAGTTATATTGAAAACATTTACTATTCTTGGTTGCATTCATTAAAGGTAATTTACCAAGAAATATAAAAAAAATCTGCAAACAAAAGACTTCCTATTTTATAAAATGCACAAAATATTAGTAAAATTTATGATTTTTACTAGCATCTCTGCTAATTTATCCACATATATTTTTCTCCATTGCAACCTTGATAAATTTGGTTCTGAACATAAAAGTAAGTTAGCCAATGTTTATATTAGTTTTGTGTTTTATTAAGGTGTTCAGTAGCCTATATTATATTATTTTTGTGCAGTTCAGTTTTCCCATTTGTATTATTTTTTTGATCTATCATCGGCTCATAGGAAATTATATGCATATCAGAGGATACACACTTCACAGTCAAGTTCTTGAAGTTTTCTAACATAGTTTTTGAATTAGCAAGGCCAACAGCAATTATTCCAGCAGACCATTACTAAATTGAACACAAAGGCTGGTAAGAATGTTCTTAGGTTTCAGTTGTTGGGTTTTAGGTTTCAAATTATTGATTACAACACTGTTGATTATAAAGCTTTTAGCTGAGTGGTGGGAATTGTGTCTCTGAAAAGCAACAAAATACTTTAAGATCTTTTTAGAGATCTGTATTTTATCGAACACTTCAGTCTAATTTGTTAAGACTGCATACATTAACAAGTACAACATGAGTGCAGAATGGCTTTTGACCCAGGCAATGCATGCCAGTTTAGTCTTGTTAGCTGGCAACCACCTATGGAAAAAATATGACACACAGTCTTGCTCCTAAGATATTGCCAACTGTTACTGAAGGAGATGCTCTACTTACGAGCAAATGTAAATGTTGAAACAGGTGGTAACGATCTTGTACCCATAGTGAAATATCTCACAACTATATTGAGCATCTGCTAGATTGCAAGTTTAGCTTTTTTCTTTGTTTTAACTAAAAAACTTTAAGACTAGTAAGCATATGAAACGTTAGACCTAAAGCCCAATAAATCTTTTGTAGCTACTATCTAAGGTTTAGAATCTGAGACGCAATCTTTCAAAGATTACCATGTCTTTGCTCCCTTTGTTATTAGTAGGTATGCTTTTTCTTGTAAATATTTATACATTATGCAGTTCAGAACACTAAGGAATTGCAAAAGAGATAAGATAACTGTATGTGAATAATACTTAGATTTATATATTTAGCAATCCTGTCCTTGTGTTAAGAACTGGGTGCAACCTTGATCTAACGTTGTGAGTTATAGCACATAATTCCCACATAACTTTGCTTAAAGACCAGAAGAATGGTGGGGAAGAAATATAGGTATATTTGGGAGCTGGAGGATAGAAAAACATATTGAATTGTGTCTTTAATTAAAATACTGTAATTTATCTAACAGTAGCTATCTGACAATCTTCAAATATTTCCTTCAGCTATTGTTTGCTTGGAGCTGAAGCAGAGGATGCAATGCATGGGGAAATGCATGACATGATCATAAGATAATGAAAAGACCAACTTTCAGAGTGGAAGATACTTTCCTTCTGCTTCCTTGGTATTTTTTGGCTATTTATTTCCACCAACTTTCTTCTCTTGAAAACAAATTTCATAGAATCATAGAATGGTTTGGGTTGGAAGGGACCTTTAAAGATCATCTAGTTCAATCCCCCGGCCATGGGCAGGGACACCTTCCACCAGACCAGGTTACTCAAAGCCCTGTCCAACCTTGAACACTCCCAGGGATGGGAGATAGACAGCTTATCTGGGCAACCTCTTCCAGTATCTTACCACCTTCATAGTAATGAATTTCTTCCTTATCTCAAATCTAAATCTACACTCTTGCGGTTTAAAACTGTTGCCCCTTCTCCTGTCAACCAAATTTATGTTTCAGCTGTGTTTTTAAAATGCCATGCATGTCTTCTTAGTATTTTTTCAGTAAAAAATGAGCAAAAGAGGGCCACTGAAGGATCAGTAATAGCACAATCATCACAATAGTGTAATCTGGACTTTGTAAGGTTTTGGAAATCGGGGACATGGCCCCTGCCTGCAATTTCACTATATATGTTGGTCATATATAAATCTGTTTTGGTCATATATAATTGGTATAATTGGTATGTGTTGGTCATATACAATTAAAGTAAAAAATAATAGAAAGAAATTTTATCACGAGTAAAAACATGACAATTTCTGCTTATGTAAGTAATGAAAACTTCTAAATCAACTTTAGTTAATGTGATCTGTCCCCTTTTATGTCAAATTAAGAATAAGTATCTGGTTCTGTGGTCTGGGACTGAAGCGCTTGCCTTTGTTGTGTTTTAAATTGTTCATCCAAATTGTGCGTGGTTTTAATTTGCTTAGTCTCAAGAAAAAAGAAAGCAAAGAGGTAACTATTGAATTTACTGTAGTTCTTTGTGCTGAACAGGAAATACTAAGCAATGCCCTATCCTCCAAATGCCCACCTGAACAACTCGATCCCCAAAACAGAATATATCCTAGAAAATTCAATTACCACAATATAATAAATTAGTACTAGCTTTCAGTTTTGTGGGTGATTTTGAGTTTTAATTCAGTGTTAGAGGATCAAAATTCTAATACTGTCTGTTATTGTACTTGGGTTTAAACAAGCTTCCCATAGCTTATAAATGTTGCAAATACTTAAAGGTTCAGTAAGCAACATGGAGAAGGTACATGTGACTCTCTGGTTGTTGTTATTGTTTGCTTGCTTTCTAATTTCATTCATATCACTGCATTAGAAAAGACATATTTATTATAGTTTTTGACACTGCATATATTTTTCCTGTCATTTTTTCCATAGTGAATAACATTCTGTTTAGATGAGATGTATGTGTTGTGTCTTGAAAGCAAAAAAGAAACCAATGAAAAACTGAATGTTAAAACTTGAGTTTTAGTCTTTAAAAAAAACAAAAATGTATTTTGAAAGAAAAAAAACCCTTCTCCTTGAAGAGCTAATGCATAAATACTGAAATATTCCCAAGAGTATTTTGTAGCTTGTTGTCAGATGCATAAGAAGTGTGTACTCTCCAAACATAGGTAACAAATTCTTACCATTTATAATTTCCCATGTGACGTAATCGTCTGAACAAAGATCAATTCTCCTAGAAGCTACTTGCTCCATAATCCCAAAGAATGTTTTCATAACTCACCCTACGGTTATCTGACTCATAAAATGATTGCCTATTTTTAACATCTTTAGACATGTTGACTAACATTGCTCAGAGATTAGGGCAATTTTGCTAGCACTTTTTTCATTTGAAAAGCTTTATCCTACCTGTATTTTATTCTGTTGTAACTGACAAAAGGGTTTAAATCTCATTAATGGGTCTTAGATTACTTATGTTAAACTATAGTCATATATAGCTATAAATCTATGGGATGTCAGCCCGGGATGTGTATATGGCAAAATCTAGTGGCTAGATTCCTCTTCTTTCTTGTTTCATACTTTGTTATGCTGTTGATTGGATAACAGATGGATAGCTGCTTAGGAAAGGGACTTGCTGCTTAAAGTTGCCTACTCCATTGTTGTATTTCTAATTGATTTTACCCTTTTCCATGTTCGTTTGTTTTGTTTTGTTTTGTTTTGTTTTTTATTTTTACTTGAGGTTATTCCCTTCACAAGAGTACAAGCACTATTTTCCTTGAGGTGAGGAGACTGTCAAAATTCATGAATCAGTGAGGCAATCTGCCTAATCTCTTGCAGTGCTCTGAAGACTTTTTGGTTTTCTCAAAACGCTGCAACTTCAAGATCTACACAGGACAGTATATTCATACTGTTGCTCATTGCATGGTTCTGTACAGTAGTATTCCTATGTTTATTACTTTGGTTTACATTTAGAAGGACTTCCGAAACACTTCTTCCAAATACACAACTTCAGATTTAAAAAAACAACCAACCAACCAAAAAACCCTGATGATATTTTGAAGATTTTCACTTTGAAATGAAAAGAAATTCATATAAAACTGCAGTCTGTTTATTAATTTTCTTGGACTTCACCCTATTCCTTTTTTTTTTTTCTTTCCCGACAGCTCAAATTTAGAAGCTTCTTAAATATTTATCTTTGCCCCATAATATACATCATTTGTATCTGGAGAAAAATGCAAGAATTGGGAATTAAATGTTGGAATATAGATATCATTATTATATACAAGACAATCATTGAACAAATGCTACTGATCTAAGAAAGAACGTAAGACAACAAACAATAAACCCAATCTGAGGCCCAGTTTGCAATGACAGAGTTGTCTGAAGTAGAAACAAGACTCATAATAAATCACATAACTGTAATAGTTGACCTTGTAAAAATTAATCCTTAATACTATTATTACCTATTCATATTACCTTTGAAGGAGACATTTTTAACTGCAAACTCCTCCTGTTCATGTCCTCAGAGCATTTGAAATCCAATCACTTTATATATTACTTTTTCTTTCACAGTATGCACTGTGAAGGGGGATTCAATTTGGTCGGTTTGAATTAGTGAGTTGGAAAATTCATTTTTGTTAAAGAAAAAAAGACTGCTGTATATTTGGAATAATAATAAAAAAAGGAAGAGTATTTTTATTATTCTTGAGTAGGACTGCATTTATGTTACAATGATATTCAGTAACCAGAATTATTTAGCACCTGAATGAATAAACTAGGCAAACCATACAGTGTAAGAATACCTGGCTCATATCTAGCACTTTTATTATATCTTAAAACACATTAAAACAAGCCAGTGAAGCTTCCCAGATTTTATGGAAGGTAGAAGACAGAAAGAGACACAAAGCAGTGAATGGATTTTCCTAGGGGCATTGCTGAGAAAACACCTATTGCCTGTGCACTAATGCAGAGTTCTCTGTGAAGAAAATGAGTAAGAAGCTTTTTGCATTATTACTTTGTTAAACAGAAAATGATGGGTTCACTTCATTTTAGCTTAACCAGCTGAAAGTTAAATGTCTGTTCTGTTCTTAGATCTTTCCATAGTTAATAGAGGAGTGGCATCTTCGGTCATCTCATCTATATTAGATACATCTCAGGATAGTTTATTTTCAGTCCCTTGGCTAAATGAATAACAAACCTTAGATTAAGTGCTTTAATGACAGGTTGTTAAATTTAGTTGTATCCAATATTTGTATGCTTGTCTCTGCATTGCAGTGTGCCAGCAATTGCAGAAATTTTCTATATCAAAATATCTCTAAAGTTTATTCTGGAATGATCTTCATCAGTGTCAGTGATAACTGGGAAGAGAATAATACATTTAAAATGCTTTTATCAGTCAGAGCTATCGTCAGAGCTTTGCTCAGTTTTCATCAGAGATTTATTATCACACATTATTACCAGAGATATACTGACTTACAAAGATTAAGTTCAAATAATACAGAAAAGTCAACATAATATTTAGTACTGAGTCAGCTTCCTTTTTGCTGATGATAACCTCAGATTAACATGTATTAGCATATATTTTGTAACTTGAATCTTTCTTTCTATATGGAAGAAATTCAGACCTTCCTGGAGTATCCTTTAGGTGATACAGTTTCCTATTCATTCATCTTCAAAACCTAGGATCAAAGCATCTTTGTTCTTTGTGTACGAGTACTTTACCCCTGTGGTTATAGTATAAACTAGTACATGTTCCTTAGTATTTAGAAGTAGAATGGCAGGGGTCCACAGATCAATATAATCAGTTCTTTTTTTTTTTTTTTTTCTGGAAAATGATGAGACACATTAAGAAAAAGTGTAGAAGTGAATGAGGAAGGAAAGTAACATTATCAGAATCCTTATTGAAAAAAAAAATGAAATAAAAGTAATAACAGCAGCAAATTTTTGCTTTTGCTAATTTGCTTCAACTGGTTGAAAAATTGGAAGCTAACTAGGAAAAGATGGTACTCTCCCATTGGGAGAAGTAGAGAAGGAGCCTCTGGTGTCATAGTCCAGCTCTTTGCAGTCAACTTTGAGACACTGAAGTCTGCTCATATACAACACACATGACAGAGTAGCCCTGAGCATTAAGGGCCTAGAGCTAGTTGTTGTGGATTCCACTTCTTATTGTGTTTTACCCGTTTAATTCTCCTTTACTTAAGCATGCGGTCTGTTGAGGTTCAATTAAGGTCCTGCATAGGTCAAAGCACAAGCCAGCTATGTGATAGGTCTCCCTGGTCTATCCCTTGTTAGTCACACTGTGTCTTTGAACTGAATCAGAGACTTCATGTTCCCTAACTAAACCTCCACGTTACTGTTTGTGGGATTAGATGGAGGCTGTTTTTTTAAAGCCTCTAAAATAGCAAAGCATCATTTGGATTTCACAGGCTGTACAGACACATAGCTGAAACTGGCATGGGATCTTATCAAGATCATTCCCATTTACAAATAGATCAGAATATATAGCCAGTCTATCTAAATTCTATTTTCAAGCCAGAAAAGGAAGTAAGATCTGTAAACAGTTCTAATTAGCAGACTCAGAGTAATATTTTCATTTGCAGTCTATAAATTTATTGCAAATGTTTTCCAAACACTTTTTTTTCAGGTGTGCTATTTTGAAGTTCCACAAATAACACCATGGATTTCAGTTTCTTTAATCGTATGTACTCTCAGTGGTCTGTGATAATTATGGATATGCACTTGTAACTGAGATGTGTTCTCTAGTTATTAAAAAAAAAGGATGTTTTCTTTTTAGATGGAGATCAAGTTAAATGTTACAAAGCAAACATGATTTTGTCCAAGTGTAACATAGGATGGAAGCATTTTGGTATCAAACAATTTCAGGGATTGCTACTTAATCTCTGTACCCCATTTTGCTGTTCTGAAAACAGAAATAATAACACTTTCTGGACACAGAAGTATTAAGGATGTCAAATCTTAATAAAACTCAATCTCAACTGGCTCATATGTTGGTATCTTAGGAATGGAGCAGGCAGCTCTTCAACTGTTAGAGACAAAGCTGACTAAGTGCTCTTCTGGACTCTGGGACTTTGAGACTCTGAACAGTGACACACGTGTAAGGAAGTTATTAATAGAGGATATGAAAATGACATTATCAGGTTGTAAAATAACTTAAGGGGTTACTACCAAAGATACCATAGTATATCTTTGGTTTAAGTATTTTAAAATACATGGTTACTGCTGTTTACTGTTGGTAAAATCAGGGTAATGATTTGTACCTTATGTTGAACTGGTACTTCTGAGGAGTGTCCTAAGGGAGACCCTTAGTTCATCCTAGATTCCTGCCAGATTTCTGCATTTGTGAAGTGTTAAATGACATTTCATAATCTTAAGAGAAATGCAGCAATCAGTCAAACTTAGATTTTGTTATTGTCAATAATGTGCACTTGTGAAATTGTATGTGAAATAGAGAGCTTTGGGGGCAGCTGACAATAAGAAATTTACCCAATAGGGAACTGCCTGAATACAACAAAACAGTGTGTCACTATACTGAAACGCTATGAGGCCAAATGCAAATCATTTATACCTGACTTGAAGAAAACAAAAATCCAAAATAAAAGAGTAAATTAAAATAACGAGAATTAAAATTGAATAGGTGTGGGAATTGTTTTTTTTATTTGTTATCTATTGGGTTTGCGTGGCAAGGATTTGGTAGCAGGGGGGCTACAGGGGTGGCTTCTATGAGAAGCTGCTAGAAGCTTCCCCTATCTCTGACAGAGCCAATGTCAACTGGCTCCAAGATGGACACACCACTGGCCAAGGCCGAGCCCATCAGCGACGGTGGTAGTGCCTCTGGGAGCACAGATTTAAGAAGGGAAAAAAAGTTGTTGAGCAACAGCTATTGGAACTGGGAGAGAGGAATGAGAACATGTGAGAGAAACAACCCTGCAGTCCCCCAGGTCAGTGCAGAAGGAGGGGGAGGAGATGCTCCAGGCACTGGAGCAGAGATTTCCCTGCAGCCCATAGTGGGGAAGACCATGGTGAGGCAGGCTGTCCCCCTGCAGCCCAGGGAGGTCCATGGGGGAGCAGATCTCCACCTGCAGCCCAGGGAGGACCCCACGCCGGAGCAGGTGGATGCCCGAAGGAGGCTGTGAGCCCGTGGGAAGCCCGCACTGGAGCATGGTACTGGCAGGTCCTGTGGCCCTGTGGAGAGAGGAGCCCACGCTGGAGCAGGTTTTCTGTCAGGACTTGTGACCCCGCAGGGGACCCATGCTGGAGCAGTCTGTGCCTGAAGGACTGCAGCCCATGCAAGGAACCCACACTGGAGCAGTTCATGAAGAACTGCAGCCCATGGGAAGGACTCACGTTGGAAAAGTTCATGGAGAACTGTCTCCCATGGGAAGGACCCCACGCTGGAGCAGGGGAAGAGTGAGGAGTCCTCCCCCTGAGAAGACAGGAGCGGCAGAGACAACGTGTGGTGAACTGACCATAACCCCCATTCCCCGTCCCCCTGCACCACTGGGTAGAGAATTTGGGAGTGAAGCTATGCCCGGGAAGAAGGGAGGGGTGGGAGGAAGGTGTTTTGAGATTTGGTTTTATTTCTCATTACCCTACTCTGGTATGTTTGCCAACAATTTAAGTTAATTTTCCCCAAGTCAAGTCTGTTTTGCCTGTGACGGTAATTGGTTGAGTGATCTCTCCCTGTTCTTATCTCGACCCAGGAGCCTTTTGTTGTATTTTCTCTTCCCTATCCAATTAAGGAGGGGGAGTGACAGAGCGACTGCGTGGTGCTTAGTTGCTGGCTGGGGTTAAACCACAACAATTTATTATAATATAGAGGTATATATGCCAATCTTTAGAATACAAAATTCATTTGATTTCTGAATTTGTCTATTTTTGCTATGAATTTTGGAGGTTTGTATGAAAATTCCAGAAGGTAATGATTATTGATTAACCTGTAGTCAGAGATTCATAAAAGTCTTTTGCAGTGTTTTTCAAGCTGAATGCTATTAACATAATCACAGTAAGTTCTTGTTGTGCAGACAGTATTATATGCCCCAAAACAACCAGCCAGCTAGTTGCTATGCAAGGAACTGAGGAAAAGCTCACCTTGTAACAAAGACATTTAACCATACTCAATGACAACATAAACTGGATCAGCACAGTTTTAAAACTTCAATAAGTTGATGGAAATGCAAATTTAAAATTGACTGTCTATAGCAGATCTGAAATCTGGTTGGACTGTGGAAAATAACTCTAAGTAGCTCCTAGAAGACTAAAAAAGGCTGACTAACAGGGATAGGGAAATGGAGGAAAAAAAATAAAAGTCCTGACCTAACAGCATTAATCAGCGTCAAACAGCAAGGAACACCAGAATGAGTGGCAAAACAAGACAAGAACCTGGAAACTATTTTAGAAATTTATGACATAGTCAAATATTGCTGAACTGTAGCCTTATTTATTTGCTCTATATATTAACTTAATGTATCTTGTACTTGTTGACAGTAATGTCACAAACAGGATAAGAGTTATAAAGTGTCCATCTATTAGTGGTTTAAAATGTCATGCTAAGTCAGGACAGCTTTTTCTTTTCACATAAGAGACCCCCTTGCTACTAGTTGGTAAACAGCATGAGTTTGGTGTTTTAAGCCTGAAGTATTCACCAAATACACTTTCGTATACAGTCAATGGAGGAAAAGAGTCACCACCAGAATCTGATATCTAGATATCTAGATGCCTACCTTAAATTAATATGAATCCCTTTCTGGAGGTGGATTTTTCTCTCCTATACATATAGACAGGAGATAATTAACTGGCTTTAGGTGCCTAAGTTGTAGATGCCTCCTTAGGGAATGTGAACCTTATGTCTTGCTGACAAGGAAAGATGGTAAAACTGTGATGATCCACCAGTGACATGGAAATACAAAAGACAGGTGAAGGAGTAACAGAGTAATGAATCACCAGAAAGCAAATGAGTAAGCAGTGGATACTTCAGTTTATTGCTAAAGCCAACAAGTAGCTCTGTTCACAAAGGAGTTAAAAGGACACAATGTCTTTCTCCAAACATAAAAGAGAAAGAAGCAGACTAGAAGATGGCAATGAAAAGGGATTTTTTATTATTTGGAGGAGAGGCTATACACAGAAGAATGTTGGCTATTAGAGGACCGAGTAAATTCCAGAGAATGGTTGAAGAGATGAGGAAACTGAGGCAGGGAGAAATATAGAAGTTAGAAGGGTTGTGTCCGACTATGCCCCTTTTTTATACTGGTGTAATAGTGAGAGAAACTTCTCCAAGGGCAATGAGGTCAATAATTCACCTACCAGAACAGGTGGTCTGTAAGAACAGAGCACCTGGAATTTTTTAGTACTCGAAAAAGTCAGAGTCAATATAGACATACAGATAAGGCCAGGTCTTCATAGTCAAAAAAGGGACAATCATGGACCAGACTCTGACTGACTCACTTTGGTAGATGAGAAATAGCTTAGATCATGAATGCTGACAGACAGCAGATAAATGTGGGTGGGGGTGAATGTTGGAAACAACTTTTGAACTCTCAAGCATGAGCCTGCCACTTGCTACCTGCAACCAGCAAGGTTTGGCTGCAAATTTTGATAACAACTAGACTATGCAGAAATGGCACATACTGAGACCTCCAATTAATAAAGAGACCACCAGTTAGGAGGCTGATCATGCATTGTGCCTCTGAATATAAACTGTTTAGAAGGAGAAGAAAAGGCCTAGAAAAAAATAACCTGGAAATGGAGGCAGATCCTTGGAGACAAACATCATGGAGCACCCAGGGACATCGTGGGTGATGCCTGAGACTGGCAACTTCAAGCAGCTGTGCAGCACAAAACAACATGCTTTCTGTTCTGACTTTCCTAGACCAGAAATTATCTCCCTAATAGAAGGGAAGTCAAGACCAAGTGAATGTGACTTTGAAGGAGGAAGCAACTGAGAAGTTGTGTGTGATAATCAGGTAGGGTAAAAGCTCTACTCTCGGTTTTTAAATAAACCTCAGTATCCACAGACACTATAGGTTGTCATTTACTCTATCTCGTACATGATACTTGCATGCACGCTGCTTAGGACTATGCTCCTGGAAAAAATTTGTAAAAAAAAGAAGTGATTAGCGCTGTCAAAATCAGAGCCAAAGAGTAAACCAAGTCGTTAAGCTCAATTCCTGGTTGGTTTTTATTATTTAGCAGTATAAAGACGACCATTGGAACCACTTACATAAAATTACAGGAGACTGACCTCTGATCTGAGTGCAAACCTAGAAAGCCTGCTTGAATTCAGAAAATTATTCTTTTCTATCCCAGAACAATGAATCATAATACCATAATCTAATGAGTTTCTAGCCAAGCAACTCCAAGAGGACTGTAACAAATCCCATTACAGTTTGCAACCAGAATCTATACATTATTGTATTTGAAACAGTTTGCTCGTATCTTGTACAGATAATATAAATTGTAGTCTTACACCTCCTGATAGCATACCTTCTTGTCCCACTTTGACAAGGTAGAGACAGGCAAAATACATGTTTTGGAATTCAGTTGTTTTATTTTACAACTATAGGTTTCTGTTTTGACATTGTATCATTTCAGGGCCAAATTAGAGTCCTGCCTGAGAAGTCTGTAATATGTCCTTTCTTCTTGCAACAGAGTAAATCTGTATCTGGCTTAATCTCAGCCAGCAACTAAGCACCACACAGCTGGTCACCCACTCCCCCCCAACCCAGGGGGATGGGGGAGAGAATCAGGGGAAAAAAAAAGTAAAGCTTGTAGGTTGAGATAAGAACAGTTTAATAGAACAGAAAGGAAGAAAATAATAATGATAATAACAACAACAACAAAATGAAATAATAATAATAATAATAATAATAATAATAATAATAATAATGATGATGATGATGATGATGATGATGATGATGATGATGAAAGGATTCGAATACACAAAACAAGTGATGTACAATGCAATTGTTCACCACTTGCCGACCGATGCCCAGTGAGTTCCCAAACAGCGATCCCCCCGCAGGCCAACTGTCCCTAGTTTGTATACTAGATATGACGTCACATGGTATGGAATACCCCGTTGGCCACTTTGGGTCAGCTGCCCTGGCTGTGTCCCCTCCCAACTTCTT